>OY856414.1:124793700-125296200 GCA_963693085.1 Alisma plantago-aquatica | reverse complement strand
AATACCTCTGTAAAGGTAGAGTCGCATGGCACCACCCAAAGGTAGCCCAATATCTAACTCACTATGACTTGATGGACCTACCCTCTAGGTAGCCATATACTAAGTCATTTCATGACCAGATGGACCTACCCTCTAGGTAGCCATATACTAGGTCAGCCATTAAGACATAGAGGGGACCAGGATCTGAGCTAGTAGGCACATATATTATGTGATAGTCATATTCACATTATAGTTTGCATGAACTAAATTCATTCAACAGTTTATTTCAAGTCATCAGTGAAAATCTCAGAAAACCTCAGAAATCTATCGAGAGATATTTGTAAGAGTAACCACATACCTTTGGTTGCAGTTTTCAAGACAAAATCAAATATGCAGAGGATCCCAATCAAGGAAGCAATGAGGAAGAGAAATCCTGAAATAAAAGTACAATTTTCCTTTTATTAATATTTATCCAATTTCATCTCATTACTTATGATTTCAATTACAATTTTAGGGTTCCATTAAAAATTAGGGTTTTTACTTCCTCTTTCCTAATTATCATCCTTAATTTATCAACTACATAAAAACCCCTAATTTCTCATTGTATCTCTCTTAAAAAGTTTTAGGATCTTTATTAAGCATCTGATTATCTTATTCCAAGTAAATATGATTTTTATCCCCTTTTATCCCAAATTAGGGTTTCCATGAAAATTAGCCTTCTTTTAGGTATTACAATTCTAATTTAGGCATCCTTGCATTAAAAATGGATAATTAAACCACTTTTATCATTAACACGGTTAAACTTATCAATTTGACCTATTGATTTACCAAATTACACTCTTAACATTCAATTAGGGTTTCTCACCAACTTTTAATACACTTTATTAGCAAATTAGGGTACTTTTGCAAAACAGAGAAGAACTAGGTTCTCAAATCATTTTTATCAGATTCCTCATATTTTGTTACACAACTTTCATATACAAAGTTTTGTCATATGAGATTCCTAGTTATTACTACAAATTTTGCAAAGAAAACCCTTTTTCTGATTTATTTGATTAGAGAGGGATTTACCGGAAAATCCTCAGCCGCTCGATCTGTGGACCGGTGGTCCACTTCTTGGATCCAATGATCCCAGTTGCACGCGCCCAACCACAACTGCTCCTGCCCTGGGGCGTTGGATTCTACTGAGACCGCCGTGGTCCCTAATCATAGAATGAGGGGTCATCGTCTTCCTCACTTCTTAGCAACCTCGCGAAGTCAACCTGGAGGTTGACTCTGAGCCTTCGACGTCCTCTGCCCATCTCGATTGGCCAAGGATCTCCGCCTCCTCTCAACGGAGTTGGTGGATGGTCCAATTCCTCACCCGGACTCTCCAACGTTGCCCTTTACTCGCCGGACTCCGGTGAGGGTTACCGGGATGCTGGGGATGCAAGTCGTGATGGAAAGACTAATTGAGCGCACAAAAACGCTCCTTGCACTATTCCGCAGGGGTTGGGTTACCGAGAAAAGTTGTTGATTCCCTCCATAATCCATCCCTATATATAGGGTCGATGCCAGCTTGTGAGGTTTGGGCGTTTCCCCGAACCACCTCTAATCCTAGTCGATCCAGGGATGTTTCTGTTCGTTTTCTTCTCCTACGTTCAAAGGACAACTCAGCAAGCTTGCCCACTCATTGAATCATGAGGAAACTGAGAGGCAAAAAACCTCCTGTCACAAGCAGAGTCCCAACCCGCATGGGACTAAGATGATGAGTGGTGCCTGTTGGATTAGGATCCAACGGCCCACCATCTTCGCATTCAACAGATTAAAGGAAACTATTTTCCTTATTCCAAAATAACTTCACATTTAATGATAACTTTAAAAAGCAATAACTCCCAAACCTTAATTCCTTTTTAATCCAAGTTTTAAGGAATTCTCATTCATACTTTTATCTCTCATCATGTAAACATTGAAGCCATTATATCAAGAAAACAATTCTTTTTCTTTAGTTGCAAGAAAACACCTATTTATTCATATTTTTCTCATATTCCTTATTTCCCTTGCTATTATATAATTATCTTGAGTTCCTTGAACCCCAAGGAACTTTTATAACTCAGAATATCTATTTTGGAAAATCATTCCTTAGCCTTTTGTTCTTATTTCCTTTATTTCTTTATGTATTCTTTTAATCCTTCAATTGGGCTCAATGGCCAAAAAGGCCCAATAAGAAAACATATAAGCTATCAAACACAAAATCCATTTAAATCAACTCATCACATCAACCACGGATTTCATTTTTCTTTAAAAAGGAAATTCACAATTTCATTACTTATTTTTGAAAATTGGGGTTATAACATCCTCCCCTCCTTATAGGAATTTTGCCCTCAAAATTCAACAATCAAACAAACAAATCAGGATATGCTTTTTCCATGTCCGTCTTCAGCTCCCATGTGGCCGCATCCTCTCCATGGTGTTTCCAAAGAACCTTTACCATCTCTATATTATTATTTCTGAGCTCTTTTACCTTAGTATCTATAATACTTAAAGGTAACTCAGGATAAGACAACTTTCCTTGAAGCTCAATAGGTTCAATGCTATACACATGGCTCAGATCTTGCGCATATCGCTTTAGATTGGACACATGAAACACATCATGCATCATACTATACTGAGGGGGTAATGCCAAATGATAAGCTGCTTCACCAATCCATTCTAAAACTTCAAACGGACCCACGTATCGGGGACTCAACTTTCCTCTGTTCTTAGCTATAGCTCGGAGCAGTCGGATTTTTAGGAAACCATGTTCTCCCACAGTGAAATACAGATCAGTCCTCTTTGCATCAGCATACGACTTTTGTCGATCTTGGGCTCTCTTTAGCCTTTTCCTGATCAAAGCGACTTTATCAGCATACACCTGGAGTTCATCTGACCTCAGCAAGGTCCATTCACCAATATCATCCCAGTGAAGTGGTGACCGACACGGTCTCCCATATAGGGCTTCATATGGAGGCATCCCGATACTAGCTTGGTAACTAGTGTTGTATGCAAACTCGGCTATAGGTAAGTACTACTCTCATGATCCACCCCAATCGAGTACACAAGCTCTCAATAGATCCTCTAAAGTCTGGATTGTCCTTTCTGACTGTCCAACTGTCTGGGGGTGATAAGCAGTACTGAACTTTAACCTTGTACCAAGTTCCTCTTGAACCTGCTTCCACAGTTTGGAAGTAAACTTTGGATCTCTATCGGAGATGATGGAGCTGGGTACGCCATGTAAACGCACTATCTCTCCGATGTACAACTCAGCTAAGTCTGACACCTTGGCAGTGGTTTTCAGTGCAAGGAAGTGTGCTGACCACAACCCATATCGCATCATGACCTCTCTTGGTCCGGGGTAAACCCACTACAAAGTCCATGGTGATCTGATCCCATTTCCATTCTGGAATCTCTATAGACTGTAAAAGTCCACCAGGTCATTGATGTTCAACCTTCACCATTTGGCATGTAAGACAACTGGCCACATAAGCTGCAATGTCTCTCTTCATTCGTGGCCACCAGAAAAACCTCTGCATGTCCTTAAACATCTTGGTAGTCCCTGGGTGTACTGTGTACTTAGAACCATGAGCCTCTCGTAAGATGTGTTCTTTCAGTGGTGAGTCTACAGGAACCCATATACAATTCTCGAATCTGATCCCTCCATCTACTCCCAAAGAAAGACGGGTCTGAGACTTCTTCATCAAGCCTCTCATCTTGTCAAGTTCCCCACTGGCCAACTGTGCTGCCACAATTTCACTCAACAATCCAGACTGTATCTAGATGTTGGACAATCGAACTCGATCATTTAACGGTTGAGGAGACCATTTCACCAGCTCTTCTAAGCTCTTCCACTGACTGGACAGAACAACTGCACACCTGAGTTGTTTCCTACTTAAAGCATCAGCTACGACGTTTGCCTTTCCTGGATGATAAGTGATGGTGAAGTCATAATCCTTCATGTACTCCATCCATCGTCGTTGTCTTAGGTTCAAGTCTTTCTGTGTCAGAAGGTACTTCAGGATTTTATGGTCAGTGAAGATCTCAAAAGTAGCACCATACAGGTAATGTCGCCAAATCTTCAGTGCATAGATAATGGATGCCAACTCTAAGTCATGAGTAGGGTAATTCACCTCATTGGGCTTGAGTTGTCGGGAAGCATATGCAACCACATGCCGATTCTGCTCCAACACATAGCCAAGACCCATCTTGGATGCATCGGTGAAGATCATAAAACCCTCATTGTCTGATGGTAGAGTCAAAACTGGTGCAGTGGTCAACTTTTCTTTCAGTTCCTGAAAACGAGCCTCACAAACATCGGACCACACAAACTTCACATCCTTCCGAGTCAACATGGTCAAAGGCAAGGCAGTCTTTGAAAAATCTGTAATGAAACGCCGATAGTATCCTACTAATCCCAAGAAGCTTTGGATCTCGGAGGGGTTCTTCAATGTAGTCCAGTCTCGAACTGCCGACACCTTATCTGGATCCACAACGATTGTTCCTCCTGAGATGATATGTCCAAGGAACATGACACGGTCTATCCAAAACTTGCATTTTGAGAATTTCCCATAGAACTTCTGCTTTCTCAGGATATCAAGAACTTTACTTAGGTGGTCTTGGTGTTTCTCTAAGTCATTGGAATAAACTAGTATGTCATCTATGAACACTATGACAAACGAGTCAAGGAAGGGTTGGAACACACTATTCATAAGGTTCATGAACACACTGGGTGCATTGGACAACCCAAAAGGCATAACCACAAACTCATAATGTCCATATCGTGTTCGAAAAGCTGTTTTTGGAATGTCCTCACTCTTGACTCTCAACTGGTGGTAACCCGATCTTAAGTCAATTTTGGAAAAGACTCGAGCAGACTTCAACTGGTCGAACAGGTCATCTATTCAGGGTAAAGGGTATTTGTTCTTAATGGTAGCTTGATTGATCATCTGATAGTCTATACACATTTGAAGTGAGCCATCCTTTTTCTTTATGAAAAGAACTGGGGCTCCCCATGGTGATGTGCTATGGTGGATAAAACCCTTGTCTAGCAATTCCTGCAATTGTTTCTTCAACTCGAGCAACTCTGTCGGGGCCATTCTATAAGGTGCACATGATATAGGGCTTGTTCCTGGAGCTAGCTCTATGGAAAAATCCACCTCTCTCTCGGGAGGAATCCCAGGTAGATCATCCGGAAAAACATCTGCATAGCTCTTTACTACCTCTATTTCCTCTAAGGGTTGCACCTTGGGTTCGGGCTCGGTAACAACTGCTATGAAAGCTTGACATCCTTTACTCATCATCTTTTCTGCCTTCAAGGATGACACATACAGACTGGTGGTGGCATCTTTCCTTCCCCTAATGACAAAAGGTGGGTGACCTGGTTCCTTAATGATCACCTTCTTTTCCCTACAATCGATATGGGCCCTATAAGTATAAAGCCAATCCATTCCAATGATCACATCAAAATCATTCATGTCAAGAAGGATAAAGTCTATAGGAAAATCATGATCTCGATATCTTACAGGTATCACCGGAGTTTTAAAAAGAGAAGTAAAGATTGGACCACTCAAGGTTGTAACATCTAAGACATATCCTAAATCCTTGATATCCAAACAAAGCATAGTTGCAAGATTTCTCGAAATGAAAGTATTAGTAGATCCATAGTCAAATAATGCTTTTACATTATGTCCCATGACTTCCATCATGCCTACATCATTTTTCACCATACATTAGACCATTACATGCTTAACTTTTAATAAAGAAAAACTCTAAGGGTTATTACCCTCAATCAACCGATTAGCATTAGCTAGAGCTTCTTCATTGTCAATAGTGAACACTCGAGCTTGTCTTCTTTCTCCAGTAGGTGGGGCTGCTACTGGTGGGGTTTCTACGGGACCTGGTCCTCTTGGCTCAGGTAGAGGACAAGTAGCTTGAATATGCCCCTCTTGATTACAACGGTAACAGACTCTCTTCTTATGGTGGCACTCACCGAAATGCCATTTCCCACATGAACGCCATCGAGGTCGGTTGTTCTCTTGATGAGGTTTCCCTTTTCCTCCATGTCTTCCTTTGGCTTGATGACGTCCTGGACCCTTCTTGTGATGGTTCTTCTGACCTTGGGTTCCCTCAGTGAAACCCAAATACCCCTTGGGTGGAAGCTGAGCAGGCATAACAATCCTTTCCATGTCTAAGGCAGTGTTGTAAGCTTCTGCGAAGGTTTTAGGTTTGCTTGCCATCACATGAGGCTTGATGGTAGGGTGAAGACGCTCTATGAAGTGATCCACCCTTCTTTCTTCATCCATCTTGTACCCAAAACGTTCCACGATTCGAAACTTCTGCCCAAAGTCTGCCACAGAGGAATTTCCTTGAGTCATGTTAGTGAATTCTCTTTCCTTTTCCTTCTTAGCTGCAACAGGGACGAATCTGGAAGTGAAGATGGTCTTGAAATCAGCCCATGCCATTGGTTCCTCAGTCAGATCTTGGCCTGTGATGTGAGTCTCCCACCATATCTTAGCTGCTCCTTCTAGGAGGTGAGCAGCAAAGAGGAATTTCTTGCTCGACTGCACTTCAAGCATGCGGAAACCATTCTCTATTGCAAGCACCCAAGCTTCTGCTATGTCAACTACCTCAGTCTTATCTTCACCACAGAACTTTTCTATGTTCATCTTGACAAAGTCTAGGTTGGTGGCTCCCACACGGGGACGAACAGGGTATGGCTCATCATTCTCAGCTCTAGCTAAGTATCGAAAGGCCAAAGCATTAATAGCCTCCGTCAACTTCCTCTGTTCCTCCATCCACAAGGTATCAGGGGTGTGAACCATCAGGTTTGGTTCTGGATCACCAACTTGGTCCTCTTCCATCTTGGCTTCTTCCTCATACACATGTTGTTCCTCATATCCTTGGTCTTCTTCTTGGTCCAGGTTACTAAAAGGTACCGAGTTATGGTTAGGGACCCCATGAATTACTTCTTCGGGCCTCTTCCTCTTCTTAGAGGATCCACCATCATGGTTCCTCTTTCTCTTTTCAGAAGACTCCTTTCCTTTACGGGGAGGCCAACCACTCCTAGATGGATTCCCAGAGACCTCAGGAATAGCAACAGTCTTTGTTTGTGCCATCTACATAAGCATAACAAACAAACCTTTAGTTTATCATTTAAACTAGTTATACTTATGTTCAATGATATCTCTTTACATATCTTTTATTATTTGATGGAGGATTCTTAAACCCTTAACTTACTTTCCCAAACCACATGAGTGTGAAGGAGAGAGAGAATCCTACTCTTAGAGCCTTAATAGAATATGTGATGAGAAGGGACAAATAAGATGAGAGAGTCCTAAAGGTATCTTATTTCGAATCATACCCTAAGACTTTGGCCAGGCAGTCACACGGATCCGGGAGTCCTCATATTCCGACTAGCGGTGCGGAGGAAAATATTGCCAGCCGCCAGTCGTGATCCTTTTCTAGACACCTCCGTCTTTCGGAAAATCCTCTAATAACTCCCTTGGGTTCTATGGAGTTTGTAAAATTTAATAATTATTAATGGTTAAATGAGGAACCTAGGCTCTGATACCAAATGTTATGACCCCACCTTCTGGTAACCCCCAATTAAGGGAGACCGAGAGGTCAAACCCACACCCATAATTTTCGGATCAAAGGTTCAACATATTACCAAGAACAATTATTAAATTTTAACAGACTATACTGAAACATGGTAATAAAAATTTTGCATACCTTGAAAAGTTTGGAATATACTAACCTTCTAACCACAACTGAATTATACTAACTAGTTCCTCCTTGTTCTTTAATTACTGAATGCACAATGTGTCTCTTTACTATTTGTACTTTTGAGATTTGTACCTAAATCACCGACAAACAAAATGACGGTCACCCGAAGCTGGTATGTGGAGGAAATAGATAATGTTCAACAATGTTAACAACATAATCATTCAATTAATCATTAAAAAACCAAGATTACATTTTAAGCCAAACTACTCAATCCATACCTATCCACAGCTCTGTGTTGTCCTTGTAAGGACTTATATAATACCTCTATAAAGGTAGAGTCGCATGGCACCACCCAAAGGTAGCCCAATATCTAACTCACTATGACTTGATGGACCTACCCTCTAGGTAGCCATATACTAAGTCATTTCACGACCTGATGGACCTACCCTCTAGGTATCCATATACTAGGTCAGCCATTAAGACACATAGGGGACCAGGATCTGAGCTAGTAGGCACATATATTATGTGATAGTCATATTCACATTATAGTTTGCATGAACTAAATTCATTCGACAGTTTATTTCAAGTCATCGGTGAAAATCTCAGAAAACCTCGGAAATCTATCTCAAGATATTCATAAGCATAACCACATACCTTTGGTTGCAGTTTTCAAGATAGAATCAAATATGCAGATGAACCCAATCAAGCAAGCAATGAGGAAGAGAAATCTTGAAATAAAAGTACAATTTTCCTTTTATTAATATTTATCCAATTTCATCTCATTACTTATGATTTCAAATACAATTTTAGGGTTCCTTTAAAAATTAGGGTTTTTACTTCCTCTTTCCAAATTATCATCCTTAATTTATCAACTACATAAAAACCCCTAATTTCTCATTGTATCTCTCTTAAAAAGTTTTATGATCTTTATGAAGCATCTGATTATCTTATTCCAAGTAAATATGATTTTTATCCCCTTTTATCCCAAATTAGGGTTTCCATGCAAATTAGCCTTCTTTTAGGTATTACAATTCTAATTTAGGCATCCTTGCATTCAAAACGGATAATTAAACCACTTTTATCATTAATAGGGTTAAACTTATCAATTTGACCTATTGATTTACCAAATTACACTCTTAACATTCAATTAGGGTTTCTCACCAACTTTTAATACACTTTATTAGCAAATTAGGGTACTTTTGCAAAACAGAGAAGAACTAGGTTCTCAAATCATTTTTATCAAATTCGTCATATTTTCCTACACAACTTTCATATACACAGTTTTATCATACGAGATTCCTAGTTATTACTATGAATTTTGCAAAGAAAACCCTTTTTTCTGATTTATTTGATTAGAGATGGATTTACCGGAA
The DNA here is from genome assembly GCA_963693085.1 of Alisma plantago-aquatica. Lineage (NCBI taxonomy): Eukaryota > Viridiplantae > Streptophyta > Magnoliopsida > Alismatales > Alismataceae > Alisma > Alisma plantago-aquatica. The sequence goes on along the minus strand of OY856414.1, from coordinate 125,287,108 downwards.
AATCCTCAACCGCTCGATCTGTGGACCGGTGGTCCGCTTCTTGGATCCAATGATCCCGGTTGCACACGCCCAACCACAGTTGCTCCAACCCTAGGGCGTTGGATTCTACTGAGACCACCGTGGTCCCTGATCGTAGGATGATGGGTCGTCGTCTTCCTCAGTTCTCAGCAACCTCACGAAGTCAACCTGGAGGTTGACTCTGAGCCTTCGACGTCCTCTGCCCACCCCGATTGGCCAAGGAGCTCCGCCTCCTCTCAACGGAGTTGGTGGATGGTCCAATTCCTTGCCCGGACTCTCCAACGTTGCCCTTTACTCACCGGACTCTGGCGAGGGTTATCAGGATGTTGGGGATGCAAGTCGTGATGGAAAGACTAATTAAGCGCACAAAAACGCTCCTTGCACTATTCCACAGGGGTTGGGTTAGCAAGAAAAGTTGTGGATTCCCTCCATAATCCACCCCTATATATAGGGTTGATGCCAGCTTTTGAGGTTTGGGCATTTCCACGAACCACCTCTAATCCTAGTCGATCCAGGGGTGTTTCTATTCGTTTTCTTCTCCTGCATTCAAAGTACAACTCAGCAAGCTTGCCCACTCATTGAATCGTGAGGAAACTGAGAGGGAAAAAACCTCCTATCACAAGAAGAGTCCCAGCCCACATGGGACTAAGATGATGAGTGGCACCTGTTGGATTAGGATCCAACGACCCACCATCTTCGCATTCAACAGATTAAAGGAAACTATTTTCCTTATTCCAAAATAACTTCACATTTAAGGATAACTTTAAAAAGCAATAACCCCCAAACCTTAATTCCTTTTTAATCCAAATTTTAAGGAATTCTCGTTCATACTTTTATCTCTCATCATGTAAAAATTGAAGCCATTATCTCAAGAAAACAATTCTTTTTCTTTTTTTTAAGGTAAATAGACTTCACTAGTTAAACATAAATGAGCTTACATGGATAGAACTGAAAAAACATAAATGATAAACATGGTATTAACAGTACCATTACAATTAAGATAAACGTCAACTTTATCATTCTCTCAAACCCTTGAGAGTGGTTAAGTTTTTTGGGGTGAGATTTCACCAGGCATCTAGGGACCTGGTTGGCTTCACAAGCCATGTGAATCATCAACATCTTGGAGGAGCAGCACTTGAGTGACTTGGTTGTCCACTTCATAAACATATATATGGTAAAATATATGAACATCGAATAGTCTTTAGTGATATCTTATGTCGACCTGATCCTCTTGGTTCTGGTGGCCATTCCTTAAGTTATAATTAACCACACTGGCCTGTTTGATTTTGGTCCCACTTCCTTTGATGCCCCTTCCTTTCTGCTTCCGTTTCCCCATGTTGGTTGAAGTTTCAGTGTCATCATTTTCGGTCATGCTTACTTCAACCGCATCCTGTAGAGATATAATTCCTTCAATAACTTCATCCACGTCAGGGTGACTATGGTATGTATTCCATCATTCACTACAGTGACATGTGCTTCTTCGTCCCCTTCCTTGTTTTCTGTAGATCTACCATTCTGCATTTCCATGTTGTGATCAGTCTTATGGGGCATCTTCTTCCTCTTCCATACCTTCGGGCCTCTAGGGTCAGTGTTGGACTTCTCAGCATTGGTAGTCCTTTGTGAGGTGTTCTCCACCTCGCCTTCCTCCTCGGGATCAACTGTGATTGGACTGAAACGGTTTCCAATGGGTGCCCCTTTCTCTTTATCACGCTGTCTCCTTTTGGCATGGATTCCTTTACCATAGTATTTCTGCCATTTGCCCTCTTCATCAGACCATTTCACCCCAGCCTCGACTGGTTCTTCACCCACTTGTTCTTTAGGATCAAGGTTGCAAGCTTTTGAACTATGTCCCAATTTTCCACAGGTTAAGCAAAGGTCAGGAAGCACTTCATACTCTAGCTTATATTCCAACCCATTGATGAGAGTTGCAGGTTGAATCGGTTTTGATGTATCCAGATCAATTGCAAGTCTTGTGAACCGGCTTCTCGTCTTCTTAACTGTGTGTTCGTCCACCTTAACAAGGGTACCAAGAGCTCGACCCACTGTCTCAAAGATGGTAGACACATACAAATGGAGCGGCAGGTTTAGTATCCTTACCCAGGTAACTATGTGATCCGGCAGGCCCTCTGATGGTTGGAAGTTACCGTTCCATTTCCAAACCATCAGGAAACTAATAAACATTGACCATGGACCACCGGTGATTGCAGTTTCGTAATCTGACCTGCAAGAGAATTGAATAGCATAGAAATTCAGGTTGAGTTCATACATCTTCATTCTCCCGACTGGTTTCCATAACAACGCAGACAGTCCTCCATCGTCATATATCCCACATTCTTGCCTATAAGTTTTATGATGACTGTAAATTTCCATGGTTGTAGCAAGGTTTCTTCTACATTTGGATTAATGTACAACTCTGGACATCCCTTGTCCAGTACAAGCTCCACATCTTTCATTTGCAGGTCTGTAGAGTCCAGTTCATCTATGAACTCTTCTCTGGATGCTCCTGCTTGGTTTCCCATCATCACATCTTTAAATGAACTTGGAGTCCAAGTCTTTCCCTTATTACCTGACAAGTCTGTACTCGAATCCATCTGAATCGGGATTTCAGATAAATTCTTATTTTGCTGGACCGATGGGTTCTCTTCTATCATCCAATCGGCTACAACATTGAACACTTTCTCGCATCGTTGTGTTCCCCCCTAAAGATCCAGATCTGTTGAGGTCGTTTCTCCTCGCATGCCGCTATACTGCAGGCTGATTCCGACCTCCGCCATATTGACGAACACCTATTTATTCATATTTTCCTCATATTCCTTATTTCCCTTGCTATTATATAATTATCTTGAGTTCCTTGAACCCCAAGGAACTTTTATAACTCGGAATATCTATTTTGGAAAATCATTCCTTAGCCTTTTGTTCTTATTTCCTTTATTTCTTTATGTATTCTTTTAATCCTTCAATTGAGCTCAATGGCCAAAAAGGCCCAATAAGAAAACATATAAGCTATCAAACACAAAATCCATTCAAATCAACTCATCACATCAACCACAGATTTCATTTTTCATTAAAAAGGAAATTCACAATTTCATTACTTATTTTGGAAAATTGGGGTTATAACAGTTTGCCTATGTGAAAATAGGCTTTGATTACTCAATATTGAACATTGGGGTCTTAGAGAAATCCCCAGATAAGGTGACCTTTGTGGCTAGTGATTGTGTTGGTGGTTTGTCTGCTCCCTAAAGCATGTGTGATCTCATAGCATAAAGTTCTTTAGTAAGAGTTTTAAAAAAAGGTTGAGATCGAGCATCAGGTGATCCTCATGTTAAGGTAGCCTCTATGACGTGTTCCTCGACTGGTCCATTATATGTTCTCATAGATTATTAATGACCAATTATCCTCAACTCTCTAGTTCTCACTTGAGTTGATTTACTTTCTTTTGAACTATATCACTACATAGAAAGGATCTTTAGATATGGAAATGATAGCGTATGTGATCATTTGAAATCTCCTACCATATGAAGGGATTGGAAATCTTGCTATGTTCAGGACATGATTGGTGTAATCATAGGTCATGATCTTAGATCTTGATGATTTGGAAATATGAGCATAGAATTGATTCAATTGTAGGTCAGGATCTAGGATTATAGATGGACTTAGATATGTAGGCATGATTAGTTCAGTTTTAGGTCATCAAATAGGACCATCAAATGGAGTATCATATAAGTTTCCATATTAAAAGTGTTTCTAGTTTCCAAAAATGCTCAAGTTAGATAGGGTTGATCATTAGACAAATTTCCAGATCTAAGGTGGCCTTTATGATAAGTGATTGTATCTTTCAATTGTCTAATTCTTAAAGCAGCATCTATCCATTCAAAGAGTTATAGATTACTTGTTAGGATTTTCAAAAGTGTCTCTTTAGATATTGTACAGGAGTGATCAAGAAGGATATGTTGGGTATTACACAAGTTTCCAAATTTAAGGTGGCCTCCAAGGATAGTTATTGTATCTGTAATTTGCCTAATCCTTAGAGCATATGCATGTATCAATGATAGATCAATAAGATTGATCAAATTGGGCTCTAGAGAAATTTCTTGATTTAAGGTGGCCTTCATGACTAGTAAATGTATCAATAAATTGTCTATTTCCTTGAGCCTTTCTGGTTTTTCAAAAATCTCTCAAGATAGATAAGGTTGGGTACCAGACAAGTTCTAGATTTAATGTGTCTTTCATGACCAATTACTATATCTAAGAATTTTCTACTTCCCAGATAATCTCTTGAATACAAGATGGTTCATCGTGACAAGGGCGGGATTTTCCTACGATATGTAGGCATCTGATCGAGGAGCATATATGTTGACACGGATTTTGCAAGGAGTGTTCGCTCTCATGTATGGTTTGTTGGGTGTGCCTACTTGAATTTAGGGCTTGTGGGATGTGCCTACTGGAATGTAAGGTTTGAGTTTTAGGGGACACCTATTTAGGATAGGCCTTGAATATGGATTTCGAATTAGGATAGGACTTGGTTCATGAAGAATGCTTATTCTCGATAGGAGACATTCAATTTTCAAAGTTAGTCTATGTATGCCTATCTAGAGTAGGGCTTTAGCATAGATGCCTATTTGAGTATAGGGCTTTGATCTGAATACCTACTTGAACATATGGGTTTCGATAAGAAAAACTTAACATCAGGGGCCTACCCAAATGTAGCTCTTAAACTAGAGGAAATTCTTATTTGGGATAGGTTTGGACTGCAACGCCTGATCCCACTACCCAAAGCTCTTGTAGAGTTTCAAGAATGATGATTGGCCCTGTAACAACCCCGCCTCCCGGTAACCCCCAATTAAGGGAGACCAGAAGGTCAGAGCCATTAACCCAATTAGCAGGATCAAAGGTTCGACAAATAATCAATAACAATTATCAAATTCTACCAACTATACTGAAATCTGGTATAAATTAAAACTTTTTGCATACCTTTGAAAAACTTAGATTACTAAACTTCTATCCATATGAGAGAACAGTCTAAATAATCCTCCTTGATCGTTAATCCTCATTTAATTCCACATATGCCACTTTACTGTTTGTCCTTTTCACTTGTACCTAAAATGTCGACAAACAAAACTTCGGTCAGCATAAAGCTGGTATGTGGGGGAAACAATAATCGTGCAACTATGATAACAATGTAATCAACCAATTTTCATTTAACAACCAAGATTATGCCTTAAGCAATACTACTCAATCCTTACCTATCCCCTATCTCTGTGATGTCCTTGTAGTGGACCTGGATGCTACCTTTATCATGGTAGATCCCCATTAAACCCCGCATGATCCTACCTAACAGGTAGATCAATATCTAGGTTGAGTCGCATGGCACTACCCATAGGTAGTCCAATCCCTGACTCAAGATGTGCTGAAGAGTCGCATGGCACTACCCATAGGTAGCCCAATCCCTGACTCAAGGTGACTTGATTGACCTACCCCATTGGTAGCCATGTACTAAGTCATCCAATGGCCTGATGGACCTACCCCATAGGTAGCCATGTACTAGATCAAACTATTAAGCCACAGAGGGGACTAGGATATGAGCTAGTAGGCACTTATCTTAAGTGATAGTCATATCCACATTATAGTTTGCATGAATTAAATTCATCCAATAGTTTAATTCAAGTCATCGAGGAAAACTTTGAAAAACCTCGTAAAACTAATTTGAGATATTCATAAGCGTAACCACATACTTGATCCAGAGCAACTTGATGTCCAAGCAGTAATATTCAATAGAATCAAACAAGCAATCAACATTATCCTGAATATAATGCATAACATCCAAGTGTCATTATTTTATTCAAAACATTCTCAAGATCGACTTGTATTTCACCTTATGATTTCTAGGCCGACCTTAGGGTTTTAGCCTTCATTATGCATTTATCACTTTTAATGCTCTGTTAGTCCATAAACCCTACTTTCAACATCATAGGCACAATTGAAAGTCTAATATATCACCTTTATACTAAAACTACCATCTTAACCCTTTTAAGTCATGTCCAGATCATTAAGGCCAATTATCATGTTCAGGTTTCTTTGAATTGACAACTCAACAAAGAATTATAGTTCGATTCTCAAAGGAACCCTAATTACTACAATTCTCATCCTTTATGTTACCAAACCCTAATTTATCACTAAATACACTAGGAAACCCAAATTATCGACATTAATGATCTTTTATACTCAAATTGGATTTATAAAAACATTACTCTGTCTTATTCATGGATTTACACAATTAAAACCATTAAAAGACATATTCTCCTAAATTAGGGTTTCTAAGCCCATTAATGCAAACCTAGGTATATGAAACCCTAAATTAAGACAATTATGTACAAAGATCATTGTTTTATATCTAAATCATCCTTTTTATTATCACTAGGTTAATATTCACTCAAAATAATAAGAGAGCATCATTATATTCAATTATCATCAATTTTAAGGGTTTTTCATTATTTAAACCATTAAAGATGATAACTTTATACACGTTTTGAAATGTAATCAGAATCAGGCTTGCATTATATTTTTATTTTATTCCTTGAGTTCTCGTGATCAAAATTCATATATTATACGTGCTAATCCGAGCTACAAATCATTAACTACGAATTTTACAAAAATAACTTACTTTGGCCAATCAGCGTGTGCCACGTCACTCCTTGCATGCATGTTGCTCGCTGGGTTTGAAAACAATTCGAATTGACGAAACTACCCTCGATAATTTAGTGGTTTCTACAGCCCGCGGAGGGGCAAAAGTGTCCAACAACGCTTCTTCTCATCTTCAACCTTACGCAGCGTTGCTGCTGCTGCTGCCCTAACCGTGCTTGGCGCGGCTCCTACTTCCTTCTCCGACCCCGAAGGCCACCAGAGAGGGTTCCCTTGCCTCTGTCGTTCTTCTCTAGGCACGACAGGGCCCCCAGGTCATGGCCGTGGAGGTTGGGCACATGAGAACAGATCCGCGATCAGGGACCTGCTAGTAGGCGTAAGGCCGGCAGCCAAGGTGGACGACCCTCGTCACCGCCAAACCCTACAGAAGGTCTCGTCCCCCTCTCGAACTCCCTCATTGGCTCAGCACTGCCTCAGGGATTGCGCCTCCCCTTCTGATTGTGGGCAGAAAAGAAGTGGAAGGTTTGGAAGAGAGACGTCTGTGAACTTATGGGTGCGAGGCACTGGTCCAAACCATTATATAGCTGAAAATAAAGGGATTTAGCATACACAAGAGTCTATTTATCAATGAGGAAACGAGTCCTACTATCCGCAAGGATTTAATCTCCTTTCTTGGCGTGTAATATATAATTTATCAAGTATTTGCCTTAAACATGTTCCTTTATTAACAAGGAACCCTTTCACCCTCTATATCTCTCTCATGTTTTACATAATGGTCAAATCCAGAGAGTCATTGATCATATGCCCTCATAATAGAAAGTACTTCTTTTGATAATACCAAAATTCATTCATTATGCATCATATTATCCTCTTATTTCCTATTATTGGTATTTTCTCTTTCCTTTTCTCCATTGGGGCTCCTTGAACCCCAAGAAACTCTAATATTTCGAAATTCTTTTTAAGGATACTCATTGTCCTTCTAGATGCATCTATTTCTATTATTTTCCCATTATCTTGTTTATTTCTTATTAAAATATCTCTTTTTGAGGATTTCTCTTTATTTCTCTTTTATTTTCCTCATTGGCATTCCTTTTAACATTAGGAATCCTTTGGATACAAAAATCCATCAAGGATAACTTAATTATACCTCTTTCCACTTATTTTCCACATTTTACCATTATTTTCAATTTCTTTCTTAATAAAGAAATACTTAATTAATATTTTCTTTTCTTATCGCCTCTTCTTTGCAACTTTGGACTCCTTGGAAACCAAGGAACCCAAGAGGCACGAAATCCATCTTTGTATTACATCCCTTTGACTTCTAGAGGTTTCTATCTCATTCTTTTCTCAAAAACTCAATTATTCATTTACTAATTTAATAATTGAATTTCCTTTCTTCATTTCCTTGTTGTTGGGCCCAATAGCCAATAAAGCCCACAACACAATCATCAAGGCTATTGTAAACGAAATCCATTTATTCAAAACAAATTATATCATTATTTTTTCAAATATCTTTAATATGAGAAATTACATTTCTCACCAATTGAACCCAAAAATTGGGGTTGTTACATCCTTCCCATCTTATAGGAATGTTGTCCTCAAACTTCCATCAAGCAAACAAACAATCAGGATAAGACTTTTTCCATAGCCACCATTGGCCCCTATGTGGCTTTACCGTACTCATGGTGCTTCCAAAGAACCTTTATCATCACATATTCTTTTCTCTGAGTTCTTTCATCCTGGCATCTATAAACTACACAGGTGACTCAGGCCATTTCAGCCTCCCTTGGGGCTCACTAGGTTCATTGCTCAACACATGGTCTGGGTACCTCACATAGTGCTCTAAATTGGACACGTGGAACTCATCAGACATTACTTTATCCTGAGGGGTGAGATCAAACTTAACCTTCTCCAGCAATTCATCTCAATCGAACCCATGTATCGAGGACTCAACTCTCTTAGCTGTAACTTAGAGGGGTCAGATTTTCATGTCACGTATTCTCCCACAATGAATTGCATGTCAGTCTACTTTGCATCATCTTACAACTCATGTCGTCTCTGGGCTCCTTTCAGCCATTGCATGATCAAAGCGACTTCATCTGTACACACTTTGGTCCTTTCTTGACCTTCACGAGGTCCCTTCACCAACATCATCTTAATTAAGTGGTGACTGACACAACCTCCCGTACAGAGCTTCTCTACAACCCGATACTGGCCATGGTGGTTATCATCACATCTTACAAAGGACAAAAACTGTTTCTATGTATCACCCTGAACGAGCACACATGCTCTCATCAGACCCTCTAGTTTGGATCATACTAACCATTAGCTAGGGGTGATAAATTGTACTATCATCGAGTTCTTCATGTATCTACTTCCACCTCCTGGAAGTGAATCTTTAGGTTATACTCAAGAACTTTTGAACTCGTATCATGGTGTAGTTGAATAATCTCTCTCATGGGTAGTTCAACCAGATCTATCCCTTGATAGAACTCTTTCTTTCTCATGTCAACTAGGTAAGGTGATCTACCATAACCCATATTGCATCCTGACCTTCCTTGGCCTAGGGGAGACTTACCACAACATCCATAGTGAAGAACTCCCATTCCCTCTCAGGGACTCTTTTATCTCTATATCGATACACTGGGTTACTGGTGTTCGTCCTTCACCTCCTGTCATGCATGGCAACATACCACAAGCAACTTCATCTTAGGCATCCAAAATACTACTGTTACTTATTATCTTCGTGGTACGGTGTATGGTGATCTTAAAATCATGATCTCCTATATGTCATGATTCCTCAAGATTGATTCCTTAGAAACCCTAAACCACTCTAGTCGGGGTTTTATCACCTTGTTTTCTAAAGAAGTACATCTGAGGTTCTACAACCATCCTTTTATCATGATAAGCCCTAGGTTGGCTAACCAAACAACCATTAACTTGATCAACCAATATTGTCACATATGTGTGTTAGCCAAATTCATCTCTTTTTCCAACTTAAGGTTAACCTAACAACCTCTTCTAGCCTATAGCTAAACTAGGCCTCTGTATCTCATCCAGAGCAATTATTACCACTTCACATCCTTAGGTAATGTTGAAGACAAACACCTCCATGTATGCCACTTATTATCTCATCTCATCTCTAAGTCTATCTTCATCGAGAAAACCCTGAGCTCATCCTCTTGGTTTTGAACTCAACCTTGTATGACTCATAGCTCATGATAAAAGCATCCTCATAAGATGACTACCTTGTATCATCCTTGTTCTCATACCTCATGGCGACGTTCCAACTCACACAACCTTTTATCCTTGGTGTATGGCATGCATATTGTCATATCCCTCACTCCCATAACAAGAGGAAATAAGCATTTAGATGCAGTCCAAATATAGAGTTCTTCCTATTCTAAGAGTAGGGATGGTACATCCCACCTTGCCAATACACCTTTAAATCTAAATTGAAATCACATATGTCTCTTCATCACAAACATCAAAATTACTTCCATGGAAAACTGGTCTCGAACCTACTTGGGTCACTACACAATCCTTGGTCATCACCTCTAGGTCTATAGGGTGTCGACACTTTAGGGTTCATCCCTCTTCCCTTATGCATCCAGAGAGTGCCCTACTCATCTGCCCTTTGGGTCCCATGAGTTCATGAAGGTGATCAATCTCCTAACCCATGGCCCTCAGACAATGATAGTTGTTACCTCCCGACCCTATGGTCATGTGCAACTAGGGAATTAGGCAACTCCTACTTCCATCGGTCTTATCCCAACTTGACCCTAGGATAGACTTAGGATTCTATTACAGTACATGTCCAGATTAGAACCTTTCCCAATCCTTCATCATCTCTCTCTCAGCATTCATGTACTGACTCCCATCCTTTCATAGGGTCTTGGCAACCTGCGTACCTTGGTCAAGCCCCATACCGGTTACCTCCATGGTAACACATCCACATGCACATAGAGATGGTTATCTATGTGTCTACATGTTCATTCTCATACCATTTACCTTTCACTTAGCTTCTCAAGATCCTATGAGACTTCTATAGGTTCCTCAAAACCAACAAAACTGGTATACACCCTACCAAAGGGTCCCTCTTCCAGGATGGGAGGAAACTACATCTTGATAACAAAGGTCACAAACATCCTTATGTCTAGGGTTTACATCCACATAACATGCTTAACCCTAGAGAACTACTAAGGAACAAGCAAACCACCTACTAAACCATTCTAGGTCACACTTGTTCTCATCCTCAATATTGGATCAAGATCATACCTCCCCATGTCATCAACTTAGCTGCGAGGGATTTACCAAACATACCATAAACTTAAGGGGGGTTTCCCTTTTCTCTAACCATGAGAAGTACCCTTCTCGCATCTATGGAAACTCAAATCTCATCATGAGCATTAGTTACACCACTTCCCCTCTTAGGCCTAGGAACCCTAGGTTCACCTTTGGGTATCCAACTGCATGCTCAATCTCTTAACCACGAATCAAGCAGGTATAAGGCATGACATGCATTTTGATGGAGCTTCCACTTGCATGGAGTTGTGTGCACCACTAAAAATCCTAAAGATAGTAAGTCTTTAGGTTTAGCCTTCCTTATACTATATTAAAGACTCCACCCACGTATGCTAGGATACGTGGAAGTCTTATCATAGTATAGTTAAGGGTCGAATCTACAGGACAACGGTCTTGTTAAGATCAACAAGATAGAAAACGTTAGAAATTCATTTAACTCCTTAACATTTGGTATTTAGATCAAAGAGTTGGTTTGTTTATTTAAACTAAGTGCGAATAAAGTAAAAGCAAGAAAGTAAATTTAGGGTTGTAAGAAATGTTAAGAAACCACTAGGATGTGATCGGCTTTTGCCACCACTACACATGAATCAAAACATACATCACAATAACTTGGATTGCAAAGAAAAGATTATAAACAGTTAGTATCTTTGTAGGCTTAGCCTCCTTTCGGATAACCAACTACGAGAAACATGGAAGTGTTGCAATGCCAGCCATCCCCAGACGAATGGTCACTTACTTTGCATCACTCCCCTCGCAAAGTGTGTTCCTCGACCTGTCAAGGTTGTACTTTCATACATCAACTGATTCCATTTCATAGTATGAAAGTGCAATAATGGAGGTGAGTTTACTCCACTTCTTGAGAAACACTCCTAGATACCGAACCAAACGTATGGTGACTACATACAATATGGAACCAACAAACAGTCGATATTCGAATCTAGAAGTACAAACATTGACAATTTGCACTAAAAGATAATAGATAACACAAGTTGGTGATCAAGCAACTAGCATTCATTAAATGATTCATGTTGAACTGGAAAGATAGTGTTTTTCTATTGCCAACTCAATAATTATAATGCATGGAAAGAAAACATGGGTAGCAGGGCTACTCCCCGCACCCTAGTGTATCAGACTACTCACTCATGGCAAGAACAAAGAAGGGGGTGAGAAGAGAGAGAGAGAGCATCATCTCCATGAAGGAGGGAGGAAGGTTGACCTCTTATAGAGAGGGAGAGTAATGATCTTCACACTTCGTAGCTTGCTTGATGATGAATCATCCTCTTCCCACCTTCTTTGTCGTTGAGAGAGGAAGTAGCTTGGAGATGGAGTATGGATCTCAAACCGGTAGCGTCGGGGCAGTGGGTGAAGGATGGAATGGCTCTGGAATAATAGAGGCAGCCTTTGGACGTCTGAAACTTCCTAATTTATGAGGACCCTTCGGGTCTTATTTATTGGCTTTGAGTGGAACTCAAATGGTTTGGGAGATTTGGGCCCAAACAGTCGTGAAGACCGTTTGGACTTTCTCTCGGTTTAGAGACTGTTTCGACTCTCTCGGTTTGGAAACCGTTTGAGTCCTCATGGTTTGGAACTGTTTGCCTTTATTCAGTCTTGGGACCATTTAACTTTGCATGGTCTTAGGACCGTTTGGCCTTCATTCGGTCTTGGGACCGTTTGGTGTCCATTCGGTCTTGGGATCGTTTGACGTCCATTCGGTGTTGGGACCGTTTGATGTCTATTCAGTCTTGGGACCGTTTGATATCCATTCGGTCTTGGGACCGTTTGGTGTCCATTCGGTCTTGGGACCGTTTGGCGTCCATTCGGTCTTGGGACTGTTTGGCGTCCATTCGGTCTTGGGACCATTTGGCATCCATTCGGTCTTGGGACTATTTGGCGTCCATTCAGTCTTGGGACCGTTTGGAGCTTTTGTAATTTTTTGTGCTTTTCTGAAAGAAATAAAAGGGGAAAAGTTAGTCTGATGGTATATTACGATGAAGAGGAAAGTTAAAAGATTCTATCTAATTTATCTAAGAAAGAGTATGGAAAACTAAGGAAAACTAGTAAGATAACATCGCAAAATGGGAGGCTATCACCCCCCCCTAACTTAGAGTCTAGCTTGTCCTCAAGCTAGATAGAGTTGAGGCATGTAGTGGCGAGGTGATTTTATTTAGTGAAGATTTCCATACTCCTGCTTCAATTCTGAACCAGAGATCTCCTGAAGTTTTATCAAGCTTCTGCTTGCGCTAACTCTTTCAGGTATCGGGAGTTGCTTGGATCTCAGGTTTCTTCCGTATCACATAGCTCGCATTGGGACCACCTTTTCCTTAATCGAATTTTGTGCATGTCTTCGACTTCAATCAGTTTTATACTTCTTTGAAAAACCTACTGGAAACTAAGATAGGAATGAGGGTTGGCTAAAGGCTGACATGTAACTCCCCCTTTTAGTGGGGGAGGGTTTATCTAAACTTTTAGAATCTCACTACCGGGTGCGACACATCTGCCTTTATGAGGGCAGCTAAATGTACCGATCGGGCGAGTCCTTTATCAACTTTTTCATATATTCAGAGACCTTAGGATCTCATTACCGTGTGCGACACATCTGCCTTTGTGAGGGAAGCTGAATGTACCAGCCGGGTGAGACATTTATCGGTCCTTCATATAGGTCCTTAGGCGTGGCAAAACTCTCATGTTTTTATTCAATACTCTGGCTTTTATTCTTATACTCACAGGCTTAGGAGTTGGATATTTAGGGATTTTGTTTGGGCTGCCAGGCCTCTTTTTTTTAAAATAAGAAAGTTGTTCTTGGAGTCTTCCGACGTGCACTTATTTCAGTTTTCGTACTTGGTGGTCCACTTACAAGGTTCCTTGATTGGGATTTCACCTGGTTCCCTCCCATCCTTGAGAGGGGTTTGGCTGGCTTTACCTATGATATTAACTTGTGGAGGGTCTGAAATAGAATTGTACTACAAGACTGAAAATCGAATGTGAAAGAAAATAATAATTCGCCATTACATGCCTAAATTTTATGTTTGTTATTGTTGTTTGAGGACTATTTTGATTCTGAAATTAGCTGAGGGTGACTTTTTCCAAGAGTGATGTTATACTTATGTACAAGAATTATTCTATTCAAATAAATTACTAAAAAAGTCTAAAATGTGAAAAGAAAAATAAAAGCAGTGCATAGAAAAGCAGAAGGTAAAAAGAGAAGAGGGAGAAGGGTTGAAAAATGATACCTCGCCCTTGTCCAGTGTACCCCCCCCCAACTTATCACTCACTCTATCCTTAGAGTGTCAAAGTGATAGGTTGAGAAGTACATGGACAAGGGCATTAGGCTTCTTTTAGTCCTTTGTTAGTTCAATGCGTTTAGAGAAGATTAGCTGTGAACTTTCCACATAGAGTGTGGAAATCGATGTCTATCATGTCCTCTACTGGTCTTCCAAGAATAGCGATGGTGTACATCTAGTAGAGGACGTGGAAGACACAGTCATTTGACTCTCGGAGCTGCTGGGGACATCTGTGGTAGAAGGCTGGGTGATGAAAGTGTTCTTTATCGTACACCCTTGTGTGCTTGCTTAAAAGATTGTGTAGTTTGTCAGCACACTCCATTTCCACCTCCTCCATGGGCGTATTAGCTGTCACAACATACTGTCTCTGGTTTGCATCGAACTGGCTATCGGAACTGTTGTGGATGATAGTTGTTCCGTTGTGAAGGTTTGTTTCCAGTAGCATCCCGTGCTCTGAGTGAAGGAAAAGAAGCATAATGAACTTTGGAGTTGTATGTTGGAGGCAAGAGATGAGTGTTTTCATGGTTCCAAAGTTCTTTAGATTTATGAGATCATCCTTCATATATGCTGACGCCATATAAACTGTAGGGTGATTTCGTCTGAGGAGATATTGATAGGCGGTCATCAAACTCATGGATAGAGACCCTTTGAATTGTACAATTTCATGGAGCGTATCTGCCATAACTAGAATATCTCTGGCTAGAAAAACAAGATCATCTTTCTGGGTATATATCCTAGAAATGATGAGCTGAAGTTCATTGTCATAAAGACTCTTGCATCCTACAAGGTCAAAATTGGGAAACGTTGGTTCAATGGCAGATAGAGAAACCATTTGGGGATATGATCTTTTGATAGGGGCCCCTGTTAATAAACTGATGTCCCCTTTATCATTCGTCATATCAAAGGTGTAACGGTCCCATAGTGTTTTTTCGGGGACCATGGCGGGTTGTTGTTTCTCCAACTCCTATAATGTTTGCCAGAATGGTTGTTTCTGTGGACGTTAGATACCTGAGTAGAGGTAGCGAGGGACATCATCTGGTGCCATAGTCGGGTCCTTGAAGAACCTTCTGTCACGTATGAGCTCCATGGTGTAACGCCCTCGTAGAGAGTGAAAGTCTTCTGCGGCCAGCTCGGTGAAGGGGATTTGTTGATTAAATGCTTGTATGTGGCGTATAGTGCAGAAATCGCAATCCCCAGATCCTTCTTGTGTTTGGACTTGTGGGTTTATTATTCAGAACCATGGTTGGTTCCAACCTTGTCTGAGTGATGGGTTTGCATCCCAAATTAATTTTAGAAGCCGAAAAGGGATGCATCTTGCCTCCCTAGCTCCTAGACCAACAAAATTGATGATTCCATCTTTAAGATCACTGGCACAGAAGTTGTACACGTTGGCGTCGTGAGCCTCGATGTCAACAATCATGAGCAGCCAGTGGCCAAAAACTTGGAAGGGTACTATGATATATTGTACCTTCCATTCAATCCCCCTACGCAGTCCCTCGATAGTCTTGTTGTGTAAGTCCTTGTACAGTAGACTTAGAGCCAAAGCAGGTGAAGCATTGAGGACTGGTTGTGGCCTTTTTGAGCTTTTGTATGTTTTGATAGCATTGGCAAGTAGGACACGGAAAATTTCCATCTTCAATTTTGATTGAGGTCGTAGGATGATTCGGAAATCTTCATGTGTCATCTTACGCTTAGTCTTTATATTTGTGTAGATGATGTCCCCCCCTTCTTTGGCATCATCTACGATAGTGTTCAAGATGAAGATATCCTGGACATCTAGGGTAGATATGGCCGCCATGTCTAGGTTGTACATCTTCTTAGGTAGAGGTGGCGGCGGGGGAAGCTCTTGCAGCGGCGGAAAAGAAGTCTGCTCTAGGTAGTCCATATAGTGTTGCAGAACTTCATCTTTTTAAGATTCGGAATCAGATTCGAGTTCATCATCTGTGTCTAGATTCACTATATCTGAATCTTCTTTCTCTGGGGGTAAAGGCATCGATTGTTCTGTTCAAAGGAATGATGAGCTGCTGATGTTGGTGGACTAATGTTGGTTCCTAGGATACATTGCTGGAACTTAGCAAAAGTCGCTTCTTTGGCAGCTTCCCCCATAGATCCCATGGCAGAATAGTCAAGGAATTGATCCCCATATGACATGTTAATATTGTGTTCGGGGGATTTGGGATCTTATCCACCTTCTTGGTGGTCTTTGTCTGCTGCCTTCTTTGAAGGTTCTGTTCCTCGGTTGGTTCCCTCCCCAGCATGTCCTAGGTCATTAGGTTTGTCATCTGAAGAGGAGGTGTCATCGTTGGAGTCAACGGAGGAGTCAGAATCTTCTTCATCGCCTTCGTCTTCTTCTTCATCGTCGTCGTCTGCTGCCTTATCTTTTATTTGTTTTGGCATTATTTTCGTGCACTGTCGGTGAAGTGCTTGTAATTCATCAAGAGCCACTTGCACATGCTCGTGTGTCTCAAGTAGTGCTTCGTGGGTTTCCTTGAGATAAGAGTATCGTGCCTTGGCATAGAGGAGTCGTGCAGAAAGGTCTGTGACTTGCGTTCGTAGGTGATTGATTTCATTATTTGACGACTCCTCTTGGTGGCTATTGAGTTGTGCAAGGGTGGTAGTGATGTCATCCAAATGCGTGCTGAAAGCCATATGCTACTGCTTAAGCTCGCGAAGGCTCTCTAGCAGAAGTTGAGTCTGCGTAGAGATCCTATCGACTTGTTGAGCCAACATTTCTTGCTGGCTTTTCACCTCAAGCATCAACTATGGCAATTGTTGTTAGCGGTCATCGATGTGTTTGACTTGCGTAGTCGCTGCTTCCTATCATTGGTTAATGCTTGAGAGGATACTAGGTGAGGTGCGGTTTTCCTCTTCGATCTTAGCAACCTATTTTGTAAGACCCTGCACACAAGAAAAAATATATTGCATTATGTTAGAAGGGTTTGTGAGGAGGTTTCAGATGGCGTCAAATTGACGTCCGAATTCCTAACCGACATTTGTAAAAGGGACCCCAGAAAAGGATGGGTGGGATGGCTATGGTCGGGGTGGAAGGGTGGTAGTTTCTTGTGAAAGAGACACTAATGGTGGTCCCACGAACTGCGTGGTGAATGTAGATGGAGTCACCAACGGTGTCGGAGTGGTGGTGGATGCGAAGGGTGGAGACATTCTGGGAGAAAATGGTTGATCCATAAATGTCGATGGGAAGGAGGTGGAGGTGGAGGCAAACGAGGCGAAAGCAAGGTCGAGCGTTGATGTGAATGGAATGCCTGATGAGAAGGGGATTGAGGTGGAGGATGCGGGTGGTGGTGCGGATGTGGGGAACGGATTTGTTGGTGGAATTATTGTGGAGAATGATGGGAGGGTGGTGGATTGTGGAATGGTGGAGGATGGTAGCGTGGTGGGGGTGGTGGTGGAGGTAAGCTCAACATTTAGACTCATGATGAAGGAGTCTAGTAATGAGGTGGTGATGTGTTCTTCAGGGAGAGGAGGTTCTGCTTCTAGATTTGGTCTTGATGTCGGCATCCCCGACAGCTGTTGTGTTTGCAGACGCCCTTTTGATGGTCGTTTTACTGGGATTTATGTTATTCTGGCTGTCGGGGCAGTGATGCTATGTTCCATTTGACCTGCCTTTGCTTTCTTTTCTACTACTCAGACCTATGCGAGGAGGTTAGTAAGCTCCTCTTCAGTGAAGAGAAGCTTATCCTTGTCATAATCTACGAGATTTGGTAGGGGAAGCAACGTCGTAGAAGATTTTACTGTGGGATAGAAGATGTAGTATAGTTGAGCATCTTTTTCCTTGATGATGTATGAGTTCTTTAAAGACTTCTTGTTGGTAAGGATGTCACCCTTGATCTTTGTGCATCTAGGAAGTAGTCTGTCCATCCTGAGATAATTCAAAATTGAGGTTATGTGTCCTCTGACACATACTTCTTTCCTGAGGGTGTAAGATGTGTGCTTGTGTATCAATTTGCCATCCTATGTTGACTGGCAGCCCATTAAGCACGGACCAGAGGACGAAAATATCATAAATGTTAACATTTCTGCCATCTATCCTGGGGAAGGGTGCGCCTGTGATGATTATTTGTAGTGAGCGAACCAACCCAGAATGAATATTTGAGGCCTTGCAGGTCTTTGCCTCAAAGGTTGGGATCCCTATCAGGGATTTCCAGAAGATATGCTTGTTGAACTGGGAGCTTTCAATGCCTACAACTTTGGCTTTTTCCAATTGCTCCTTGTTGTCTATAAAGATTTAGTTGAGTAGGTTTTCTATTATGACAACTCTATTGCCAAAGAGTTTGGTGACCAGACTGTGGTCGCCTCCATCTCTTGATCTGTCCATTATGTCCACTGCTTCTTTGTAGAGGAAGGTGAACAATTCCATTGTTGGCTCCACATAAGAATACTCTGTGACAAAACAGAGTCTTGTGAGGTTGGCATTGTCAATCAAGGTGATGATTCTATCATAAATCCCCATCTTTTTCAGTATGTTGGAATAGACATACTTTGTCGGCTTCAACATTTTGTCGAAGGGTGGAAGGGTGTGGATGAATAGGTTTGCTGGTGGTGGTGTTGTAGTGCTGGTGGTGGAGAAAATAAGAATAGTGGTGGTAGCGAAAGTGGTAATGGTGGTGGTGGTTGTAGTTGATGGCATGTATCCTGCCAGGATTTGTTCCCTAGAAGTGGCAGGATGGACCTGCTTCCTGGCCCGTTTCTTTGTTGGTTGCTCTATCGTAGCTTCCTGGGCCTTCCTCTTCCCCTTGGACTTTATGGTCGGGGATTCGTCCTTAGAATTTGGCTTGTATTCCGAGCCTTCATCACTTGAAGAAATTTCTGCTATATCTTGGACAGGCTCTTCGATTAAACACATGTTGAGGCGGTCAATTTCATTCGTGACCGTGAGCACGTTAACTTTCGGTGGGACCTTTCCAGTCTTGTCATAGATGTCTACAATCTTCTGGAGCTTGGGGCGGTCTTCCATCAGTTGCTACCTTGTCCAGAAGGGAGCGTCATCGGTTCTGATGGCTTCTTTAGCGGGTGATTCCATATCTGAAAAATTAGCAAAAAAATTGTGTTAAAAGGATTTGAATTTGCAAAGATAACAAGTTTATTAAAAGATAAAGTTATATTATGTGTGTGTTAATGTTTTTAGGTTCTAGTGGAACCCAGACGGTTTCAGGGCTGTTGGGCTCCAAACGGTTTCTAGATCATTTGGCTCCAAACGGTTGAAACCATGAGGAAGGTGGAACGTCGGGGTCATCGATGGATGGTTAAAAAGGAGGTGAAAGCAGCCAATGATGGCGGCAACACATGCGTCGGAGGCTAACGAGAACCCCATTGGCAACGCAATGTTGGCACCGGCGAAAACAAGGTGGATGGTGACGGAGAAGACAGTAGTGGTGATGGTGTTGAACTACTAGTTTACCTTGTTGTGTGACGGTGATGCTGACGGTGAGAAACTCCGTGAAAACACACAGGGAAGACGACGATGTCGTCAGAGAAGGTGGCAGAGAGAGCAGGCATCACGACTTGTGCAGGAGCGAGAAACGGAGGGGATGAAACAGTGCTTGTGCGAGGGTTTAGGGAGTTTGAGATTTTAGAAGAGGAAAAATGGAGGGGTTGGGGTTATATTTATATGATTTGGGGGGGCATTGCAAATTTTGAAGGATAAACAGTCTTGAGACCGTTTGGGGTCCAAACGTTTCAAGATTGTTTTGGTTCCAAATGGTTTCGAGACCATTTAGGACCAAACGGTTTTGAGACCGTTTGAGCTCAAATGGTTTCAAAATGGTTAGGTTAAGATTTAGATGGATTTTATATTTTTATGTTTGTTTTGGTTATTTATGTGAATTTTTATATTTTCAGATTAAAGATGATAAACCTAAATCAAACAAAGAGATAAGAAAAGACTAGTAAAAAAATAAAAACGGTGATACTCAGATCTTGGGTTGCCTCCCAAGTAGCGCATGGGTTTTACATCACTGGCCCGACGGAAATTTGGTTTGGTTATGTGGATGCTGAGGGATCGTGGATCTCAATTGTTTGTCTTGGTATTTTGTCTACTGGTGTGTAGTATCTTTTCAATTTGTGGCCATTCACGGTCCGTTCTTCCCTATTATTGTCAAGGATGATGAATGCTCCAGTGGGGAAGATGTGTTGAATTGTGAATGGTTCAGACCACTTCGTGCGGAGCTTTCCAGGAAACATCTTAAGTCTGGAATTGAAGAGGAGGACCTTATCTTCGATAGCAATGTCTTTTCTTTTGAGGTGGCCATCGTGCCACATCTTGGTTTGTTCTTTATAGATTTTGGCACTATGGTAGGTTGTCATTCTAAGTTCCTCAAGTTCTTGTAACTGGAGTTGTCTGTATTCTCCAGTGCTTTTAAAATCAAAATTTAGTTGTTTCATGGCCCACCAGGCCTTATGTTCCAGTTCAACTGGAAGATGGCATGATTTCCCATATACCAGTCAGAACGGGGTTGTTCCAATTAGTGTTTTATAACCTGTGTGGTAAGCCCAAAGGGCATCGGGAAGCTTGGTGGACCTGTCTATTGACTGTTTTCTCTTAAATTGCTTTCAGTTGTCTATTTGAAACTTTGACCTGGCCACAAGTTTGTGGATGATATGGTGTGGCAACCTTGTGGTTGACCCCGTATTTTCTCAGGAGGGCTTCGAAGCTTATTTCTAGAAAATGGGTTCCTCCATCTGATATGATAGTTCGGGGGACTCTGAATCTGGGGAAAATGATATCTTTGAACATTTTGATGACTGGCTTTGAATCGCTGGAAACTATGGGTATAGCTTCTACCCATTTTGAGACATAATCCATAGTGACCAGTATGTAAGAAAATCCATAGGATGAGGGGAAGGGACCCATGTAGTCTATTCCCCAAACATCAAAAAGTTCAATTTCTTGCCACATGGTGAGAGGCATTTCATTCCTTTTAGTTATACTGCCAGAAAGTTGACATTTATTGCATGATCTTACAAAATCATAGGAATCTCTTGCTATTGTTGGCCAAAAGAAACCCGATTGTAGAACTTTCAGAGCCGTCTTTTTCAAACTCATGTGTCCCTCAGTGGGGCTGGAATGACAATGCTCTAAGATAGGAGTAATTTCTTCTTCTGGTACGCAGCGACGGAAAAGTCTGTCTGCACATAGAAGAAAAAGATAGGGTTTGTCCCAGTAGTATTTCTTAGCATCATGGAGGAATTTCTTTTTATCGTGGTGAGAGGTGGAAGGGTGGATGATTCCCATATCCAGATAGGTCACTATGTCAGCATACCAGGGAAATCCAATGGTAATTTTCATAAGCTAGTCGTCAGGGAGGGAGTCTCAGATAGGTATATTGTCGTCATCTTGACATTGGATGTGACTTAGGTGGTCAGCGATGACATTTCCACTCCGCTCTTGTATTTTATTTCAAGATCAAATTATTTTAGCATTAATACCCAATGGATGAGTCTGGGTTTTGCATCCTGTTTCTGAATAAGATATTTGATGGTGGAGTGGTCTGTATATACTACGACCTTTGATCCAATTAGATAAGAATGAAATTTTTCAAAAGTGTAGATGACGGCTAAAAATTCCTTTTCAGTAGTAGTATAATTCTTTTGTGCCTCATTTAACGTCTTGGATGCATAGTATATTACATATGGCTTTTTGTCTATTCTCTGCCCTAGCACAGCCCCTATGGCATAGTCGCTAACGTCACACATTATTTCAAAAGGTTGTGACCAGTCAGGCGCTCTTAAAATGGGTGTTGAGATTAAAGCATTCTTCAAAGTTGTAAATCTATGCAGGCATTCCTGGTTGAAGTTGAAATCAATATCCTTGGTCAATAGGTAAGTCATAGGTTTTGCTATTTTTGAGAAGTCTTTGATAAATCTTCGATAGAACTCGGCATGACCCAAGAAGGTTCATACTCCCCTTATGTCTTTGGGTGGTGACAACTTTGAGATGACATCAATTTTTGCCTTGTCTACTTCGATTCCTCTTTCGCTTACTCGATGTCCGAGGACAACACCTTCGGTCACCATAAAGTGACATTTTTCCTAGTCTAGGATAATGTTTGTTTCCTCACATCTCTATAGGAGTTTACTTAGGTTGTGCAGACAGTTGTCAAAGGAATCTCCATATACTTAAAATCATCCATAAACACCTCCATAATGGTTTCAGTTAATCCCGCGAAGATAACAGTCGTGCACCTTCGGAAGGTTGCGGGTGCGTTGCATAGCCCGAAGGGCATCCTTCTGAAGGCGTATGTTCCAAAAGGACAAGTAAATGTCGTTTTTTCGTGGTCTTTGAGGTGAATTGGGATTTGGTAAAACCCAGAATATCTGTCGAGGTAGCAGAAATTTTTTTGGTGGGCTAGCCGCTCAAGGACCTCGTCAAGGAAGGGTAAGAGAAAATGGTCCTTCCTTGTTGATTTGTTCAATTTTCTATAATCAATGCACATTCTCCAACCAGTAACAGTCCTTGTAGGTACTAGTTCATTCTTATCATTTAGGACAAAAGTGGTTCCCCTCTTTTTAGGGACCACTTGGACGGGACTAACCCACTGAGACTCAGAAATTGGATAGATAATACCCGCTTTCAAGAGTTTAGGGACTTCAAGGCGAACTACCTCTTTTAGATTTGGGTTCAGTTTTCTCTGGTGCTCCCTCGAGGGTTTGAATTCTTCTATCATAGGTAGTTTATGCATGCATAGAGTTGGGTTTATGCCTGTTAGGTCAGTCATTTTGTACCCAATTGCTTTCTTATGCTTCCTTAGTTTAGTGAGAAGCCTTTCTTCCTGATCGTCAATCAGAGAGGAGCTAATGATAACTAGAAATAATTTTTCTTCATCTAGGAAGACATGTTTGAACCCATCTGGTAGAGTTTTCAATCATGGGGATTTGGGTACTTCTATTGTCTCTAATATGGAGACAAATTTTAATTCTTCAAAAGTGGCTTCTGGGGCTTTTTCAGCCTGCTCCAAGTATTGTAGGCATTGCTGAACTAACTCGTTGGTTGAAAATTCAGCTTCCAGATTTATTAGGGCGTCCTCTAGGGAATCTACTGGTTCTAGATTTGCTTGCTTGAGTTGAGACATTTTATCAATAGCTTCATGCAGAAAAACCTATTCATGGATACTAGGGCTCTTCAGGCTGTTGAAAACCCTGAATTGAACAGTTTCTTTACCCTGCCTCAACGTAATTGTGCCAGCCTTGATATAAATTAATGCTCTAGCTGTGGCGAGGAAAGGTCTACCAAAAATTATCGGGTACCTTAGGTCTTCTTTTATATCCATAATGATGAAATCACAAGGGACATAAGAGTCCCTCCCCACTCTTACTAGAATATCTTCAATGATTCCCAGGGGTGCAGTAATGGCAGAATCAGCGAGCTGGATGGTCATTGTTGTAGGCAACAAGTCTGTAAACCCCAATCTTTTGCACATGGAAAATGGAATAATTGATATGTTGGCTCCCATGTCGGCCAATCCATTTTTACAAGAAATGTTCCCAATAGAGCATTGTATGCCAAAGGAGCCAGGGTCCTTCTGTTTTTTTGGCATTTCATTCAGAATGATATCAGAAGTGGGTTGGGCTAGCTTGATAGTTTCATGCTCCTCTGTCATATATTTCTTTGACAGCAGGGTTTTTAGATATTTGGACCAGGCTGGGATTTCAGATAACGCGTCGAGAAAAGGAATATCAACATAAAGTTTCTTCATTGCCTCTTTGAATTTCTGGAATCTAGATTCTAGTCTGGTTTCCTTTAGCCTACCAGGATAGGGTATCCTTGGCTTGTATTGTAGAACCTTTGGTTCTTTGGGACCTTGTTCCTTTTCTTTCCTTTATTCAGCTTCTTGACCTAATTCTTTTGTTGGGATGATTTTAGTTTCATCCCTATCTTCTTGATTAACTGAGATGGCTTCAGTAAGAGCATGACCAGACCTTGTTGTAACAACATTTAATTGTTTTGACCTATGTTGATCGTGTCTTGGATTTGCTTCTGGCTGGCCAGCGAAAGTGCCCACTAGAGGTTTTAGCTGAGCTGCAATCTTGCTAACTGAGTTTCCACAGCTTTTTGCTGGGCTTGCTGGTTAGCCAACATGGTTTGCTGTGATTGCAACATTTGCCTTATCAAGGACAGTTCATCAGTCTTCTGTGGTGGGGCATTCTTCTGTTGAAATTGAGTGAGTTGTTGTTGCCCTTGAAGTGGTTGTTGTTGAGGTGCTGGCAACTGAGGTTGTTGCGGCTATTGCAGCTGAGTTTGTTGTAATTGTGGGTGCATAGGAGGGTGAGTATATTGGTAATATGCAGAGGTATTTCTTGGGTAGATCGATCTTTGGAAATTTTTCCTAAAATTCCCTTGATTTTGGTTGTAGTTGCCTTGAAACCCAGGTGGTAATCTGTTGGAGGATCCACCCTGTGTTTGATGTTGTGGGTTAGCAGTCCCCACAGGATTTTGACATTGAAAACCAGGATGATATCTCGATTGATTTGGATTATAGTAAGCTTGTCCTGGTATGGAATGAATGGAATTTACTTGTTATGGCATTTGATCCTCAGGGTATTCAATGATCGGCTCATACTATGGTTGAGGTGGTTGCAAATCCATCATTACATTGTATACGAGACCACATGACAAAGTGGGATGATCTGATGCATGACATGCCTCACAAGTTCCTGTGGCAGCTTTAGCTTATTGGCAGTTCTTTTTTCTATCATACTCCCCAAATGATGCTTCGAGGGCTTGTTGTTTGTTGGCTATGGTCTTCAAAGCTTCGGCTATGGCTTTCATTTCCATAGATTCTTAAGCTTTACAAACCTTTAGAACTCCTCCTATGGTCTCCCTCCCCCAATTGGATTGATTTTCCGCTCTGAGAGTGACGATTCTACATGCGTCTTCGTAGTTCTATATCATAAAGTTTCCTCCAGATGAGGAATCTAAGAACTTTTTAATTTCATCACTTATTCCCCTATAAAAAGTTTCTATGAGTTGATTTTGCGAGATTCCATGGTGAGGACATTCTCTCAAGAGTTCTTTGAACCTTTCCCATGAGTCAGCCAGTGACTCTCTCGGTAGTTGAAGGAATTGGTTGATTTTTCCTCTAATTTGGTAGGTTAGTGAAGGTGGGAAGAATTTCTCCAAGAACTTCTCTTCTAAGGGGGCCCAGGTGGTGATCGGCTCCCCGTCTAAAGAATTGTACCGGGTTAATGCTCTTCCAGACAAGGTGAAATTGAAGAGTCTAAGCATGACTACGTCCATGGTTGTTCCAGCTTGCGGTACCAGTCTGCAAAGCGCTTTGAACCTCTTCAAATGGTCCATGCAGTCATCTTCGGCACTTCCAGAGAATGAGATGCCCTGCATTATTTGGATCCATTGTGTCCTAATCTCAAAATTGGGAGTGTCGATGAGTGGTGGTTGGACTGGATGGTTGTCTTCATAGTTCGTAGGAATAGTGTAGTCCCTTAGTTGCTTGCTCCTTATCAACAGTTGTGCAGCATCCTTGGCAGCTTCATTCTCGGCACGGATGCGGGCTTGTTCTTCAGCCCGTACTTCAGCCTGAACTTGGGCACGTGTGTCGGCGATGAGTTGCGCTCGATGGGATGCTATGGCAGCATTGACCCTTTCCATCACTAATGCAGCTTGGCGTTGATCTTCGGCCATTTGTCTGGCTCTTTGATGATTAAGTCTAATGTGGTGGTGGAAACTTCTCTCTACCTCAGAGTCATACTATGGATCAGGGGAGAATCCGAGATTATGTGATGGTTGCATACACGTCTTCTACCTGAGTAGAGGAAGAAACACATTTTTCAGATGATGTGGGATAGGTGATGAAATCAAGAGAATATGGAGTAACATTAAAGAAAAAGTGTAAAACCCTAACCAACTAGCAAGATGATAAATGAGATTAAAACGTTCCATTGTCCCTGGCAACGGTGCCAATTTTTGATGGAGCTTCCACTTTCTTGGAGTTGCGTGCACCACTAAAAATCCTAAAGATAGTAAGTCTTTAGGTTTAGCCTTACTTATACTAGATTAAAAACTCCACCCACATATGCTAGGATATGTGGAAGTCTTATCGTAGTACAGTTAAAGGTCGAATCCACAGGACAATGGTCTTGTTAAGATCAACAAGATAGAAAATGTTAGAACTTCATTTAACTCCTTAACAGTTGGTATTTAGATCAAATAGTTGGTTTGGTTGTTTAAACTAAGTGCGAATAAAGTAAAAGAAAGAAAGTAAATTTAGGTTTGTAAACAATGTTAAGAAACCACTAGGATGTGATCGGCTTTTGCAACCACTACACATGGATCAAAACATACATCACAATAACTTCTCTTGCAAAGAAAAGAGTCTAAACAGTTAGTATCTTTGTAGGCTTAGCCTCCTTTTGGATAACCAACTACGAGAAACATGGAAGTGTTGCAATACCAACCATCCCCAAATGAATGGTCACTTACTTTGCATCACTCCCCTCGCAAAGTGTGTTCCACGATCTGTCAAGGTTGTACTTTCATACGTCAACTGATTCCATTTCATAGTATGAAAGTGCAACGATGGAGGTGAGTTTACTCCACTTCTTGAGAAACGCTCCTAGATACCGAACCAAATGTACGGTGACTACATACAATTTGGAACCAACAAACAGTCGATATTCGAATCTAGAAGTACAAACATAGACAATTTGCAGTAAACGATAATAGATAACACAAGTTGGTGATCAAGCAACTAGAATTCATTAAACGATTGATGTTGAACTGGAAAGATAGTGTTTTTCTATTGCAAACTCAAGAATTACAATGCATGAGAAGAAAACATGGGTAGCGGGGCTACTCCCTGCACCCTAGTGTATAAGACTACTCGCTCATGGCAAGAACAAAGAAGGGGGAGAGTAGAGAGAGAGAGCGTCATCTCCACGAAGGAGGGAGGAAGGTTGACCCCTTGGAGAGAGGGAGAGCAACGATCTTCACACTTCATAGCTTTCTGGATGATGAATCCTCCTCTTCCCACCTTCTTTGTCGATGAGAGAGGAATTAGCTTGGAGATGGAGTATGGATCTTAGACTGGCAACCTCGGGGCAGTGGGTGAAGGATGGAATGGCTCTGGAATAATAGAGGCAGCCTTTGGACGTCTGAAATTTCCTGATTTATGAGGACCATTCCGGTCTTATTTATAGGCTTTGAGTGGAACTCAAACGGTTTGGGAGATTTGGGCCCAAATGGTCGTGAAGACCGTTTGGACTTTCTCTCAGTTTGGAGACCGTTTGGACTCTCTTAGTTTGGAAACCATTTGAGTCCTCATGGTTTGGAACCGTTTTCCTTTATTTGGTCTTGGGACCATTTGACTTTGCACGGTCTTGGGACCATTTGGCCTTCATTCCATCTTGGGACTGTTTGGTGTCCATTCGGTCTTGGGACCATTTGATGTGCATTCGGTCTTGGGACCATTTGATGTCCATTTGGTCTTGGGACCGTTTGGCGTCCATTCGGTCTTGGGACCATTTGGCATCCATTCGGTCTTGGGACCGTTTGGCGTCCATTCGGTTTTGGGACCGTTTGGTGTCCATTCGGTCTTGGGACCGTTTGGAGCTTTTGTAATTTTTTTGTTCTTTTCTTTAAGAAATAAAAGGGGAAAAGTTAGTCTGATGGTATATTTACAATGAAGAGGAAAGTTAAAAGATTCTATCTAATTTATCTAAGAAAGAGTATGGAAAACTGACGAAAACTAGTAAGATAACATCGCAAAATGGGAGGTTGTCACATTTCCTATCATCCTTCAACTCAAACAACACTTCAGAGTTGAGTCCTCCTCAAGGACAACCAACAAGGTTCAAGGACTTACAACCTGATACTAAACCTCTCTAGGTCTAAGGAACTCTTCTTCCTATCTCAGAAGGTAAACACCTATACCGTAGGTACCTAGGTACTAGAAGCCTAAACCTCTCTCTAAGGTTTGGTTCCTCTAAAGGCAACCAAGATATCATCGGCCTCCAGGGAATAAGCATGAGGCAACCACTATCATTCACTTAGTTCGTATCATCCTCGACTCCACATTATCCCTCATATCTCAGAGTAAAGGCTTCCAACCTTCTTGCATGGTTCCTGCTCTTCCTTTTTAGAGCTAACCCTGCATACAACCTTACTACCAGAGGTCCTCTTTTCATGAAGGTGGATCAAGCTTATAAGCATACCCCTCAAGCTTATGTCTGATCAAGGTTACCCATAGCTCTTTATGCTTATCTCATAAGCTATCCTGGCCAGGGTTTCAATCTACTACTCGTACTACTTATGTACTCTGGGTGCATGCTATCCCCTACTTGGAAAAGCCCATAGGGTTCTATAGGTTCTTCACTAACCTCATCCATGAAGGAGGTATCTTTCGCTCTAACATGCATGACCCTTCCTAGGGCTGGGTCGCCAAAGGTACTAGGTTATCCAACCTCCCATGGCTTGTATGGCATCCCAAAGGCATGTCCACACTCACACTTGATCTACCATGATGTCTAACTCGTTTTCATCCCTCTCTCTAACCTCCACTGAGGGTTAGGGTTAACATAATCCATAGGATGTGCCAGGTCTCTACCTATAATGGAGATCTTGGCCTCCATGACTAACTCTCTTTACTTATCCTCCTAACAAGAAAGTCAATCCTCAGGTCTCTCCTGAGGGCATGAAAACTTATACCATACGACCTAAGCATGTATCTATTCTTTATTTTGTGCTTAATCTTTTAAGCTTATGTCCATGAGATCTTATTTACATGCTTTTCATTAATTTGGTGGAGGATTCCTTAATCATTATCAACCTTACCCATACCTCAAGAGGGTGAGGAAAAGAGAGAAAACCCTAATCCTTATAATCCTTAACAACATTTGAGTTGAGAAGGGATGAACAAGATGAGAGAGTCCTAAAGGTATCTTATTTCGAGTCAGGTCCTAAGACATTGGCCAGGCAGTCACACTAATCCGGGAGTCCTTGTATTCCAACTAGTGGTGCGAAGGAAAACCTTGCCAGCCCCCAGACGTGATCCTTTTCTAGACACCTCTGTCTTTTGGAAATTCCTCTAATAACTCCCTTGGGTTCTGTAGAGTTTGTAAAATTTAATAATTATTAAAGATTAAATGAGGAACCTACGCTCTGATACCAAATCTAATGACCCCACCTCCCGATAACCCCCAATTAAGGGAGACCAGAAGGTCAGAGCCATTAACCCAATTAAAAGGATCAAAGGTTCGACAAATAATCAATAACAATTATCAATTTCTACCAACTATACTGAAATCTGGTATAAATTAAAACTTTTTGCATACCTTTGAAAAACTTGGATTACTAAACTTCTATCCATATGAGAGAATATTCTAACTAATCCTCCTGGATCATTAATTCTCATTTAATTCCACATATGCCACTTTACTGTTTGTCCTTTTCACTTGTACCTAAAACACCGACAAACAAAACGTTGGTCAGCATAAAGCTGGTATGTGCGGGAAACAATAATCATGCAACTATGATAACAATGTAATCAGCCAATTTTCATTTAACAGCCAAGATTATGACTTAAGCAATACTACTCAATCCTTACTTATCCCCTATCTCTGTGTTGTCCTTGTAGTGGAACTGGATGTTACCTTCATCATGGTTGATCCCCATTAAACCTCGCATGATCTTACCTAATAGGTAGATCAATATCTAGGGTTGAGTCACATGGCACTACCCATAGGTAGCCCAATCTCTGACTCAAGGTGTGCTGAAGAGTCGTGTGGCACTACCCATAGGTAGCCCAATCCCTAACTCAAGGTGACTTGATGGACCTACCCCATTGGTAGCCATGTACTAAGTCATCCAATGACCTGATGGACCTACCCCATAGGTAGCCATGTACTAGGTCAAACAATTAAGCCACAGAGGGGACTAGGATCTGAGCTGGTAGGCACTTATCTTTAGTGATAGTCATGTCCACATTATAGTTTGCATGAATTAAATTCATCCAACAGTTTAATTCAATTCATTGAGGAAAACCTCATAAAACTAATTTGAGATATTCATAAGCATAACCACATACCTGATACAGAGCAACTTGATGTCCAAGCATTAATATTCAATACAATCAAACAAGCAATCAACATTATCCTGAAAATAATGCATAACATCCAAGTGTCATTATTTTATTCAAAACATTCTCAAGACCGACTTGTATTCCACCTTATGATTTCTAGGCCGACCTTAGGGTTTTAGCCTTCATTATGCATTTATCACTTTTAATGCTCTGTTAGTCCATAAACCTTACTTTCCACATCATAGGCACAATTGAAAGTCTAATATATTGCCTTTATACTAAAACTACCATCTTAACCCTTTTAAGTCATGTCCAGATCATTAATGCCAATTATCATGTTCAGGTTTCTTTGAATTGACAACTCAACAAAGAATATAGTTCGATTCTCAAAGGAACCCTAATTACTACAATTCTCATCGTTTATGTTAGCAGACCCTAATTTATCATTAAATACACTAGGAAACCCAAATTATCCACATTAATGATCTTTTATACTCAAATTGGATTTATAACAACATTACTCTGTCTTATTCATGGATTTACACAATTAAAACCATTAAAAGACATATTCTCCTAAATTACAGTTTCTAAGCCCATTAATGCAAACTTAGGTATATGAAACCCTAAATTAATACAATTATGTAAAAAGATCATTCTTTTAGATATAAATCATCCTTTTTATTATCACTAGGTTAATATTCACTCAAAATAATCAGAGGTCATCATTATATTCAATTATCATCAATTTTAAGGGTTTTTCATTAATTAAACCATTAAAGATGATAACTTTATACACTTTTTGAATTTCAATCAGAACTAGGCTTCAATTATATTTTTATTACATTCCTTGAGTTCTCCTGATCAAAATTCATATATTATACGTTCTAATTTGAGCTACGAATAATTAACTATGAATTTTACAAAAATAACTTACTTTGGCCAATCAGCACGTGCCACGTCGCTCCTTGCATGCACTTCGCTCACTGGGTTTGAAAACATTTCAAATTGATGAAACTACCCTCGATAAGTTAGCAGTTTCTACAGCCTGTGGAGGGGCAAAAGTGTCCAACGACGCTTCTGCTCATCTTCAACGTTACGCAACGTTGCTGCTGCTGCCCTAACAGTGCTTGGCGCGGCTCCTACTTCCTTCTCTGACCCCGAAGGCCACCAGAGAGGGTGCCCTTGCCTCTGCCATTCTTCTCCAGGCATGGTAGGGCCCCCAGGTCGTGGTCGTCACGGTTGGGCACATGAGAACAGATCTGCGATCAGAGACCTACTGGCAGGTGATGGAGCTTCCACTTGCATGGAATTGCGTGCACCACTAAAAATCCTAAAGATAGTAAGTCTTTAGGTTTAGCCTTGCTTATACCAGATTGAGAACTCCACCCACGTATGCTAGGATATGTGGAAGTCTTATCATAGTATAGTTAAGGGTCGAATCCACAGGACAACGGTCTTGGTGGGAGCAACAAGATGGAAAACGTTAGGATTTCACTTAACCTCTTAACAGTTGTTATCTAAATCAGAGAGTTGATTTGGTTGTCTTAAACTAAGTGCAAGTAAAACAAAAGCAAGAAAGTAAACTCAAGGTTGTAAACAATGATAAGAAACCACTAGGATGTGATCGACTTTCACCACCACTACACATGGATCAAAACATGCAACATAAAAACATAACCTGCAATAAGAGTCTAAACAGTTAGTATCTTTGTAGATTTAGTTTCCTTTCAGAGAACTAACTACGAGAAGTGTGGGAATGTTGCAATGCGAGCCATCCCCAAAGGAATGGTCACTTACTTTACATCATTCCCTTCGCAAAGTGTGTTCCTCGACTTATCAAGGTTGTACTTTCATACGTCAACTGATTTCATTTCATAGTATGAAAGTACAACGATGGAAGTGAGTTTACTCCACTTCTTGAAAAACACTCCTAGATACTGAAACAGATGCATGGTGGATACATGCATCAAGAACCAACATCCAATTAAGATTTGAATCTAATAGTACAAACGTAGACAATTCATACTAAAAGATAAAAGGTAACACAAGTTGGTGATCAAGCAACAAGCATTCATTAAACTATTGATGTTGAACCGAAAAGAAAGAATATCTCTATTGAAAACTATGGATTACATTACATGAAATGAAAACATGGGTAGCAGGGCAACTCCCCACACCCTAGTGTATAAGACTACTCGCTCATGGCAAGGACAAAGAAGGAGGCAAGAAGAGAGAGAGAAAACATCATCTCCACAAAGGAGGGAGGAAGGTCAACTCCTTGAAGAGAGAGAGAGACGATCTTCACACTTCAGAGGTTGCCCGATGATGAATCTTCCTCTTCCCACCTTCTTTGGTGATGAGAGAGAAAGAAGCTTCTGGATGGAGTGTGGATCTCAGATCGGCAGCCTCGGGGTGGTGGATGAAGGATGGAACAGCGTGTTGGTATGTATGCCCTGAGAGCCAATCATGGGATGATTGGTGGGATACATTAAGATTGATTTGATAAACATCAAAGGCAAGCTTCCAATTCATTCTGGTTCAGTCATATGAGATAGTGATAGAACAGATTGAATGTCTAGAGAATGATAGTACTCAATGACGTATGCTTTCAGGTTAAAGACCTGAACGATGAGATCATACGGATGCTAAGAGTTTGTACATTCTTGTTATGTCCCTAGTTGGATGTCATTGTGGAAGGTAGATAGACAGCAATGACACACAAGACTAGATTGTGGTGTTGGTTGATGACAGAATCTCATTAGTCATGATATAGAGATATCAAACCAAACACATAGGTACTTGTTAGAGAACAAGGTACCGGACAGACCCACCGTGAGTTTGACACATGGAACCATGAGATGGTAGTCACAGTCAGTACTCACAGTGATGGTGGTGAGTGTGATTCTTAGACCTGAAATCACTACACTCAACACATGTCGTTGGGCACACTTTGACATCATCAAACGCAGTCCTGAAACATGGGTTGTTATCAAGGTGATAATTGGGTGGCTTTGACACATGGGGCTTTTGAGGGGTGAGTGATAGATATGGGATTTGTCCCTCCTAAGGGAGTTTGATATCCAAGGCCACTTGATGAGTAGGATTGAGATAGGCGTGCGCACGCATGTGTGAATCAGTATGTGATATTGATGTCATACATATCTCGTTCAGTCTGCTCTGAGATCAAGAAAGTGAATGAACGTTGACAGGATGACTGTTCCATGCCTTGAGTTCATTCGGGATATCAGTGACAAAGGAATTATACATTCACTATAACACCATTCACGGATTGTAGGATGAAAGTTGTTCTCCAACTTTCTATTTTCACTTGGGTAGCATTGATGTGTGACTAGGCACCGCTCTTTTCTTGTGAAGTCATAAGTGTTATGGACTTTCCCTGCCAACGTGAAATGGACCTGCAGGGTCACACACATAGGATTTAACCTGGAAGAGGAGTTTTGTCCACAAAGCAATGTTTAGATTGATTACTAAAGGAGTTTAGTAGTTCAATTAAACACTCAATCAGTCGATGGCTCAATATCATATGGTTCAAGGTGTTGGACGCATTGATTGGAGTATCAAATTGATTGAAATCACATTTGACTGATTCTGCACAACCTGTACTCCTAATCGATCGGTTCAAGTGTTGAACCGTTCGGCTGAGGTTGCTGAACCGGTCGGCTCAAGTGTTGAATCGATCGGCTCAAGCCCAGGGTGAAATGAGCGGTTCAAGTGTTGAACCGATCGGTTCAACTGGTGCAACCGAGCAAGTTGGGAAAGTCAAGTCGGTGAGAATTTTCCTTGCGTTTCACTTGCCCAATTTGATTGGAACAAGGATTGGTATTCGATACCAATTAGAAATGAAAGTTGGAAAGTCAATCGGGAACTGATCAGGACCACGAACCGACCGGTTCAGAAGTGAACCGATCGGCTCATGGGTCCCAACCGATCGGTTGGTGCTCCAACCGACCGGTTCAGGTCTCCAACCGACCGGTTCACTTGTGAACCGATCGGTTCAGGTTGCGAGTTGGTTGCTTTTTGTGGAACATCTCGAACCCTTCTACTCCTTCTTTAGTCCCGTATTGCCGGGCACATAGAACCCTGTCCCATGACCGCCTATATATATAGGGGTATTGGGGGCTTCTCAAAGTACAACTCAATGCAAGCCGGTTGCTTTGTGAAGTTGTCGTTCTCTCTGGTTTTGGTAACCATGAGAGATCCTGAGCAAGTGCTTCCCGCAAAAGGGAGGTGCAGCAAGGGAAGGACAACTGCAGTTGCAACTGGTAGCAGGAGAGTGTGTTGGCGACTAGTACGTCAACAGGAGGGTGCGACTCCTTCCACTTCCTTGTGGGACAAGGAGAGTGGAGTTTCAGGTGGTCCGTGTGGACTACTACAGAGGCGGGAGGACACTGCCGCTCAGGAGGACAACTGTCATCCGACAGTCCGGTAGGAGGAGGATTCGTCAGTCCCGGTGCGACCAAGAGCTGCACAGACACCGTCCAAGACCGGAGTTGAAGACCGCGCATTGCGCGAGGTATTGTCGCCGAGCAAGCCTCGGGACAAGGTATGATTCCACAAACCATCCTTTCCTATTATATAGACGTTGATGCATTTCCTCGGTATGGGTTGGGGGAGAAATTTTTTTGTTTCCGCTGCCTTCTCTGTCTCCCCTAAAACCCAACAGTGGTATCAGAGCCACGTCAACTGCTCTATATTTTAGGAATATCGATATGATCAATTTTGGTTTGTCGCCTTTATTTATTGCATATGATGCGAATAATATCGGCTTTATGCATGTCCAATCCTAAATCCACAAATCCCTAATTACATATATGATATGTATTATTAATGCACTCGATACGCGTCGCCCTTAAACGAGTTTTGTGGTGGATGTGTGTAGCATGATTATGGCCTATAAACCCCTATCTGTGTGTGGTTGTTTGTGGTTGCTTTCATCTCGGTCTGCGCACCGATCTTCCCTCTCTTATTCCCGATGTAACTCGAAATAATTCGAGATTCTTTCCTACCTTTGCTCCCCCCGAATGTAACTCGGGGTTTCCCTTTTAAAGCAATGTAATAAATAGGATAGGTTTTTATTTCCTGTTATGTTGTATACCGGCGGACATCAAGACAACAACTGAAACGATCGGTTCAAGGCGTGAACCAATTGGTTGACGTTCCAGACGGTCGGTTCAAGGAGTGAACCGATCGGTTGATGACCGGTTTGAGGAGCGAGACGAGCGGGTGGCGGACATGACGAGATGCACGACGACCAGGCGAACCGATCGGTTGGAGGAGCCAACCGATCGGCTGGTGGCACCCAGACGACCGGCTGGAGAGTACAGATCATTCATGTGATGAATTGATCAACTCGGATGGCAAGGCACAGATGTTCATCTTGTACAGGTTGCATGTGATGTAGACCTAGATGACCGTGATTCCTCTTGGCTCGAGGAATCACATTAGGATGGCCATAATCATTGCTTTTATCGTTTTGTGCATGTTTTCTGTGGGATATAGCATGTATATGATACATACTATGTATTGTGGTGATTGGATATGTATATGTATATAAAAACCAAATCCCTCATTAAAATATTAAGTCTTACATGCCTTCCATTAGCAGCACACATGAAAAGCTCGATCGACCAAGCATAGGTTACGCCAAAGCGTGGTGCGCCGTCTATCTTGTGGAAGTGTGAAGGGTAGACATGTAGGTTCTGCCAAAGCAGGGTGCATGTTTACCGTGTCATCTTTTGGGTTAGACTTAACTGGTGATTCTTAGAGCGTCTAGGCCCAGAGGCAAGGAATGTTCATGGCAAGGTGTTGTGCATGTTCATTCAACAAGAGTTGCATATGATGCAATTGGAAAGAGTTGCCTACCTGAGAGATCTAAGTTGTGGGCGATCAGCCAAAGCTGACTCATGACATAGAGGATTTCAGGATCTTGCCCACTAGAAGGTTGTACGCTGCAATCTTCCGAATTGATGGTGAGGGCTATCAATTTGAACTAAAATAGTGGGAGCGATAATTAATTAAATGCCTAATTATATTGTCAAACTTTCAAATCAATCAAATAAGTCAAAAAAATGAGTTTTGGACTAAAATTGCATATTTTCCTTTTTGTAGTTCAAATGGCAACAAACAACAACAACTTTTCTTTGCGATCGGTCCTTGACAAGGACAAGCTAAATGGGACAAACTTCCACGACTGGTATCGGACATTCAGAATTGTTCTCACTCAAGAGTGCAAGCTCTATGTCCTGGATACTCCAATTCCAGAGGAACCCGCTCCTAATGCACCAAAGGCAGAAAGGGATGCTTACAAGAAGCATTCTGATGATGCCATTGATGCAAAGTGCTTGATTCTATGTTCAATGAACCATGAGTTGCAGAGGCAACATGAGAACATGGGTGTCATAGAGATGATTCTGCATCTCAGGAACATGTATGAAGATCAGGCACGGCAAGAGAGGTATAATGTTTCTAGGGCGCTGTTCAAGTGCGTCATGACAGAAGGAGATCCAGTTGGTCCTCACACACTCAAGATGATTGTTATGTGGAGAACCTGCAGAGACTGGGATTTCCACTGAGCCAAGAGTTGGCTACTGACGTGATACTGCAATCGTTGCCAGAATCTTACAGTCAGTTTGTGATGAACTACAACATGAACAACTTTGATAGGCCACTGTCAGAGTTGTTGGGCATGTTGAGGACAGCCGAGTTACAGATGAAGAAGGACAAGCCTAAGTCCGTGATGGTGATCACGAGCAAGAAAGGCAAGTCCAAGCGCAAGGGCAAGGGCAAAGCTAAGAAAGGTTTTGAAGCTAGCCAGGAGTCCAAGCCATCTTCAGCTCTCAAGGCCAAGGGAGGCGTGACCAAGAAAGGAAATTACCACCATTGTCAAAAGCCAGGACATTGGAAAAGGAATTGTCCTCTCTACCTAGAAGAACAAAAGAAGAAGGAGGTGACTGAAACCTCTACTTAAAGGTGTCATGAAAGTAAACTTGTAACACTTTTGAGATATATGATATCAAGATGTAAAGTGTAAAGCATTCTTACTTGGGGCAAGTGTTGCCTTTATAGATAGGAATACTTTAGTTTATTTTCAGCCAATAAGGCATGTAATACAGTTATGAACTGTTATTTCATACTTGCCAATAGATAGAAACACTTTATTTTTGCATATTGTATGACAATGATGGCAATTAATAAAGAGATGTTTCAATTTATAAAGATGTGATCTTTGTGGCAATGCCTTATTTATCTTGTGATATTTGATATGCATAAGATAAGATGATACCTAAAAGTTATAGATAACTCAAACAAGATAATTAGCATTAATCATGAGAAATTCATTTCTAGTTTCCATGTGATGGATAAATCTAGACTCTTTTGGTTATAGAACCAGTAAGAGGCATGAATATCTTGGACATGATTAATCAATCTTCACTAATGTAGTGGGAGAGTGATTATCCTATTAGGTATAATACATGTGATGTATTTACATACCTATTGGAATAAATGCTAATACTTCAGATGGTGTTTAGAGAAATACCAATATGAATATCTTGAAGTGTTCAAGATTATCATAAATGAAGTACAAATTTGGTAAAGTATTAATTCTTGATGAGATCAAGGAATGAAATACTTGGACCAAATGTTTGAGATCCTTTTGAGTGATTATGATAGTGTATCATAGTGAACTCATGATTAAGGCATGGTGATGTCTGAATCAAGAAGGAATCATACTCTAAGGAGTTAGAGAATGATTATCAAATAACTGAATTCTTCTTAATAAAAGAATACCCCACACTAATAAAAGAAATTAAGAATCACAAGGGTTGTGAGTTCTTATATCTTTAGCAGATACACCTCAAATTATCTATGTGATGAGTTGTTCATGTGATGATTCAACTATCAAGATGAATATGAGGAACCAAATCTTGAGTTATGGTTTATGACCTTTACATCCTAAATGACATCCATGTGAACCATAAGGTATGACCTTGATGGTAGCACTCATTGGATCATATCCATAAGTGCAAATAAGTCTTAGGTGTTAAGACACATGGATAACATTTTGACAAGGATGATGCTTGTTGATTGCAACTTAATGGCTAAGACATTTGGCATATGGATACTAAAACCGCATTCCTATGAGGAATAAAAACAGGATGTGTACGTGACACAGCCTATAAGGTTTATGAATCCACTAATGCAAATGAAGTCTATAAGTTACAATGGACTAATCAATGTGATTGATTGAGTACAAGCAACTCAAAATTGGATCTTTACTTTGATGATATAGTCAAAGGGTTTGACTGATATGTCAAAGATAAAGAAGGGATCTGTGATTTAGTGGGAGCGTATTCACATTCCACATATTGATGTGAAATGGAAATGTTCTAGATTGGAAATCCAAATGTGGAAATTATCTTTAAGGAAGATAGAGATGCTTCCTATGTGATAGGAATAGAGATCTATAGAGATAGTTCTCGAAAATCTCTTGACTAGGAAAGAGAAAGCATACATTGGCAATCTGTATTGAAGTGTTCAGTATGCACAGATTCAGTGGGAGAAAACTTGTCCATGTTACATGGAGTTAGTATCCCAAGGCCAAGTGTCCAATTCTTATGAAGAATGGGAACACTAAGAATAGATATGGATCTATCATGTATGTAATCATCCCATTATCTTGCATGTATGACATGGCAAGAATAAAATGCATTCATCATCTTGTATGTAGGACATGGCAATATGATGTGCTCATCCTGATAACTCGTATGTAGGACATGACGAGTGGTTGTCTGTCTACTTCCAGTAAGGGTTACTGGAATACCATAAGAACTTGATAAATACTTGGGAAGTACTAGTTCTATGGAAATAAGGAAGAGTTCGATGTAAAGAGTTACATTGATGCAAACTTCCGAAAGGACAGAAAATTAATCGCAAAATATACATAAGATGTATAAAAGTGAATGTTTGTTGATAATTGGAAGTGATCCAATAAAACCATTTGAAAAGGGAAATGCCGAGTATCTATGTGTTAGTGAACATCAGTGGATACTATATGGATCTGAAAGTTCATGAGATGAACTTATATTCCACTCATTGATGACAAGTCTGGAATCCTTGATCATGCAATGTGGCTAAAGGTTAGCAAAAGGAATACTAGATCGCATATTACGGCAACTCCATATCATACGTGTGACGTACAGCGAAGAGATGAGAGACATGCAATTTATACAGACTTTGGCAAGGTGTTGCCATTACTCACTATGTTGGCACTAGAGCACAGTAACATGTGGGACATGTCTGAAGAGCACTATGAATATGATTCATGGGTGATTGGCTCGCAGTGCAAGTGGGAGTCTGTTGGTATGTATGCCCTGAGAGCCAATCATGGGATGATTGGTGGGATACATTAAGATTGATTTGATAAACATCAAAGGCAAGCTTCCAATTCATTCTGGTTCAGTCATATGAGATAGTGATAGAACAGATTGAATGTCTAGAGAATGACAGTACTCAATGAAGTATGCTTTCAGGTTAAGGACCTGAACGATGAGATCATACGGATGCTAAGAGTTTGTACATTCTTGTTATGTCCCTAGTCGGATGTCATTGTGGAAGGTAGATAGACAACAATGACACACAAGACTAGATTGTGGTGTTGGTTGATGACAGAATCTCATTAGTCATGATATAGAGATATCAAACCAAACACATAGGTACTTGTTAGAGAACAAGGTACCGGACAGACCCACCGTGAGTTTGACACATGGAACCATGAGATGGTAGTCACAGTCAGTACTCACAGTGATGGTGGTGAGTGTGATTCTTAGACCTGAAATCACTACACTCAACACATGTCGTTGGGCACACTTTGACATCATCAAACGCAGTCCTGAAACATGGGTTGTTATAAAGGTGATGATTGGGTGGCTTTGACACATGGGGCTTTAGAGGGGTGAGTGATAGATATGGGATTTGTCCCTCCTAAGGGAGTTTGATATCCAAGGCCACTTGATGAGTAGGATTGAGATAGGCATGCGCACGCATGTGTGAATCAGTATGTGATATTGATGTCATACATATCTCGTTCAATCTGCTCTGAGATCAAGAAAGTGAATGAACGTTGACAGGATGACTGTTCCATGCCTTGAGTTCATTCGGGATATCAGTGACAAAGGAATTATACATTCACTGTAACACCATTCACGGATTGTAGGATGAAATTTGTTCTCCAACTTTCTATTTTCACTTGGGTAGCATTGATGTGTGACTAGGCACCGCTCTTTGCTTGTGAAGTCATAAGTGTTATGGACTTTCACTGCCAACGTGAAATGGACCTGCAGGGTCACACACATAGGATTTAACCTGGAAGAGGAGTTTTGTCCACAAAGCAATGTTTAGATTGATTACTAAAGGAGTTTAGTAGTTCAATTAAACACTCAATCAGTCGATGGCTCAATATCATATGGTTCAAGGTGTTGGACGCATTGATTGGAGTATCGGATTGATTGAAATCACATTTGACTGATTCTGCACAACCTGTACTCCCAACCGATCGGTTCAAGTGTTGAACCGGTCGGCTGAGGTTGCTGAATCGGTCGGCTCAAGTGTTGAGTCGATCGGCTCAAGCCCAGGGTGAAACGAGCGGTTCAAGTGTTGAACCGATCGGTTCAACTGGTGCAACCGAGCAAGTTGGGAAAGTCAAGTCGGTGAGAATTTTCCTTGCATTTCACTTGCCCAATTTGATTGGAACAAGGATTGGTATTCGATACCAATTAGAAACAAAAGTTGGAAAGTCAATCGGGAACTGATCAGGACCACGAACCGACCGGTTCAGAAGTGAACCGATCGGCTCATGGGTCCCAACCGATCGGTTCGTGCTCCAACCGACCGGTTCAGGTCTCCAACCGACCGGTTCACTTGTGAACCGATCGGTTCAGGTTGCGAGTTGGTTGCTTTTTGTGGAAAATCTCGAACCCTTCTACTCCTGATTTAGTCCTGTATTGCCGGGCACAGAGAACCCTGTCCCATGACCCGCCTATATATATAGGGGTATTGGGGGCTTCTCAAAGTACAACTCAATGCAAGCCGGTTGCTTTGCGAAGTTTTCGTTCTCTCTGGTTTTGGTAACCGTGAGAGATCCCGAGCAAGTGCTTCCCGCAAAAGGGAGGTGCAGCAAGGGAAGGACAACTGCAGTTGCAACTGGTAGCAGGAGAGTGTGTTGGCGACTAGTACGTCAACAGGAGGGTGCGACTCCTTCCACTTCTTTGTGGGACAAGGAGAGTGGAGTTTCAGGTGGTCCATGTGGACTACTACAGAGGCGGGAAGACACTGCCGCTCAGGAGGACAACTGTCATCCGGCAGTCCGGTAGGAGGAGGAGTCATCAGTCCCGGTGCGACCAGGAGCTGCACAGACACCGTCCAAGACTGGAGTTGAAGACCGCGCATTGCGCGAGGTATTGTCGCCGAGCAAGCCTCGGGACAAGGTATGATTCCACAAACCATCTTTTCCTATTATATAGACGTTGACGCATTTCCTCGGTATGGGTTGGGGGAGAAATTTTTTTGTTTCCGCTGCCTTCTCTGTCTCCCCTAAAACCCAACACAGCGCTGGAGCAGCAGAGGTAGCATTTGGATGTCTGAAACTTGATGCTTTGTGAGGACCCTTTGGGTCTTATTTATAGGCTTTAAGTGAAGTCCAAACGGTTTGGGCAGTTTTAGGCCGAAACGGTCTTGGAAACCGTTTGGGTTTTGAGACCATTTGGACTCTCTCGGTTTGGAAATTGTTTGAGTCCTTGCAGTCTTGAAAGTGTTTTCCTTTATTCAGTCTTGGGACCGTGTAACTCCGTGCGATCTCTGGACCGGTTGGTTTTATGCGGTCTCGGGACCGTGTAACTCCATGCGGTCTCAGGACTGTTTGGCTTTGCATGGTCTTAGGACCGTTTGGTTATGTGCGGTCTCGGGATCGTGTAACTCCATGCG
Source organism: Alisma plantago-aquatica (assembly GCA_963693085.1). Classification (NCBI taxonomy): domain Eukaryota; kingdom Viridiplantae; phylum Streptophyta; class Magnoliopsida; order Alismatales; family Alismataceae; genus Alisma; species Alisma plantago-aquatica. The sequence continues at coordinate 125,244,816 of OY856414.1, read as the reverse complement.
GTCTTGAGACCATTTGGTTTCGTGTGGTCTTGGGACCGTGTAACTCCATGCAATCTCGGGACCGTTTAACTTTGCACAGTCTCGGGACCATTTGGTTTTGTGCGGTCTCGGGATCGTGTAACTCCATGCGGTCTCGAGACCATTTGGCTTTTCACGGTTGCGGGACCGTTTGGTTTTATGTGGTCTCGGGACTGGGTAGTCTCCAAATGGTCTTGGGACCGTTTGGAACTTTTGTGATTTTTTTTGTATTTTTCGTAAGAATAATAAGGAGAAAAGTTATTCTAATGGTATATTTGCAATAAAGGAGGAAAGTTAAGGATTCTATCTAATTTATTTGAGAAAGAGTATGGAAAACTGAGGAAAATTACTAAGATAACATCAAAAAATGGGACGTTATCACCCCCCCTAACTTAGATTCTATCTTGTCCTCAAGTTAGATAGAGCTGAGGCATGTAATGGCGAGGCGGTTTTATTTAGTTAAGATTTCCATACTCTTGCTTCAAATCTAAACCAGAGATCTCCTAAGGTTGTATCGGAGCTTTTGCTTGCCTTAACACTTTCAGGTGTTGAGAGTTGCTTGGATCTCAGGTTTCTTCCATATCTCATAGCCCGCATTGGGACCACTTTTTGTTCTGTGCATATCGTCGACTCTAACCAGTTTTATACTAATCCGAAAATCCTGCCGGAAGCTAGAGTGGGTATGAGGGTTGGCTAAAGGCTTGTTGTGTAACTCCCCCTTCAAGTGGGGGAGGGTTTGTCTATGCGTTTAAGGTCTCACTACCAGGCATGATACATCTGCCCTTGTGAGGCCAGCTGAATGTACCGACCTGGTGATTCCTTTATCAGCCTTTCATATATTTGGATACCTTAGGGTTTCACTACCGGGCACGACACATATGCCTTTGTGAGGGAAGTTGAATGTACCGGCTGGGTGAGAACTTTTTTGACTCTTCATATAGATCCTTATGCATGGCACAACTCTCATATTTTTATTCAACACTCTGGCTTTTATTCGTAAACTCACAGGCTTAGGATTTGGGATTTTTAGGGGTTTTGGTTGGGCGGCCAAGCCTCTTTTATTTGAAGAGAAAAAATTTGTTCTTAGAGTTTCTCGACATGCACTTATTTGGTTTCTACTTAGTGGTCCACTTGCAAGGCTTCTTGATTTAGATGTCACCTGATATCCCTCCCATCCTTGAGAGTGTTTGGTTTGTTTCATCCCTGATGTTAACCTGTGGAGAGTCAGATGTAGAATTGAAGCAAAAGTATGAAGATATAGTGTGAAGATAATTTATTAATTCACCATTACATGTCTATATGGTATTCTTGTTATTGCTTTTGAGGACTAACTGGATTCTAAAGTTAGCTGGGGATGACTTTTTCCAAGAGGGATGCTATTCTTATGTGCAGGGTTTATTTAATTAGGGGAATTACTTAAAACAAAATCTAAATGTGCAAAGAAAGCTAAAAATATTTGTACATAATTGAAAAAGAAGGTAGAGAGGGAAGGATTTAAAAATGATACCTCTCCCTTGTCCAGTGTACCCCCCCTAACTTATCACTCACTCTATCCTCAGAGTGTCAGAGTGATAGGTTGAGAAGTACAAGGACAAGGGCATCAGGCTTCTGTTAGTCCTTTATTACCTCCATGTGTGCGAAGAAGATTAGCAGTGAATTTTCCGCATAACACATGGTAATCCACGTATGTCATGTCCTCTACTGGTCTTCCAAGGATCATGATGGTGTACATCCAATAGAGGACGTGGAAACCACAAGCATTTGACTCGCGAAGCTGTTGGGGACAGTTGTGGCTGAAGGCAGGGCGATGAAAGTGTTCTTTACCGTATGCCCTTGTGTGCTTGCTGAGAAGGTCATGTAGTTGGTCTGCACACTCCGTCGCCACCTCCTCCGTGGGCGTTCTTGGTGTTGTAGTATAGTGTTGCTGATCTGGATTGTACTGGCTGTCGGAACTGTTATATATGATTGTTGTTCCGTCATGAAGATTAGCATCCAGTGCTTGGAATGAAGGAAAGGAAGCATGATAAACTTCGAAGTTGTATGTTGGAGGAAAGAAATGAGTGTCTCAGTTGTTTCGAAGTTCTTTATCTTTAGGAGATCATCCTTCATGTATGCTGATTCCATATAGATCATAGGGTGATTCTATCTCAGAAGATATTTATAGGCGGCAATCAAACTCACAGATAGAGACCCTTTGATCTGTACAGTTTCACATAGCGCATCTTCCATAACCAAAATATCTCCAGCTAGAAAAATGAGATCATCTTTCTTAGCGTAAAGCCTAGACATGATGAGCTGAAGTTTAATGTCAGAAAGACTTTTGCAGGCGCTAAGGTCAAAATTAGGGAATGTCGGTGTAATGGCAGACAGGGGGACCTTTTATGAAGATGGTTTGTTGATGGTGGCCCCAGTGAGCAACTCGGTGTCCCCTTTATCATCTGCCAAGTCAAAAGAATAAGGGTCCCATTGTTTCTTCTTGGGGACCTTGGCAGGCTGTTGTTTCTCCAACTCCTTTATTCTTTGCCGAAATGGCTATTTTTGAGGGCGTTGGATGGCTGAGTAAAGGTAGCGAGGAATGTCGTTAGGCGCCATAGTTGGGTCCTTGAAGAACCTTCTGTCACATATTAGCTCCATGGCGTAACACCCTCGTAGAGAATGAAAATCCTCTGTGGCTAGGTCAGTGAAAGGGATTTGTTGATTGAGCGCTTGGATGTGGCGTATAGTGTAAAAAGTGCAATCCCTAGATCCTTCTTGTGTTTGGACTTGTGGGTTGATGATTTGGAACTAGGGTTGGTTCCAACCATTTTAGAGGGATGGGCATGCATCCCAAATCAATTTTAGAAGTCAGAAAGGGATGCATCTGGTCTCCCCAGTTTAAATACCAGCAAAATTAATTATTCCGACCTTTAGTTCACTGGAGTAAAAATTGTACACCTTGACGTCTCAAGCCGTGGTGTTTATGATCATAAGTAGCCAGTGGCCAGAAACTTGAAAGGGCACAGTAATATAGCGTGCCTTTCTGGCAATCCCCCTCTGCAACCGCTCGATAGATTTGTGTTGTAAATCTTTATATAAAAGACTCATTGCAAGAGAAGGTGAAGCGTTAAGTACTGGTTGCAGCCGTTTAGAGCTTTTGTAGATTTCGATAGAATTGGTAAGGAGGACACAGAAGATTGCCATCTTCACCGATGAATGTGGTCAAAGGATGGTGTGGAAGTCTTCGCGTGTCAACTTGCGCTGGGTCTTTGTATTATGGTAGATAACATCGCCCCCTTCTTTGGCATCATCTACGATAGTGTTTAGGATGAAGATATCTTGAGCATCTAGCGTAGAGATGGCCGCCATGTCTAGATCGTGCATCTTGTGAGGTAGAGGTGGCGGTAGAGGAAGCTCTTGCAGAAGGTGGGAAGAAGTCTGCTCCAAATCATCTATGTAGTGTTGTAGATCGATATCTTTCTCTAAATCAGAAGTAGAGTCGAGATCTTCATCTATATCTAAACTGACTCTGTCTAATTCTTCGTGTTCTGGAAGAAGGGGTGAAGACTGCTCTGGGGTGGAGTGTTGTGGTTGTGGTTGACTCATGTTGGATCCGAATAAACATTGTTGGAACTCAGCAAAAGCTTCTGCTTTGGCGGTTTTCCCCAGAGATCCCAATGTAGAATAGTCAATAAATTGATCCACATATGACATATTAACATTGTCATTGTGAGTAGGGGATTTGGGATCTTTATCAGCTTCGTGGTGATCTCTCTGTTGTTTTGGTGCAGCTACTCAGTTGGGGCCCTCCCCAGCATTGTCTGGGTAGTCAGATTTATCGTCTAAGCAGGTGCTATTGTTGGAGTCAGTCGAGGAGTCAGAATCCTCATCTTCATTTTCTTATTCATTATATTCTTTGTCTTCCGCCTTATCTGTTGTCTTCTTTGGTGGAAGCTTCTTGCACTGTCTGTGGAGTGCTTGTAGTTCGTTAAAAGCCACTTGTACATGCTCGTGTGTTTCAAGTAGTGCGTCGTGGGTTTCTTTTAGATCTGAATAATGAGCCTCGGCGGAGAGGAGTCGTTCAGAGAGGTCTGTCACTTGAGTTCTTAAAGTGTTGATTTCATTGTTGGATGACTCCTCTTGGCAGTTGTTGAGTTGTGTGAGGGTGGTGTTGATGTCATCCAAGTGCGTGCTTAAAGCAGTTTGTTGCTGCTTAAGCTCACGCAGAGTTTTTGGCAAAGGTTGATTTTGCGCATAAAGCCTACCAACCTACTTGGCAGGATCGTCTTGCTGGCTCTTCACCCCAAGCACCAACTGTGGCAGTTGTTGCAATCGGTCGTCAATGATGTCGACTTTTATGGCTGTAGCTTTCTGTTGTTGGTGGATGCTTGAGATGATGCCTGGCAAGGCACGACTTTTCTTGTCAATCTTGGCTACTTGTGTAGTTAGACCCTACACACAAGAAAAAATAGATTGTATAATACTAGAAGGGTCGGTGAGCAGGTTTCAGATAGCGTCGAATTGACATCTGAATTCCTCACCGGCGTTAGTAAAAGGGACCCTAGATGCGGAAGGGTGGGGTGGCTGGGGTTGAGGTGGAAGGGTGGAAGTGTCTTGCAAAAAAGACATTGTTGATGGTCCCACAACATGCGTGGTGACTGTAGATGGAGTCACCAGCGGTGTCAGGGTGGTGGCAGAAGAAAAAAAATGGTGACATTCCCGTTGAGAATGGTGGGACCGAAAATATTGAGGGGAATAGGGTGGAGATGGGAGCAGAGGTGAAATTGGGTGTTGGAGTGGAGAATGGGATACCCGAAGGGAAAAAGTTTGAGGTGAAAGATGTGGGTGGAGGTGTGGATGTGGGAAAAGGAATGGTTGTTGGGGTTTTTGAGGAGAAAGGTGGGAAGGTGGTGGATGGTGGATAGTGATGGATGGTAGTGTGGTAGGAGTGGTGGAGGTGGCGAGCTCATCATTTAGGCTCATGATGAATGAGTCTAATGATGAGGTATTGGTATGGTCCTCAGGAGGAGGGTGTTCTGTCTCAGGATTTATCTTTGATGTCAGCATCCCCGATAGCTGTTGTGGTTGTAAACGTGCCTTAGATGGTCATTTTACTGGTATTTTTGTTAACATGGCTACTGGGGTTGTGATACTAAGTTTTTTCTGGCCCGCTTTAGTTTTCTTTTCGTGTACTTTGACCGAAGTTAGGAGTTTGGTAAGCTCTTCGTCTGTGAAGAGGAGCTTTTCTTTGTCATAATCCGCAAGCTCCGGAAGCAGTAGCAGAGCTCTGGAAGATCTTATTGTAGGGTAGAAAATGTAGTGCAATTTTGCATCCTTTTCTTTGATAATGTAATAGTTCTTCAAGGTTTGCTCATTAGTGAGGATGTCTCCCTTGATCTGTGTGCACCGAGGGAGTAATCTTTCCATCTTGAGGTATTTAAGAATGGAAATTATGTGTCCGCCCATGCAGATTTCTTTCCCTAGGGTGTATGCTGAAATTTTTGTATCATGTATCGTCCAATGTTGACTGGCTTCCCATGTAGGACGGACCACAGAATAAAAAGATCAGCGGTGATAACATTCCCCCCCTCTATTTTGGGGAAGAGCACACTAGTGGGAATTTTGTGAAGCATGCTCACAAACCCAGAATGAATAGTGGAAGCCTTGTAGGTTTTCGCCTCATAATTTGGGATCCCTGTTAGGGATTTCCAAAAGTTGTATCTATTGAACTGGGAGCTCTCCATACTAACAACTTTGGCCTTTTTTAGTTGCTCCTGGTTGTCTATGAAAATTTCATTCAATAAATTTTTTGTTATGACAACTTTGTGACCAGCCTGCGGTCAACTCCGTCCCTTGCTCTGTCCATAATGTCCATAGCTTCTTTGTTGAGATGTGTAAAGAATTCTATTGTGGGCTCGACGTATGAGATCTCGGGGACAAAGCACAGTCTTGAGAGATTTGCATTATCAAGCAGGGCGAGGATTCGGTCATATATTCCCATCTTCATTAGTACGCTTGAGCAAACGTACTTTGTTGGTTTTAAAGTTTTGTCGATGGATGGGATGGTGTGGATGAAAAGGTCTTCTGGTGGTGGTGTGGTGGTGGTGATGACAGAGAAGACAAGAGTAGTGGTGGTTGTGGGAGTGTTAGTGGGGGTGGTGGTAACGGTTGATGGGATGTATCCTGCTAGGGTTTGTTCCCTAGCAGTGGTGGGGCGAACCTATTTTCTTGCCCGTTTCTTTGTTGGTTGTTCTCTGGTAGCTGCCTGGGCCTCACACTTCCCCTTAGACTTTTCGGTTAGGGATTCTTCATCGGAATTTGGCTCATATTCGGAGCCTTCATCATTGGAAGAAATTTCTTCCACTTCTTCTTCGGGTTCCTCGGCTAGACACCTGTTAAGGCATTGAATTTCATGCATGAACTCGAGCATGTTGACCTTCGGTGGGATCTGTCCAGCACTATCATAGATGTCGACTATCTTCTAGAGCTTGGCACAGTCCTCCATTAGTTGCTCCATTGTCCAATGTGGAGCGTCTTCAGTTCTGGTGGCTTGTTTTACTAGTGAATCCATTTCTGGAAAGTAATCAGAAGAAATCATGTGTTAGAAAACTTTTGAATTTGTATAGATAGCAAGTTTATTAAAGGGAAGGGGGTTGTTAAAGTTTGTAGGTTTTTGTGGAATTCAACCGGTTTGTAAGGTCAAACGGTTTCAGGACCGTTTGGCTCCAAACGGTCGAAACCGCGAGGAAGGTGGAACGTCGGGGGCGCAGCGATCGACGGTGGAGAAGCGTTATCGGCAGTGATAGTGATGGAAGCGGCGATAATGATGACGGCGGCGATAGAAAAGTGGGCTGTGTCGGCGACGTAGGCGTTAGAGATGGTAAAATGGAGGTGGCGCGATAATGGAGGTGCCTGTGATGGTGGTGCACTGGTCTACCTTGCTACTGCGGGTAATGATGACGATGGCAATGTGAAGAATGGTGGTAATGGAGGTGTGGTCGTCATGAAGTCATGCGGACGCTAAGGTGGCGTCGGTGATGGTGGCGGAATGAGCTGACGTCACGGGCTGCGCGAGAGCGAGAATCGGAGAGAAAAGAAACGGCACTCGCGCGAGGGTTTAGAAAGTTCGAGATTCAAAAGAAAGAAGAAGGAGAGGGGGTAGGGTTATATTTATAGGATTTGGGGGTTGACTTTACAAATTCCCGATGTCAAACGGTTTGAGACCATTTGGGCTCCAAACGGTTTCAGGACCGTTTGGCTCCAAACGGTTTCGAGACCGTTTGGCTCCAAACGGTTTCAGGACCGTTTGGCATCAAATGGTTTCAGCATCGTTTAGCTCCAAATGGTTTCAAAACCGTTTAAGATGGTTTAGGTTTTTGATTTTTATATTTTTATGTTTGTTTTGGTTGTTTATGTGAATTTTTATATTTTCATATTAAAGATGATAAACCTAAGTTAAATAAAAGAAACAAAAACAAAAATAAAAGATAAACGATGATATTCAGATCCTGGGTTGCCTCCCAAGTAGCGCCTGGTTTTACGTCGCTGGCTCGACGAAATTTTGATTTTGTTATGGTGATACTGTGGGGTTTCTGATCTCAATAGTCTATCTCGGAATTTTGTCTGTTGGAGTATAGTATTTTTTCAATCTATGGCCTTTGATTGTCCTTTCTCCTCCATTGTCGTCAACAATTATGATGGCTCTAGCCGGGTATATGTGCTTGATGGTAAAAGGCCCGAACCACTTTGTACGAAGTTTCTCGGGGAACATTTCCAGTCTAGAGTTGAAAAGAAGGACTTTGTCTCCTATAGCGATGTCTTTTCTTTTTAGATGACCATCTTGCCACATCTTGGTTTGTTCTTTGTAAATCCTGGCACTTTGGTATACAATCATTCTGAGCTCCTCTTGTTCTTGCAACTGGAGTTGTCTATTTTCTCCAGCTCTTTTAAAATCAAAATTTAGTTGTTTAATGGCCCACCAATCTTTATGTTCCAGTTCAATTGGAAGATGACATGATTTCCCATATACCAGACGGAATGGGGTTGTTCCAATCGGCATTTTATAAGATGTACGGTAATCCCAAAGGGAATCAGGAAGCTTGATGGACCAGTCGGTATGGTGTCTATTGATAGTTTTCTCTAAGATTGCCTTCAGTTGTCTATTTGAAACTTCGACCTGACCACTAGTTTGTGGGTGGTAAGGTGTGGCAACTTTATGGTTGACTCTGTATTTCTTTAAGAGGGCTTCGAAGCTTCTTTCTAGAAAATGGGTCCCTCCGTTAGATATGATAGTTCGGGGGACTCCGAATCTGGGAAGAATGATATCTTTAAACATCTTAATGACTGGTTTGGAATTGCTAGAAACTCTGGGTATAGTTTCTACCCATTTCGAGACATAATCCACAGCAACCAGTATGTAAGAAAATCCATATGAAGAGGGGAAGGGACCCATGTAGTCTATCCCCCACACATCGAAAAGTTCGATCTCTTGCCACATAGTGAGGGGCATTTCATTCCTTTTAGTTATACCGCCAGAAAGTTGACATTTATTGCATAATATTACAAAATCATGGGAATCTCTTGCTATCGTTGGCCAAAAGAAACCCGATTGTAGAACTTTCATAGTGGTATTTTTCGAACTCATGTGTCCCCCAGTGGGGCCAGAATGACAATGTTCTAAGACAGGGATAATCTCTTCTTCAGGTAGGCAGCGACGGAAAAGTCCATCTACACACAGACGAAAGAGATAAGGTTCGTCCCAGTAGTATTACTTAACATTGTGGAGGAATTTCTTTTTGTCGTGGTGAGAGGTGGAAGGGTGGATGATTCATGTAGCCAGATAGTTCACTATGTCGACATACCAGAGGAATCCAGTGGTAATTTTCATTAGCTGGTCGTCAGGGAGGGAGTCTCAGATAGGTACTTTATCATCATCCTCGACTTCAATGTGGCTGAGATGATCAGCGACGACATTTTCCACTCCATTTTTGTCTTTGATTTCCAAATCAAATTCCTGAAGCATCAGCACCCAGTAGATAAGTCTGGGTTTTGCATCTTGCTTCTGAATTAGATATCATATGGTGGAGTGGTCAGTGTAGACTATGAACTTTGATCTGATCAGGTAGGAGTGGAATTTCTCGAATGCATAGATGACAGCTAAGAACTCCTTTTCTGTATTGGTGTAGTTCTTTTGTGCTTCAACAAGAGTCTTGGACGCATAATATATTACATAAGGCTTTTTGTCAATTCTCTATCCTAACACTGCTCATATAGCATAGTCACTGGAATCACACATTATTTCGAATGGTTGCGACCAGTCAAGTGCTCTCAGAATAGGCGTAGAGACCAGAGCGTTCTTTAAGGTTGTGAAGCTTTGTAGACATTCTTGGTCAAAATTGAACTCGGCGTCCTTGGTCAATAATTGGGTCATGGGTTTTGCTACTTTTGAGAAATCTTTAATGAATCTTCGATAAAACCCAGCATGACCCAAGAATGCTCATATTCCTTTTACGTCTTTTGGCGGCGATAGTTTCGAGATGACATCAATTTTTGCCTTGTCTACCTCAATCCCTCTGTCACTCACTCTATGTCCGAGGATGACTCCTTCAGTTACCATAAAATGGCATTTTTCCCAATTTAAGATAAGGTTCGTTTCCTCACATCTTTGTAAGACTTGTCCAAGGTTGAGTAGATAGTTGTTGAAGGAATCTCCGTAAACTAAAAAGTCATCCATGAATACTTCCATTACGGACTCGGTTAACCCTGCAAAAAATAGCAGACATGCACCATTGGAAGGTAGCAGGTGTGTTGCACAGCCTGAATGGCATTGTTCTAAAAGCGTAGGTCCCAAAGGGACAAGTAAAAGTTGTTTTTTCTTGGTCTTATGGGTGTATAGGAATTTGAAAAAACCTGGAATAACCATCGAGATAACAGAAGAACTTTTGATGGGCTAGGCGTTTGAGGACTTCGTCAAGAAAAGGTAGAGGGTAGTGATCTTTTCGTGTTGCTTTGTATAGTTTCTTGTAGTCGATACACATTCTCCACCCTATGACAGTCCTCATGGGCACTAGCTCATTTTTATCATTCAGCACGACAGTGGTTCCTCTCTTTTTGGGGACCACTTAGACAGGGCTGACCCATGGGGAATCTGAAATTGGGTAGATAATACCAGCTTTCAGCAGTTTGAGGACCTCAAGGCGAACCACCTCTTTAAGATTGGGGTTCAGCTTTCTCTGGTGCTCTCTTGAAGGCTTAAATTCTTCTACCATGGGCAGTCTATGCATGCATAAGGCTGGGTTTACTCCTGTCAGGTCAGTTATTTTGTACCCCATGGCTTTCTTATGTTTCTTTAACTCAATGAGAAGCCTTTCTTCCTAGTCTTTCATTAGAGTGGAACTAATGATTACTGGACATAGTTTTTCTTCGTCTAAGAAGGCGTGCTTAAGGCCCGTTGGTAGGGTTTTCATCTCGGGAGCCTTAGGTGCTTCTTTTGTTTCTAAAATAGTAACATATTTGAGCTCCTCAAAAGTGGTTTTTGGTGCTTCTTTAACTTTCTCTAAGTGTTGCAAGCATTGTTGAACTAATTCGTTGGCTGAGAATTCGACCTCTGGATTTATTAGGACATTTTCTAACTCATTAGATGGTTTAGATATTTCCAATTGGGACATTTGATGTATTGCGTCTAAGAGAAAAATTTCCTCTTGAATGATGGGACCTTTCATGTTGTTGAGGACCCGGAACTGAATTGCTTCTTTTCCCAGTCTCAGAATGATCGTGCTAGCTTCAACATCAATGAGAAACCTAGCTGTGGCAAGGAAGGATCTACCAAATATTATTCGGTATCTGAGATCTTCCTTGATATCCATAATGACAAAATCACATGAGACATAAGAATCCTTGTCTATCCTAACTGGAATATCTTCAATAATTCCTAGGGGTGCAGTGATAGTGGAATCAGCTAACTGAATTGTCATAGTTGTGGGTAGCAAGTCAGTAAAACCCAATCTTTTACACATGGAGTAGGGCATAATAGATATGCTAGCCCCTAAGTCAGCGAATCCCTTTTTTCTCGAAGCATTTCCAATACAGCATTGAATACCGAAAGAACCAGGGTCCTTTTTCTTTGGCATCTTATTGAGAATGATATCGGAGGTGGTCTGAGCCAATTTGACCATCTCTTGCTCTTTAGTAATATATTTCCTTGATAGCAAGGTTTTCAAATATTTAGCCCAAGTTGGTACTTCAGAGAGGGCATCGAGGAGCGGGATATCGATGTAAAGTTTCTTCATCGCTTCCTTGAATTTTTGGAATCTAGTGTCCATTTTCGTCTCCCTCAATCTTCCTGAATATGGTATCCTAGGTTTCTATTATGGAACTTCTGTCTCTTTGGGGGCTTGTTCCTTCTCTTTTCCTTTTGCAGTCTCTACAGATTTCTCAATTCCTAGATTCGGGCTTGCATTCATAGTAAAGACAGGTGTATCATCATCATCATGAGTGATTCTCATAGTTTCATGAAAGACACGACCAGATCTTATAGTGATGACATTCTATTGCTCTAGTCTATTTTGATCGTGTCTAGGGTTTGACTCCGGTTGACCAGCAAAAGTACATGTTGGTGGCTTCAGTTAGGCAGCGATTTGTGCTAGTTGAGCCTCCACAGCCTTCTGCTGAGCTTGCTGATTGGCAAGCATGGATTGTTGTGACTGTAGCATCTTCCTGATCATAGTCATCTCGTGTCTTGGCTGGGAAGGGGCATTTTTCTGAGTGAGTTGTTGTTGTCCTTGATGTGGTTGTTGTGGAGGTGCTGTTAACTGAGGTTGATGTGATTGATGCAGCTGAGGGAGCAATTGTGGGTGCAGAGGAGGATGGGTATATTGATAGTAGGTAGAGGGATTTCTTGGGTAGTTGGATCTTGGGAAATTATTAATGAGGTTCCCTTGATTTTGGTTAAAGTTACTTTGAAATCCAGGGGGCAACCTATTGGAGGATCCTCCTTGTGTTTGATGTTGCGGGTTAGCAGTCCCCGCAGGATTCACATATTGAACACCGGGGTGGTTTCTTGGTTGATTTGGATTATAGTAAGCTTGTCCCGGTATGGAATGAATGGAATTAACTTGTTCGGGCATATGATCTTCAAGGTGTTCAATGATTGGTTCGTACTTCTGTTGTGGTGGTTGCATATCCATCATCACATTATAAAGTAAGCCACATGACAGTGTAGGGTGACAGATGTGTGACATGCTTCAGTAGTTCCTGTGGCAACTTTAACTTGTTGGACTTGGGGGTTTTTCTTCTTATCATATTCTCCAAATGAAGTTTCAAGTGTCTGCTGTTTGTGATCTATAGTGTTTAAAGCTTCAGCAACAACCTTCATTTCCATTGATTCCTCAGCCTTATAAACTTTGAGGACTCCCTTAGCAGATGATCATCCCCAATTGGATTGGTTCTCAACTCCAAGTGTAATGATTTTCCAAGCATCCTCATAGTTCTTCCTCATAAAATTTCCTCCAGATGAGGAATCTAGAAATTTCTTAATATCATCACTCACCCCCCTATAGAACATTTCTATTAATTGATTTTTGGAGATACCGTGATGAGGAAACTTCCTTAGAAGCTCCTTGAATCTTTCCCATGCTTCTGCGAGTGATTCTCCAGGAAGTTGGGCAAAGTGGTTGATCTGACCCCTAATTTTGTAGGTTAATGAAGGAGGGAAAAACTTTTCCAGGAAATTTTCTTCCAAGGGAGCCCAAGTGGTGATGATTGGCTCCCTATCAAGTGAGTTGTACCAACTCAAAGCCCTTCCAGATAGAGTGAAGTGAAAACGATGTAGCATTATTGCGTCAAAGGCAACTCCGGCTTGTAGGACAAGTCGGAAAAGTGCCTTGAATCTCTTCAAGTGATCCATGCAGTCATCTCTAGAACCACCAGAGAATGAGATGCCCTGCATGATTTGAATCCATTGTGTCCGGATTTCGAAATTGGGTATGTTGATAATTGGTGTCCGGACTGGATGATTATATTCATAGTTCTTGGGGATAACATAGTCCATCAATTACTTGTTTCTTAGCTCTAACTGGGTAGCTTGGTTAGCTGCTTCATTTTTAGCTCAGATGTGGGCCTATTCTTCAGCTCGGATTTCTGCTTGGATCTGAGCACGAGTGTCAGCAATGAGTTGTGCTCTCTGAGCTGCTATGGCGGCATTGACCCTTTCCAATACTAATGCATCTTGGCATTGATCTTTAGCCATTTGTCTGGCTCTTTGGCGGTTAAGTCTGATGTCACGCTGGAAGCTTCTCTCTACCTCAGAGTCATACTCTAGATCAGGGAAGAATCTGAGATTATGCGATGGTTGCATACACGTCTTCTACCTTAGTAGAGGAAGAAACACACCTTTTAGATGATGTGGAAGGTGTGATGAAATCAAAAAGATATGGAGTAATGTTTAAAAAAAGTGTAAAACCCTAACCAACTAGCAAGATGGTAAATGAAATTAAAATGTTCCGTTGTCCCCGGCAACGGCGCTGATTTTTGATGGAGCTTCCACTTGCATGAAATTGTGTGCACCACTAAAAATCCTAAAGATAGTAAGTCTTTAGGTTTATCCTTGCTTATACTAGATTGAGAACTCCACCCACATATGCTAGGATACGTGGAAGTCTTATCGTAGTATAGTTAAGGGTCGAATCCACAGGACAACGGTCTTGTTGGGAGCAACAAGATGGAAAAAGTTAGGATTTCACTTAACCTCTTAACAGTTGGTATCTAAATCAGAGAGTTGATTTGGTTGTCTTAAACTAAGTGCAAGTAAAACAAAAGCAAGAAAGTAAACTCAAGGTTGTAAACAATGATAAGAAACTACTAGGATGTGATCGGCTTTCACCACCACTACACATGGATCAAAACATGCAACATAAAAACATAACCTGCAATAAGAGTCTAAACAGTTAGTATATTTGTAGATTTACTTTCCTTTCAGAGAACTAACTACGAGAAGTGTGGGAATGTTGCAATACCAGCCATCCCCAAACGAATGGTCACTTACCTTACATCATTCCCTTTGCAAAGTGTGTTCCTCGACTTATCAAGGTTGTACTTTCATACGTCAACTGATTCCATTTCATAGTATGAAAGTACAATGATGGAAGTGAGTTTACTCCACTTCATGAAAAACACTCCTAGATACCGAAACAGGTGTATGGTGGATACATGCATCAAGAACTAACATCCAATCGAGATTCAAATATAATAGTACAAATGTAGACAATTCATACTAAAAGATAAAAGGTAACACAAGTTGGTGATCAAGCAACAAGCATTCATTAAATGATTGATGTTGAATCGAAAAGAAAGAATATCTCTATTGCAAACTATGGATTACATTGCATGAAATGAAAACATGGGTAGCTAGGCTACTCCCCGCACCCTAGTGTATAAGACTACTTGCTCATGGCAAGGACAAAGAAGGAGGCGAGAAGAGAGAGAGAAAACATCATCTCCACAAAGGAGGGAGGAAGGTCAACCCCTTGGAGAGAGAGAGACGATCTTTACACTTCACAGGTTGCTCGATGATGAATCTTCCCCTTCTGACCTTCTTTGGCGATGAGAGAGAAAGCATCTTCTGGATGGAGTGTGGATCTCAGACCTGCAGCCTCGGGGCAGTGGATGAAGGATGGAACAGCGCTGGAGTAGCAGAGGCAGCCTTTGGACGTCTGAAACTTGATGCCTTGTGAGGACCCTTTGGGTCTTATTTATAGGCTTTAAGTGAAGTCTAAATGGTTTGGGCATTTTTAGGCCCAAACGGTCTTGGAAACCGTTTGGGTTTTGAGACCATTTGGACTCTCTCAGATTGGAAACCGTTTGAGTCCTTGCGGTCTTGAAACTATTTGCCTTTATTCAGTCTTGGTACTGTGTAACTCCATGCGGTCTCGGGACCGGTTGGTTTTATGCGGTCTCGGGACCGTGTAACTCCATGCGGTCTGAGGACTGTTTGGCTTTGCACGCTCTTGGGACCGTTTGGTTTTGTGCGGTATCAGGATCGTGTAACTCTATGCGGTCTTGGGACCGTTTGGCTTTGCACGGTCTTGGGACCATTTGGTTTCGTGTGGTTTCGGGACCGTGTAACTCCATGCGGTCTCGGGACTGTTTGACTTTGCACGGTCTCGGGACCGTTTGGTTTTGTGTGGTCTCGGGATCATGTAACGCCATGCGGTCTCGAGACCGTTTGGCTTTGCACGGTCTCGGGACCGTTTGGTTTTATGCGGTCTCGGGACAGTGTGACTTCATGCAGTCTCGGGACTGGGTACCGCCAAAAGGTCTTGGGACCGTTCGTTCTCCAAACGGTCTTGGGACCGTTTGGAACTTTTGTGATTTTTTTGTATTTTTCTGTAAGAATAAAAAGGAGAAAAGTTATTCTAATGGTATATGTGCAATAAAGGAGGAAAGTTAAGGATTCTATCTAATTTATCTGAGAAAGAGTATAGAAAACTGAGGAAAATTACTAAGATAACATCTTAGTGGGGGATGACCCTCGTCGCCTCCAAACCCTATAGGAGGTCTCGTCCCCCTCTCGAACTCCCTCGTTGGCTCAGCACTGCCTCAGGGATTGCGCCTCCCCTTCCGATAGTGGGTAGAAAAGAAGTGGAAGGTTTAGAAGAGAGACGCTTGATGTCTTTGAACATCTGGGTGCGAGGCACCAGTTCAAACCATTATATAGCTGAGGATAAAGGGATTTAGCATACACAAGAGTCTATTTATCAATGAGGAAATGAGTCCTACTATCCGCAAGGATTTAATCTCCTTTCTTGGCATGTAATATATCCTTTATCAAGTATTTGCCTTTAACATGTTCCTTGATTAACAAGGAAACCTTTAACCCTCTATATCTCTCTCGTGTTTTACATAATGGTCAAATCCAGAGAGTCATTGATCATATGTCCTCATAATAGAAAGTACTTCTTTTGATAATACCAAAATTCATTCATTATGCATTATATTATCCTCTTATTTCCTATTATTGGTATTTTCTCTTTCCTTTTCTCCATTGGGGCTCCTTGGACCCCAAGAAACTCTAATATTTTGAAATTCTTTTTAAGGATACTCATTGTCCTTCTAGATGCATCTATTTATATTATTTTCCCATTATCTTGTTTATCTCTTATTAAAATATCTCTTTTTGAGGATTTCTCTTTATTTATCTTTTATTTTCCTCATTGGCATTCCTTTTAACATTAGGAATCCTTTGGAAACGAAAATCCATCAAGGATAACCTAATTACACCTCTTTCCACTTGTTTTCCACGTTTTACCATTGTTTTCAATTTCTTTCTTAATAAAGAAATACTTAATTAATCTTTTCTTTTCTTGTCACATTTTCTTTGCAACTTTGGACTCCTTGGAACCCAAGGAAACCAAGAGGCACGAAATTCATCTTTGGATTACATCCCTTTGCCTTATAGAGGTTTGTATCTCATTCTTTTCTCAAAAACTGAATTATTCATTTACTAATTTAATAATTGAATTTCCTTTCTTCATTTCCTTGATATTAGGCCCAATAGCCAATAAAGCCAACAACACAATCATCAAGGCTATTGTAAACGAAATCCATTTATTCAAAACAAATTATATCATTATTTGTTCAAATATCTTTAATATGAGAAATTACATTTCTCACCAATTGAACCCAAAAATTGGGGTTGTAACAGGCCCCATAGACCACCACTAGCCTTAACTGCGCACTTTGTCCTCACTCATGCCTAAGTCAGGATAAAATTCCCATATGGTCACCCATCCTAGTACTACTCTTGGCTAACCATGCTCAATCATAGCGTTCTTTAGTGATGGTCTCCTTGAAAGGATGTGCACCTTGGTGATATGGATAGTCCAATTGATTAATTTTAATATTATTATATCGGAGGCCTCTAGGACATTACAATCTCCCCTACTTAGACTCCATACTTCCTCATCAAGGCTCAATCATATGGCCTGATAATAATTCTCAATTTCAATGTTGACCCAGAATGGACCATGGCCTCATAATAGTTTTACTTTATGTGATACTCATAATGTCATTATAATGAACTAGAATTTGATAAACATCCAACAACTACTCAATGAATAAATACTTCAAAATTCATGTAGAAATGAATCAATATTCATAAAATAAAGGTGTACCTTCAGTCTGCATAATCCATGTAGTATTATCCATGTGATTCAAGTGTGTATAAGAAATCCAATTAACCAAGGTAAATTCAAGCAAGCATCATTCAATATACATGTATGTATAACACTAGTGCATCACTATATATTCATATGATACTAATTAGGCCTAATTTAGGTCCTAACTTAGGGTTTAGGGTCATCCTGGGTATGGATTTGTAAGTACCAATTAGAAAGTGCCACATCAATATAGATAATATTATCCATGTCTAGTGCAGGAGCAGGGATGAGCCAATGTGTTTTTGCCATGTTGGTTCCTTGTTCCAAAGAATTTAGGATTTAATATAAAGAAGAAAAGATTGTGCTACACTTATGAAATGTTTTCGATTATCACGCACTTGGGGTCATTTTGGTCCTTCCCATCTCAATCCTTCTTCTTCCTTAGGAGGTACTCCTCATCCAGCTTTTGTCGGTCAACCTCAGGGTTGCATCCTTTATCCTAGGCTCCATGAGCCAAGAGAGCTTAGTCACCTCCATGAACCAACATCAGACTCGATCAGACATTAGTCATGTCTAGGGTTGGTTGGAGATGTCTGGTGCTAGTTGAAATATAGATCAGGTTACTACTTGTTAGGTATAATGATAAGAACACAAAAAGGGAGATGAATACTTACCATGAATCACCAAAAAAGCATGGAAAAATCATGTAGGTCTTCCTTGAAGACTTGTGAGATTTGATCCATCATTAGGGATCATCCATCTTCTCCCATATGAGGTACCCCATGTCGGGCAGTGAGGCAGACTGAGATAGGTGGAGGTATCTACATTCAACGAATGCTTGGATTTAGAAGAGGCTCTCCCTTGGCGACTTGGGTATCAAGGCCTTACATAGGAAAAGGGTGCAAGTTTTGTGACTCTACAAAATATCTTCTGATTTTTGAGAAGATAGCACTATTATCTATGGAGACTTGCACAAAAGGAAAGCTCTCTACCTCAGACTGAGTCCAATTAGATTGGGGGTGTGGATTGGAAAGTGAATCTAGAGAGTCATTAAGGTTATGATGACCATGTGAGTGGATTTTCAATGCTAAGGGGGCATACTCTAAGAGGTTTGGCACCTTGTTCCCTATTCTATGGGATTAATTAGGTGAGGGGGATGATGGCTTCTCTCACGTCCTTATCCAGATCAATAGCATGAGTCCATGGGGGCTCAACCCTATATGTTTTCTTTATTTCAATTTTTTAGATGAAAATACCATTCTTTTTTAATATTTCTCTGGGCCATGTAAGATATTCAAATGATCCTAAATTTAAGGATAATTCTAGCATTGCCATTATCTTCCATTGGTCAAAGGATAACTCCTCAATTCATTCATGAATTGCCCAAAACTTGGCATATAGAAAAACATACCTCAAGATAATTTAGAATATCTTAAAAACTCATTTCTAGTCTCATTATATATTTATATTTTTACCAAATTTATCCTTGATATTTAATATCATCATGAAATACTAAAATATTAATTATGTATCTCAAGGAAGCATATGTAAATCTTGACTGGTCTAATTGGGCTAGAATTTGGTTTTACGGTCCATGGCTCATACCAACGGATCCTCAAGCTTAATTATATCCTTAACTACGAAATTAAGGATTGAACTCTCAATTGAAGCCTCCATTGACACATTTGATCAAACTTACTTCATTTATTTTAAAATTTAAGACTTACTTTAAGTCTAGATCTTTAGTTTATCATCAAAGTTCAGTCAAAGTCATGCCATATGTCTCATCATTCAAATATTAACTTGATGGTCTTAAAGTGGATCCCAATGAATTCATAGCCTTAGGATCCAAATTTACAAATTTGAGGATCTAATAGAATGTGTCATTAAATTAATGGTATGTGCAATAAACAGTAGTTGGTCATGTAAAGATTCCAGTGCAAAAGTAAGGGTGTTCCCAAAAAAATAAGGTTCTTAAAAATTGGATGACTTCATGATAAAGAATAAAAAATAATGAAACATTCATTTCATGAGAGTAGTTGGTGAATTACAAGAATCTTTTCATTTAAACTACTCAACAAATTTTTAAAAATTGTAAAGTTACATGCATATATAGTATAGACTACACCATCTATTGTAATGTTGGGACACCATAGGATTCCTATCAAAGGTAAGGGAATAAGACCAAAATTTCTATATGTATGGATACATATACATACATACATACATACATACATCCACACACATATATAAGACCATTATTTAATTTCCATGTAGTTATACATATACACATAAGTACCACTACTCTAGAAATTATTCTAGCTATCAAACATGCACAATAGAGAGGCGAAATATATAGTTTTAGTATCTTATCAATTTCAAGCAAAAAAGGAGACAATAATGTCCAAAAAATGGAATGGGTTAGAGGAACCTTAATCAAGGAGTTCAACAATATTATTAGATTAATAAGGAAAAATAAGATGATTAAAGGAACATTTCAAAGTACTCATAAAAGGATTCCAAGAATTTATTCAAGTAGAGTCATGCCTCATTTATTAGGAATATGATTTTATAATATCAATGTTCAAATAAAATAGGGGTATGTTCATACCTAATATTCATGGATAACCATATTAATTGGAGAAATTTCCAATTCAACCTTATAAACCATAAAGCATGTATATCAAATTAGTCCATAAATCACTAGATTATACTAAAATGCATATCTACCTAGAATTAGTTACTTAATATTGATTCTAGATTTAAATCTCAAAAGTAATCATATATATGTTGGTTCATGGGATTACGACCACTAAGTATAAATAAAAGATATATTTTATCTCATATGGGACTAGGTAGCCAATTAGATGAAATAAGGCTCACAAGAAAGTAGTTGGCCAAAAACACAAGTACTAAAAAGTATGGTTCATGAGGGTACGATATGTAGTTGAAATTATCAAGGTTGGAGATATTTGGTTTCCAGGGTGTGAAATCTATATACACTATATGAGAAAGTCTATAATGAATAGAAAATTATTTAGGAGGTTCTCAACCATTACATACTCATATGAAAGTTTTGACTATGAAAATTGTTTTTAGTATAAGTCTTAATCATAAAGAAGTCATTGCACCATTAAAAAGTATGAAGAATAAAGATCTACATCAAGAAAATTAAGATGGTTGGTTATAATGATTAAGCATAGTTATCTATACTAGACATGTATTTAAAAGATTTTAGTCTAACATAATAAAATATAGATTAAAATTCTAAGTTCAGTTATAAATACTGATCAATTTTATGTACCTATATTGGATTTATGAATAAAATAATATCCCATACACTCAATTTTAATATAACATTATGAGTTGCATATGTATATATCGTTTCTGAAAGGTTTACCTTTATTAAAACCTACACAATTAGAGTATGTGCATAACATAGACATCATGAGGCACAAATTTGTATCAGATTATAACAGGCCAACAAGGGCAATAATAATAACCTAATTACAATAGATCTAGGAAAATTGTAAGAAATTGTAATTATATGTCAAGGAACAACAATCGTGCCTTAACAAAACTTTTGTTATCATCTCATGCTTCTGACTAATCTCTTTTTTCAAATGAAACTGTAAGCACCTTGATCAATGGATTCAATCGACTAGCAAAGATGGATATACATATTCTATGGTAACTCCATTTCATTTCTTTATTGGTTGTGAGTTCGATAAGGTACTGATTTAGTTCAGCCATTACTACATCCCATTGTGTGGCCTACTTTGCCTAGAAATGTTGTGAATAAGATCATCATCCATTGCACTGTGATGTACTTTGTTATCCTGATATATATATATATATATATATATATATATATATATATATATATATATATAGAGAGAGAGAGAGAGAGAGAGAGAGAGAGAGAGTCAGGCTAGAATACACTCGAGTGTACGGATCGCACGAATACACTCAAGTGTGTTTGCAGATCAAGACTATTTTTTTCAAAATGTAAACCATTGATCTTCATCATCATACTATAACTAGGCTACATACAAATTTTGAACCCATTTGGTTGAGTGTAAGTCACTCATCCAAGGGAAACAAAATCAACGTGCGAAACTAATTTGAAATGCATAATTTTTGCGGTCTTCATAACATGAGCTATACATATCCAAATGTGCTCAAATTTTGTGTATGAGTCGTTCACGAGATGTTTAAGAAGATCCACAGATTAGATTTTCAAAAAAAAATATTGCATCATGGAAAACTACTTGAGTGTATTCCGTTCCGGATACACTCGAGTGTATTCTAACCTTACTCTCTCTCTCTCTCTCTATATATATATATATATATATAGAGAGAGAGAGAGAGAGAAAGAGAGAGACTTGAGAGTCATACATTTTCCATATTTTGATAATGACTTTACCACGCCATCCATATGTATCTAATATATATACTTGGGATTGATTTCAAGTATTACGTACATGAAAAGGATCAATTCAATAAAGCCCTAGCATGATTGAGTTCAAGTCAAAAGTAATGCAAATGCACTTTTGTGGAAAACACACTAAAACCTTAGGATATTTTTGTAAGCATTTGTATTGATGCTATGAATTGTAATTAAGGTGAGAAAAAGAAGGAGTTATTAATTTGAACATTTAATAACTCTAATTACATTTTCTAATATACATCAAAGAGTGTATATTTGGTCAAGTTTATCATGTGACAAGCTCGACCAACACCCTTGATGCATTTTGTGAATGTCCAAGTTGAGTCGAGTGTCCCATACATAGAACTCGATCAACATCATGCACTGGAAAAACTAATTTTAAGCAATTGACAAGTTTCATCCAGGAGAAATCTGACTGATGCTTCAAATTTTCTTTGTTGTATAGTAAGATTGGTTGAGTTACCTTTATTGTAACTCAACCAAATGCACTGTATAGAGTGTGCAAAAAAGGTAATTCTAACCGTTAGAGTGTTGCAAAACTCAAAATTATATTGATTACTATACCCCAAATGGGAAGAAAATGTTCCTTAATTCTCCTAGCCTCTAGTGCACACCCCAACTATAAATTTGACATCTTAGAGTTCATTCCAAGGTTGCTCTTTTATGATATTCAAGCTCCTAGCTGTAGTTAAATGCATTCAATACACTTGAGCCTCTTTCTCTCTCTTGTTTGCAGATCAAAATGTCCATATGAGTGAGATAGGATATTTGTGTGAGAGCTACTCCATTGTAGTCTTGTAAAGCTCTCAAAACTTCCCTTTCCCTAACCTCTTGTTGGGTTTTAGGGGAGACAGAGAAAGCAGCAGAAAAAAAATTTCTCCCCCAAACCCATACCGAGGAAACGCATCAACGTCTATATAATAGGAAAGGATGGTTTGTGGAATCATACCTTATCCCGAGGCTTGCTCGGCGACAATACCTCGCGCCTTGTGCACTCTTCAACTCCGGTCTTGGACGGCGTCTGTGCAGCTCCTGGTCGTACCGGGACTGACGACTCCTCCTCCCACCGGACTGTCGGATGACAGTTGTCCTCCTGAGCGGCAGTGTCCTCCCGCCTCTATAGTAGTCCACACGGACCACCTGGAACTCCACACTCCTTGTCCCACAAGGAAGTGGAAGGATTTGCACCCTCCTGTTGACGTACTAGTCGCCAACACACTCTCCTACCTCCAGTTGCAACTATAGTTGACCTTCCCTTGCTGCACCTCCCTTTTGCGGGAAGCACTTGCTCGGGCTCTCTCTTGGTTACCAAAACCAGAGAGAAGGACAACTTTGCAGAGCAACTGGTTGCACTGAGTTGTACTTTGAGAACCCCCAATACCCCTATATATATAGGCGGGTCATGGGACAGGGTTCTCTGTCCCCGGCAATATGGGACTAAAAGCAGGAGTAGAAGGGTTCGAGATTTTCCACAAAAGGCAACCAACTCACAACCTGAACCGATCGGTTCACAAGTGAACCGGTCGGTTGGAAACCCAACCGATCGGTTGTGACACATGAGCCGATCAGTTCACTTCTGAACTGGTCGGTTCGTGGTCCTGATCAGTTCCCGATTGACTTTCCTTCTTTTGTTTCTAATTGGTATCGAATACAAATCCTTGTTCCAATCAAATTGGGCAAGTGAAACGCAAAGAAAATTCTCACCGACCTGACTTTCCCAACTTGCTCGGTTGCACCAGTTGAACCGATCATTTCAACACTTGAACCGATCGTTTCACTCTGACCATGAGTCGATCGACTCAACACTTGAGTCGACCGGTTCAGCAACCTCAGCCGACCAGTTCAACACTTGAGCCGATCGGTTTGGAGTGCAGGTTGTACAGAATCAGTCAATTGCGATTTCAATCAATCTGATACTCCAATCAATGCGTCCAACACCTTGAACCATATGATATTGAGTTATCGACTGATTGAGTGTTTAATTGAACTACTAAACTCCTTTAGTAATCAATCTAAACATTGCTTTGTGGACAAAACTCCTCTTCCAGGTTAAATCCTATGTGTGTGACCCTGCAGGTCCATTTCACGTTGGCAGTGAAAGTCCATAACACTTATGACTTCACAAGCAAAGAGCGGTGCCTAGTTATACATCAGTGCTACCCAAGTGAAAGTAGAAAGTTGGAGAACAACTTTCATCCTAAAATCCATAAATGGTGTTACAGTGAATGTATAATTCCTTTGTCACTGATATCCCGAATGAACTCGAGGCATGGAACAGTCATCCTGTCAACGTTCATTCACTTTCTTGATCTCAGAGTAGATTGAGTGAGATATGTATGACATCAATATCACATACTGATTCACACATGCGTGCGCACGCCTATCTCAATTCTACTCATCAAGTGGCCTTGGATATCAAACTCCCTCAGGAGGGACAAATCCCATATCTATCACTCACCCCTCAAAAGCCCCATGTGTCAAAACTACCCAATCATCACCTTTATAACAACCCATGTTTCAGGACTGTGTTTGATGATGTCAAAGTGTGCCCAACGACATGTGTTGAGTGTAGTGATTTCAGGTCAAAGAATCACACTCACCACCATCACTTTGAGTACTGACTGTGACTACCATGTCATGGTTCCATGTGTCAAACTCACGGTGGGTCTGTCCGGTACCGTGTTCTCTAACAAGTATCTATGTGTTTGGTTTGATATCTCTATATCATGACTAATGAGATTCTGTAATCCACCAACACCACAATCTAGTCTTGTGTGTCATTGTTGTCTATCTGCCTTCCATAATGACATCTGACTAGGGACAAAACAAGAATGTACAAACTCTGAGCATCTGTATGATCTCATCGTTTAGGTCCTCAACCTGAAAGCATACGTCATTGAGTACTATCATTCTCTAGACATTCATTCTGTTCTATCACTATCTCATATGACTGAACCAGAAAGAATTGGAAGCTTCCCTTTGATGTTTAACAAATCAATCTTAATGTATCCCACCAATCATCCCATGATTGGCTCTCAGGGCATACACACCAACAGATTCCCACTTGCACTGCGAGCCAATCACCCTTGAATCATATTCTTTTTTTTTGGAAAATTTAGGTAAATATATTTCCAACCCTATAAAGGGACAAAGTTACAAGCTATAGCTTATAGCTTACATGAGAAAATCGAAAAGAGAATTGGTTATAATTCCCAATTCCTGATTACAATAGGAGATAGATTAGCTAGTTCCTCTTTATACATATTGTAGAGAAATTTGATTTCTCTATCAATAGTATTGAACAGTAGAAGATAATCTTTTTTTTGGGAACCATGTTTCCTATTGTTCCTCTCTTGCCAAATGATTTGGACGCATCCATTGATTGACCATAGGATCATAGTTTCCAGAGTTGTCCCTCTTCCTCTTGAACAAGCGACCTTGAGGCATTCATATAAGTTATAGGGCAATCTGACATTAAGTTTGAGTTGGGCTCGTTCCCACATATATTTCCAATAAGAGCAATGGCCAAACAGATGATCAATACTCTCATTAGACGATCTACACAGACAACAGATGTCATTAACATTGGAGCACCAAGATTTGATACGGTCCATGGTGGGTAGCATATTTTTGATGGCTCGGAAGCAGGTTAGACTCCATCTAGGGCGATGATGCTTGAACCAGAGATTCTTGAAGGCGTTATCTACATTACTTTTTTGACGGAAGCTTTCCCAGAGAAACTTATCATCTATGTTGGTGTAATGTGGCCACATCTTCACCATTCTTCTCCAAGTAGTGGAGTAACCCCATGTAAGCATGGGTTGAACCTCAAGATTGGATCCATATCTACTACACATCCATGTACTCCAAAACGAATCATTATGCAGCAGCTTTTTGATCCTTTTGAGAGTATGGAAGTCCTCCAGTTCATTAAGATTCTTGAGGTTGAGACCACCTTCAGCTCTCGGGTAAGCAAGTTTGGTCCATGACGCCGCATGGACTGGATTGCACCAGATAAAGTCAGCCATCATGATTTCCATTCTATGAAGAGCAGCTGAAGATATCTCCCCTTGACGAAGCCAGTAGTTTATCAGTCCCATAGCGCAATGGTTGATAAGAATTAGTCTTCCAGCCATAGCTATCTTCGAACCAGGCCATCTAGCAATCATGTCCCTCAGTTTATCAAGGCATCCATGGAAATGCTTCCGTCTGAGATTACCTCCAGCCAAGGGAAACCCCAGGTACTTTGTGGGCCACTCACCCTTGCATATGCCAAGAATAGAAACAAGTCTGTCCTTATATCTACAAGATTTCGACATATACAGATGAGTTTTATTAGGGTTATACTTCATTCCTGAATCTCTCCAAAGTCAAGAAGAAGCCGCCTCAGATTTTTCATATAATGTGCCCGACCTTGTGTGAAGATTAAAACATCATCTGCAAATAGCAGATGGCTCATAACTCTAGTGTGTCTGACAGTAAAGGATTTGAGAAGTCCAAGCTGGTGAGCTTTATCAATTCTTCTACTAAGTCCTTCCATAGCAATCGTAAAAAGCAAGGGGGATAAAGGGTCCCCTTGGCGGAGACCATTGGAGTTTCTAAATAAACCAACCGAGCTGCCATTCAGTAGGAGAGAAAAAGATGGTGTTTGAACGCATTGCTGAATCATGGAAATCCATTTGTCATTGAATCCCAAACCATGTAGAGCTTCCCACAGATAGGACCAGCGAACAGTGTCGCAGGCTTTTGTAATGTCAAGCTTGACACAAGTTGATGGAGAGCCATGCTTATGATTGAAATTTAATGTGAATTCCGAAGCAAGCATGGAACAGTCCTCAATGCTTCTGCCATTAATGAAAGCGCCTTGGTTGATAGAGATGATTCTTGGTAGAAACATAGCAAGTCTTCTAGAGATGATCTTGGCCATAATTTTGTAAAGCATTGAACAACATGAGATAGGATGAAAATTTGTAGGAGAGGAGACCATATCCTTTTTTGGAATGAGAGCAACGAACACATGATTTACTTGGCGAACCATGTTACCACCACTGAAAAACCATTGGACAGCATTAGTTAGATCAGAACTAATGAGATTCCAATTGGATCTATAGAAAAAACCATTGAATCTGTCTGGTCCGGGGCTCTTGTTAGGACCAATGTCCGAAACAGCTTCTTTGATCTCCGGAGTATCAGGAATTTTGCAAAGAGCTTCGTTGTCTTCATCATTGACAAGTTTGGACCATTCACTATCTATGAAAGGATTGCTGTTAGAAGCAGAATCATCATTGGGTTGGTTGTATAGTCCTTCAAAAAACTGAAGGGTTTCAATTGCGATTTCCTGTTCATCATTTATAATGTTACCTGCAACATCAAAAAGCTCGGTTATCGTATTAATAGCATCTCTTCTTTTGATAGTAGAGTGGTATAGCTTGGTGTTTTTATCACCATTTGCTATCCATTCTAGACGGCTACGCTGCCAAAAATATTTTTCTTCAGCTTTGGAAAGAAGCTCAAGCCTTTCATGGGTGATCTTTTCAACATGAATGAGCTCTACATCAAGAGGGCTTCTACTTAGAGCTTTGGAAATGTCATCCATCTCCAAAGTTTCTTTTGCAATCAGATTTCTCATATTAACGAACTCCTTCGACCATCGTTTGAGTTCAGTTTTAACATTTTAAAGTTTCTGAGCAAAGCTATAAAGAGGATTGCCAACCACCTTTTGGACCAAGCTTCATTGATGAGTTCACGGCATCGAGGCCAGTCCATCCAAAAATTAAGAAAGAGGAAAGGTCTTTTCTTCATAATCAGCTTAATTAGATCAACGCTAATAGCAGAATGATCAGAAAAAGCACAAGTTTTAATCTTTGACTTGGTGCCAGGAAATTTACTCAACCAAGCTTCATTGACTAAAGCACGATCAAGTTTACAAGCAATACATTTGGCAGCCCCTTGTTTATTGTGCCAAGTGTAGATTTCATTGCCTACTATCGAAAGCTCAACAAGATTGCAGTTATCAATAGCAGTGTTGAACATGCTGAGAATTTGAGCAGGAACCTCTCGACCACCATCTTTTTCCTCTCTTTTCCGGATGTTGTTGAAATCACCAATCACTAACCAGGGGTCAGTGATGGTAGGGCTAATGGACTCAAGGGTACTCCATAAAGGAATACGGTCTTGTGCAAGATTCCTAGCATAGATAGCAGTAAGAAACACAATAAGGCCGCCTTTATTTTTGCAAGTCAGAGTTATTTGCTGGTCATCCATCTGATGTAAGGTGATGTCCCAATATTTGGGATTCCAACCTACACAGATACGCCCATTGGGATCTTTATCATGATTAGTAATCCAGCTCCAGTCATTCGGGAGGAGTTTCTCAGTAGATGCTTTCATGTAAGATTTGATTTTGGTTTCAACAAGAACAGCAATGGTAGCTTTCGAGTCTCGAACTGATCTTCTAACTTCTCTTTTCTTGCGTGGTTTCCCTGAACCACGTACATTGAATCATATTCACAGTGATCTTCAAACATGTCCCACATGTTACTGTGCTCTAGTGCCAACATAGTGAGTAATGGCAACACCTTGCCAAAGTCAGTGTAAATTGTATGTCTCTCATCTCTTCGCTGCACGTCACATGTATGAGATGGAGTTGTCGTAATATGCGATCTAGTATTCCTTTGCTAACCTTTAGCCACATTTCATGATCAAGGATTCCAGACTTGTCATCAATGAGCAGAATGTCTTATAAGTTCATCTCATGAACTTCTAGATCCATATAGTATCTACTGCTGTTCTCTAACGCATAGATATTCAGCATTTTCCTTTTGAATGGTTTTATTGGAACATTTCCAATTATCAACAAACTTTCACTTTTATATATCTCATATATATTTTGCGATTAATTTTCTATCCTTTCAGAAGTTCGCATCAATGTAACTCTTTACATCGAACTCTTCCTTATCTCCATGGAACCAGTACTTCACAAGTACATATCAAGTTCTCATGGTATTCCAGTAACCCTTACTGGAAGTAGACAGACATCCACTCGTCATGTCCCACATACGAGTTATCAGGATGAGTACATCATATTGTTATGCTATACATACAAAATGATGATTGCATTTTATTCTTGCTATGTCATACATGCAAGATAATGGGATGATTACATACATGATAGATCATATCTATTCTTAGTGTTCATATTTTTCATAAGAATTGGACACTTGGCCTTGGGATACTAACTCCATGTAACATGGACAAGTTTTCTCCCACTGAATCTGTGCATACTGAACCCTTCAGTACAGATTGCCAATGTATGCTTTCTCTTTTCAGGTCAAGAGGTTTTCGAGAAATCTCTATAGATCTCTATTCCTATCACATAGGAAACTTCTCTATCTTCGTTAAAGATAATTTCCACTTTTGGATTTCCATTCTAGAACAATTCCATTTCACATCAACATGTGGAATGTGAACACGCTCCCACTAAATCACAGATCCCTTCTTTATCTTTGACATATCGGTCAAACCTTTTGACTATATTATCAAAGTAAAGATCCAATTATGAGTTTCTTGTACTCAATCAATCACATTGATTAGTCCATTGTAACTTATAGACTTCATTTGGATTAGTGGATTCATAAACCTTATAGGTTGTGTCACATACACATCCTTGTTTTATTCCTTATAGGAATGCGGTTTTAGTATCCATGTGCCAAATGTCTTAGTCATTAAGTTGCAATCAGCAAGCATCATCCTTCTCAAAATGTTATCCATGTGTCTTAACACCTAAGACTCATTTACACTTATGGATTTCATCCAATGAGTGCTACCATCAAGGTCATACCTTATGGTTGACATGGATGTCATTTAGGATGTAATGGTCATAAACCATAATTCAGAATTTGATTCCTCATATTCATCTAGATAGTTGACTCATCACATGAACAGCTTATCACTTAGATAATTGAGGTGTATCTATTAAAGATACAAGAACTCACAACCCTTGTGATTCTTAATTTCTTTTAATAGTGTGGGGTATTCATTTATTAAGAAGAATTCAGTTAGTTGATGATCATTCTCTAACTCCTTAGAGTATGATTCCTTCTTGATTTAGACATCACCATGCCTTAATCATGAGTTCACTATGATACACTATCATAATCACTCAAAAGGATCTCAAACATTTGGTCCAAGTATTTCATTCATTGATCTCATCAAGAATTAACACTTTACCAAATTTGTACTTCATCTATGATAATCTTGAACACTTCAAGATACTCATATTGGTATTTCTCTAAACACCATTTGAAGTATTAGCACTCATTCCAATAGGTATGTAAATACATCACATGTATTATACCTAATAGGATAATCATTCTCTCACTACCATTAGTGAAGATTGATTAATCATGTCCAAGATATTCATGTCTCTTACTGGTTCTCTAACCAAAAGAGTCTAGATTTATCCATCACATGGAAACTAGAAATGAATTTCTCATGATTGATGTTAATTTGATTGTTTGAGTTATCTAATAACTTTTAGGTATCATTTTATATTATGCATATCGAATACCACAAGATAAACAAGGCATTGCCACAAAGATCATATCTTTAAGATTGAAAACTCAACTTTATTAATTGCCATCATTGTCATACAATATGCAAAATAAAGTGTTTCTATCTTTTGGCAATATATGAAATAGCAGTTCATAACTGTATTACATGCCTTGTAGGCTGAAAATAAACTAAAGTACTCTATCTATGGTGACAACACTTGCCCCAATTATGAGTGCTTTACACTTTACATCTTGGTATCATATACTTCAAAAAGTGTTACAAGTTTACTTTCATGACACCTTTAAGTAGAGGCTTCAGTCGCCTCTTTCTTCTTTTGTTCTTCCAGATAGAGAGGACAATTCCTTTTCCAATGTCCTGGCTTTTGACAGTGGTGGCAATTTCCTTTCTTGGTCACGCCTCCCTTGGCCTTGAGAGCTGAAGTCGTCTTGGGCTCCTGGCTAGCATCAGAACCTTTCTTAGCTTTGCCCTTGCCCTTGCGCTTGGACTTGCCTTTCTTGCCTGTGATCACCATCACAGACTTGGGCTTGTCCTTCTTCATCTGTATCTCAGCTGTCCTCAACATGCCCAACAACTCTGACAGTGGCCTATCAAAGTTGTTCATGTTGTAGTTCATCACAAACTGACTGTAAGATTCTGGCAACGATTGCAGTATCACGTCAGTAGCCAACTCTTGGCTCAGTGGAAATCCTAGTCTTTGCAGGTTCTCCACATACCCAATCATCTTGAGTGTGTGAGGACCAACTGGATCTCCTTCTGTCATGACACACTTGAACAGCACCCTATAAACATTGTATCTCTCTTGCCGTGCCTGATCTTCATACATGTTCCTGAGATGATGAATCATCTCTATGACACCCATGTTCTCATGTTGTCTCTGCAACTCATGGTTCATTGAACATAGCATCAAGCACTTTGCATCAATGGCATCATCAAAATGCTTCTTGTAAGCATCCCTTTCTGCCTTTTGTGCATTAGGAGCGGGTTCCTCTGGAATTGGAGTATCCAGGACATATAGCTTACGCTCTTGAGTGAGAACAATTCTCAATGTCCGATACCAGTCGTGGAAGTTTGTCCCGTTTAGCTTGTCCTTGTCAAGGACCGATCGCAAAGAAAAGTTGTTGTTGTTTGTTGCCATTTGAACTACAAAAGGAAAATATGCAATTTTAGTCCAAAAACTCATTTTGACTTATTTGATTGATTTGAAAAGTTGACGATATAATTAGGCCTTTAATTAATTATCGCTCCCACTATTTTACTTCAAATTGATAGCCCTCACCATCAATTCGGAAGATTGCAGCGTACAACCTTCTAGTGGGCAAGATCCTGAAATCCTCTAAGTCATGAGTCGGCTAGGGCTGATCGCCCACAACTTAGATCTCTCGGGTAGGCAACTCTTGCCAATTGCATCATATGCAACTCTTGATAAGATATCATATACAACTCTTTGCAATGATCATCTCCATGTCTCAAGGTACTAGATCCCATCTAGATCACCTTGTTAAGTCCGACCCAAAGCAAACACAATGAATATGCACCCTGCTAGGGTAGACCCACACATTCATCCTTCACGCTTCCACAAGATAGATGGTGCACCACGCTAGGGCGTGCCCACACTTGGTCGATCAAGCTTTTCACGTGTGTCACATTTGGAAGGCATTTAAAACTTAATATTTTAATGAGGGATTTGGTTTTTATATACATATACATATACAATCACCACAATACATAGTACGTATCATATACATGCTATATCCCACAGAAAACATGCACAAATGATAAAAAGCGATGATTATGGCCATCCTAATGTGATTCCTCGAGCCAAGAGGAATCACGGTCATCTAGGTCAACATCACATGCAACATGTACAAGATGAACATCTATCCCTTGCCATCCGAGTTGATCAACTCATCACATGAATGATCTGTACTCTCCAGCCGGTCGTCTGGGTGCCACCAGCCGATCGGTTGGCTCCTCCAACCGATTGGTTCGCCTGGACGTCGTGCATCTCGTCATGTCCGCCACTCGGTCGTCTCGCTCCTCGATCGGTCATCAACCGATCGGTTCACTCCTTGAACCGACCGTCTGGAATGTCAACCGATCGGTTCACGCCTTGAACCGATCATTTCAGATTTTGTCTTGATGTCCGCCGGTCTTTGACATAACAGGAAATAAAATCTATCCTATTATTACATTGCTTAAAAGAAGAAACCCCGAGTTACATTTGGGGGGAGAAAAGGTAGGAAAGAATCTCGAATTATTTCGAGTTACATCAGGAATAAGAGAGGGAAGATCAGTGCGCAGACTGAGATGCAAGCAACCACAAACAACCACACACAGATAGGGGTTTATAGGCCATAATCATGCTACACACATCCACCACAAAACTCATTTAAGGGCGACGCGTATCGAGTGCATTAATAATACATATCATATATTTAATTTGGGATTTGTGGATTTAGGATTGGACATGCATAAAGTCGATATTATTCGCATCGTATGCAATAAATAAAGGCGACAAACCAAAATCGATCATATCGATATTCCTAAAATATAGAGCAGTTGACGTGGCTCTGATACCACTGTTGGGTTTTAGGGGAGACAGAGAAGGCAGCGGAAACAAAAGTTTTCTCCCCCAAACCCATATCGAAGAAACGCGTCAACGTCTATATAATAGGAAAGGATGGTTTGTGGAATCATACCTTGTCCCGAGGCTTGCTCGACAATAATACCTTGCGCCTTGTATGGTCTTCAACTCCGGTCTTGGACGGCATCTTTACAGCTCCTGGTCGCACCGGGACTAACGACTCCTCCTACCGGACTGTCGGATGACAGTTGTCCTCCTGAGCGACAGTGTCCTCCCACCTCTGTAGTAGTCCACAAGGACCACCTGGAACTCCACACTCCTTGTCCCACAAGGAAGTGGAAGGAGTCACACCCTCCTGTTGACGTACTAGTCGCCAACACACTCTCCTGCCTCCAGTTGCAACTGCAGTTGTCCTTTCCTTGTTGCACCTCCCTTTTGCGGGAAGCACTTGCTCGGGCTCTCTCTTGGTTACCAAAACCAGAGAGAACGACAACTTTGCAGAGCAACTGGTTGCACTGAGTTGTACTTTGAGAAGCCCCCAATACCCCTATATATATAGGCGGGTCATGGGACAGGGTTCTCTGTCCCCGGCAATATGGTACTAAAAGCAGGAGTAGAAGGGTTCGAGATTTTCCACAAAAGGCAACCAACTCGCAACCTGAACCGATCGGTTCACAAGTGAACCGGTCGGTTGGGGACCTGAACCGGTCGGTTGGAACCCCAACCGATCGATTGTGACCCATGAGCCGATCAGTTCACTTCGGAACCGGTCGGTTCTAGGTCCTGATCAGTTCCCGATTGACTTTCCTTATTTTGTTTCTAATTGGTATCGAATACCAATCCTTGTTCCAATCAAATTGGGCAAGTGAAACGCAAGGAAAATTCTCACTGACCTGACTTTCCCAACTTGCTTGGTTGCACCAGTTGAACCGATCGTTTCAACACTTGAACCGATCGTTTCAACACTTGAACCTATTGTTTCACTCTGACCATGAGCCGATCGACTCAACACTTGAGTCGACCGTTTCAGCAACCTCAGCCGACCAGTTCAACACTTGAGCCGATCGGTTGGGAGTGCAGGTTGTGCAGAATCAGTCAATTGCGATTTCAATCAATCCGATACTCCAATCAAGGCGTCCAACACCTTGAACCATATGATATTAAGCTATCGACTGATTGAGTGTTTAATTGAACTACTAAACTCCTTTAGTAATCAATGTAAACATTGCTTTGTGGAAAAAACTCCTCTTCCAGGTTAAATCCTATGTGTGTGACTCTGCAGGTCCATTTCACATTGGCAGTGAAAGTCCATAACACTTATGACTTCACAAGCAAAGAGCGGTGCCTAGTCACACATCAGTGCTACCCAAGTGAAAGTAGAAAGTTGGAGAACAACTTTCATCCTACAATCCATGAATGGTGTTTCAGTGAATGTATAATTCCTTTGTCACTGATATCTCGAATGAACTCGAGGCATGGAACAGTCATCCTGTCAACGTTCATTCACTTTCTTGATCTCAGAGTAGATTGAGTGAGATATGTATGACATCAATATCACATATTGATTCACATATGCGTGCGCACACCTATCTCAATTCTACTCATCAAGTGGCCTTGGATATCAAACTCCCTTAGGAGGGACAAATCCCATATCTATCACTCACCCCTCAAAAGCCCCATGTGTCAAAGCCGCCCAATAATCACCTTTATAACAACCCATGTTTCAGGACTGCGTTTGATGATGTCAAAGTGTGCCCAACGACATGTGTTGAGTGTAGTGATTTCAGGTCAAAGAATCACACTCACCACCATCACTGTGAGTACTAACTGTGACTACCATGTCATGGTTCCATGTGTCAAACTCACGATGGGTCTGTCCGGTACCTTGTTCTCTAACAAGTATCTATGTGTTTGGTTTGATATCTCTATATCATGACTAATGAGATTCTGTCATCAACCAACACCACAATCTAGTCTTGTGTGTCATTTTTGTCTATCTTCCTTCCATAATGACATCCGACTAGGGACAAAACAAGAATGTACAAACTCTTAGCATTTGTATGATCTCATCGTTCAGGTCCTCAACCTGAAAGCATACGTCATTGAGTACTATCATTCTCTAGACATTCATTCTGTTCTATCACTATCTCATATGACTGAACCAGAAAGAATTGGAAGCTTGAATTTGATGTTTATCAAATCAATCTTAATGTATCCCACCAATCATCCCATGATTGGCTCTCAGGGCATACACACCAACACCTCTTTCTTAAATATCAAGTTGGTGAAAGCTTCTCCAAGTGAAGAAGAAGGTGCAAAGCTTCTCCAAGGTGAAGGAGAAGGTGGAAAAGCTTCTCCAAGATGAAGGAGAAGGTTAAGGTTGAAGATTCATGAGTATGGGGTGAATCCTTAAAGGCAAAAACTCAGTGAAAGAAGGGGATCTCCTTGGAGAAGGTGTCCCGCTGCTTGCAAGAGTGGGTAAGACCCTGTAGAGGTAAAATACTCTATCTCAAAGGATTGGTAAGTCCTTGGTTGGTTTATTGGCTCCTTTTGGTCCTTAAAAAGGAGGATGGGTATCCTTAACCCGAAAAAGGAAGGTCATCTTATATGTCTTACAATGGAATATAAGTATGCATGGGTTGCAAAATCTTAGAGGTTGACATCTCTAGGTAGTGGACTGACTTTCTCCTAGTTTGGAAATTAGAATCACTCTACATAGCTTGTTTTTATGTTTGTTCAATCTCTCTCATCCTTGTTATGTATGCTTAGTTGCACTACAAATTCAATACTTGCAATCCCATATCTTTAAGTAACTTGAAGGTTTAATGAATCTTGTTGAAGTGCTTTTTATCTATATTCACACCCCCCTATAGATCCCTTCGGTCCAACAAGTGGTATCAAAGACATGTTCTTCTCCGATAAATCTCCCAATAGATGAGAAAATGGGTGACAACCTACTTGGGTCTCTCAACTCGGAAAGTGGATTCTCCATGAGACCCTCAATCTTCGACGACACAAACTTCCTCTATTGGAAGTCATGATGTAGTTCTACCTTCAAGGTATGAGCTATGGCATGTGGAAAGTAGTCATCCTTCAATACAAGGAGCTAGTGGGAGATGTAGCTACTTGGGATGAAGCTACACTCAAGAAGGCATAGCTCAATGCAAAGGCTATAATCATAATCTATGTTTCCCTCACTCCCTTTGAGTTCAACCAAATCTTCTCTTGGGACATAGCCCATGAGATGTGGAACAAGTTGTGCATCACCTATGAAGGAACAAATCAAGTCAAGGAGTCCAAAATGTACATGCTCAAGGGTCTCCTTGAAAACTTCAATATGGGCAAGAAGGGCAAAGTGGTGGAGATGTACACAAGGCTCAACACTATCATCAACAGACTTGCTTCTTTGGGATACACCTTGGATAGAGGGACCATCAACTCCAAGATCCTAAGGTCTCTCCCCAAGAGATGGCAATCAAGGGTGATCTGCATTTAAGAAGTTAGAAGCCTTGGTGACATAGCCATTGAAGATCTCATTGGAACCTTCATGCTCATGGGCCAAGACTTGATAAGCAAGAGGAAGATGAGAAGTAAGAAGTTAAGGAATCAAAGAAGATTAAAGACAATGCCTTCAAAGGTGAAGTGGAGGAAATGATTTTCCAACAACAACTTGCTTGTAGGTCCTCTCCTCCTTGCTCAAGTGAAGATGAAGCCCCTAGTGACCATGAAGCCAACTACTCCAAGGCAAAGCACTAAAAAGAAAATGCATCTTCCTCCTCCACTCCAAGGTGCTATGAATATGGGCAAAAGGGACACTACAAGAATGAGTGCCCCAAGGCCAAGAAGTCCTACCACAAGAGTACATCCAAGAAAAGGGAGGACTACAAGAAGGATGGAAAGTACAAGAAGAAGGGTAAGAAAGAAAGCCGAAGGAAGGATGAAACCCATGTTGCATGGGAGGGGTCTTCCTCTATTTATTGTAGCTCAACTGAGGAAGAATGCCGTCTTGCACTCATGGCCTCTACTAGTTAAGACATTTTTGAGGTTGGTGAGGTAGGTGATGTAAGCTTGCATAAGTTATATAAAGAAACTATCATTGATATGCATAATGCTTACCGCTCTTCATATTCCAAATGCAAATATGATAAGCAAGGGTTAGGGAAGATCATAGATGATTTGTATGTTAAGATTGATATTCTTGATCAAAATGAGAAATTGTATCTTGGTAGTATTGATTCTTTGAAAGGGCAATTTTTTAATCTTGAGCTCCAACACAATAGAGTTGAAGTAGAGAATAGTATCTACCTTAAGAACATCAATAGTCATAAGGAGGTAAACCAAGCCTTTTACTTAGAGCTAAAAATGATGATTTTAGACATGCTTGTGATTCTATTAAATATGAAAATAGGATTTATCTTGATGAACTTACCATGCTTAGAACTAAAAATACTAGATTGCTTGCTCATATTAATGATCATTCTTCTAGACCTCTATTTCCTAGTAATGAGGTAGCTAGCATTACTCTTGACAGAGATTCTTATCATACTAAAGCCCTCATTTTGGATGTCAACATACTTCATGGACAAGATGATCATCTTGCTAGTTTATCTTCTACTATCATTACTATTAGTGATGATAATCACAGTCTTAGAGATTCTTTGCAGAAATTCCTCAAAGGGAAGAAGTCCCTCAATGAAGTACTAGATCACTCTACCAAATATAGTGGTAAAAGTGGTTTGAGATATGAGGGAGATCCAAAGAGAAAGATAAAGGGAAAGGGTAAGAAAAAGAGAAAGGAACCTCCTATCTTACATGGAGAGTCATCCAGCTCTAAGAACACTATGGTTTGTGAGCATTGCAGGAGTGATGACCATTACTCTAGTCATTGTCCTTATAGAGATAAGGGGACCAGCCCAAAGATGAAATGGGTCCCCAAGATAACACTGGATCCCAAAATTTAAACTGGTCACAAAAATCATCCTTTCATGTGGGCATAAGGAAAATGGATTGTTGATAGTGATTGCTCAAAGCACATGACACGAGAAATCAGCCACTTCAACCAATTCATAGAAAACAAAGGAGGGTCAGTGACATTTTGTGACAACAACAAAGGTAAAGTGATGAGTGAGGGTGATGTAGGTGATTCACTATGTATAAAGAATGTTCTTCTTTTGGATGGCCTACATCACAATATAATAAGTGTTAGTCAATGATGTGATAATGGCTATCTTGTTATTTTTACCTCACTAGAATACTTGCTTCTAGATTCCCTCTCCTACAATGTTATATATAAGGGAACTAGAAATGGTAATCTCTATGTTATTGTTATTGATGCTTATAAGCCTATTGTTGGTAGATGCCTTGTTGTCAATTTGAATGATATATCTTTGTGGCATCCTAGGCTTGGTCATGTAAATATGCATCAATTGAAGAAGTTGAACAGAAAGGAATTGATCAAGGGACTTCCTAAATTAGATTTTGAGAATGATGAGGAATACCAACCCTATACCCAAGGAAATAAAATCAAATCCTCATTAAAATCCAAAGGAGTATTTAGTACTTCTTCACATTGATATGTTTGGACCAATGAGAACTCAATCGCTTCATGGTATAAAGTATTGCCTTGTGATTTTCGGTGACTATTCTCACTTTACTTGGACCTTCTTTCTTGTTTCAAAAAGATGATACTCTCGATGTTTTTTGAGTTTTTGTAAATGAGTTGAAAACAAAGCTTCTTCTTGGATCACATGTATCTGCAATGACCATGGGAGAGAATTTGAAAATGATTTGTTTGAACATTTTCCTGAGGAATTCGGGTATGCACATAACTTCTCTTCATCTGGAACACCTCAAAAAAATGGGGTTTTAGAGAGAAATAATAGGTCACTACATGAATGGCTAGGACCATGCTTCTAGAGTATGATACTCCAAAGAAGTTTTGGGTCGAAGCCTTTAGCACTTCATGTTTTGTGCAAAATCATGCTTTCACTCATCCATCTTTGAAGAAAAAACCATGAGTTAGGCCATGGTAGAGAGCCTTCCATTGATTAACTTTATGTTTCTAGTTGTCCTTATTTTGTTTTGAACACCAAGGATTACCTCAAAAAGTTTGATGCAAAATCTTACAAGGCTTTCTTTCTTGGCTATAGAACTACTAGTAGAGCTTATATAGTATTTAACATTGAATTGTATAAAGTTGAAGAATCTATCAATGTTAATTTTTTTGAAACTAACCCCTCTATTCCAAGAATATTGTGAATGATGATGTTTTATATGAGGTGATCCCTCACTTGAAAGAGATCAACATTGTTGACAAAGGAAAAGAGGTAATAGTTGATGAAGAAGAGAAAGAAGAAGAAAAGAAGGATCCAAATCCCCGCTTTGCAAAACATCATCCTAAAGATCTCATCATAGGAAATATTTTTTAAAGGGTGAAGATTCATGCTACACTCAACAAAGAACAACCCAACAATGCCTTTATCTCACAAATTGAAAACGTCAAAGAAGCTCTTAAAGATGATGAATGGATTGTAGTAATCCAAGAAGAGTTAGAACAATTTGACAAGAACAAAGTGTGGACCTTAGTGCCAAGACCAAATCATAGGAAGATCATTGGAACCAAGTTAGTCTACCCCAAAAAGCTAGATGAAAGTGTAGAAGTGGCAAGAAATAAAGAAAGGTTAGTTGTTCAAGGAAACAATCCACATGAAGGTATTGATTTTGATGAAACTTATGCTCTTCGTGTGTAACATCCCCCAAGTGCAATTCATAAAACAACATCACAGAAGCATAGACCATAAATATCACACTCGAGACACATCACAAATAGCTTATATCATTCATTGCAATAATAAAAACAACTTTAGATAGGTTATAGATACATTTATTCTCATATACACATTCTTTTCACAAGACTTGCTACAAAAATTTGATACATAACAAGATTGAAAACTAAATTGATTCTCCTTGGATCGTATAGATGGCACCCCATTGTTCTTGAACTTAGATTTAGATCCTTTAGTAAAACCTTTCATGCCATATGACTTTAGCCTCTGCGCTTTCTCCTTACATGCGGGCATCCCACCCCCAACCATGCATTTGACAATTTGACTGTAAGTGGTTGAGTTTCAATAAATATATGAACCTCCTTGACATAAGAAAGATAATATAAATGTACTTTAACATTATTCATGACTTCAATATACATTATGAACATACTTAAACATTATTCATGTCTTCAATGTGCATTACTAACTTGATTAAGTTTCTTATTAGGGAACCTACTCAATGAATATAAACATATTGAACACACTGAAAGTGAACAATCTTCTTGACACACTAAAAGTGAATAGGAACATAAACATATTGAACATACTGAAAGTGAACAGTCATCTAAACACACTGAAATTGAACATGAACAAAACATATCAAACACATTAAAAGTGAACAGTCTTCTGAACATAGGGAAAGTGAACAGGGATGGGCTTGAACCCAGTAAAAATGAAGGGGGCTCATAAGGAACCAACCTTCCATAAAAACATTCATGAGTAGGGGCTATTTATATGTTCTTAATCTAATATGATATGATGTTATCTTGCATAGGGATTTCAACCCATAATCACATTATTGATCTTAAACATGATGAGGTATATTATTTTAATTGATCTAATATTAACATGAATCTTAATGCAGTAAATCTTAATAAGATGTGCATGCATAAATAGCTTTTAAAACATAAGGTGCTCACATGATAACATATATAACATGAACCTAAAACATGATTAAGCGAGTAAAACTGTATGAATGCAGTAAATTTGAAACCCAAGGCATAAACCACTTACCTAATGGAGTGGGAGAAATCACACCTACAATCCCTAATCTTAGATATTAATCAAATTGTGATAATCACCCAAATATTCTTAATTATGTTTCTAAACCCTAATTATACTAACTCTAAAACTTCTTGAAAAATAAAACCAAATCATGACTTGTGACCTAGCCCATTAGCTAGATATCAAAAACTTGATAAAAAAATCATATATAACTCCATCCTATCTGAGCTATGGATTATATCTTATGATTTATACAACTTAGAGACCTAATTTGATTAAAATCAAAACTTATTTACCTCATATGGTTTAATTGGGTCGGATTTGGGATCCACCTTATTTTGGAACCACTTCACCCGAGTCTTCCCCTTCATCCTTATGAGCCCCGGACGAGGGGAGCCTTTTTCTTTTTCATCTATTTTATAGAGTACCAGGCCACAAATTCTTAGAGGTTTGGCTCCATGTGCTCCAAGAAAAAGTAAAGTTTCGAACTTGCTCCATAATGAATATGCCATGATCTCTTGATTTCTCTCTGATCCAGAAAGGGTGGTCACCTCCTTTGCACTGATATTGAAACCTGATCTGGAGTTGTAGGGGAAGGACGCAGGAGCTTCAGAGGTGAGACATTGGTCCACTCCTCCTTCATCCCTCGTATTCATTTCCCTCCAGAACTAGCCTTCCATCGATGAAATTGGAGTGCGGTGAGGGCTTCTGGTAGCCCAGGTGGCTACCCCAATGGTTGCGGCTTCTCTAGGGAGGCGCATGCTGACAAGTAGGAAAACCCAAACCCTTCGGTGCAAGTCGACAGGGATTTTCCACTTGACTAGATCATCTGACCTCATCCTTCGTCCACTTAATTTTGAAAGGTCTCATTGTCAAGAGACTGATGTGCATCTTCCCGCCGCCATTACAACTAGCGACACTTTGACTGGTTTATTTTGATATGTTCCTTTGGTCATTTCCCATGGAGGTGAACTATGATGTAGAAGTTTGACAAAGAAATAGTGGTTGCTCCTGGCTTCATCAAGGTTTATTATTATCTATATATATATATAGTAACATCCAAGAGGTTCTATTTTATCAGACCTTGAGTCAGTGGAGGATCGTGACATAATTATTTTGGGGGGGGCAAAACTATTCTATATATAAAGTTAAAGTTTTTTTAGACTGGATATGATACATTTTCTCTCTTACATTAAGTAACAATTTTATCATAAGAAAAGGTCTAGTGCGACAATTTCTATCTCTTTTGTAAATACACATTATTTTAATAATTAATTAGGCATACAAAACAAAAATTACAGCTATAAAAAAATACAATCATAAACCAATATATACTTTTAGAATTAGCATATAGTTATTTACATCTCAAATACATCATTTATTTCAATAAACCATTGACATAACTAATAGTCGAATCATTTTCAAATATTTCCGATATCTCTTACAAAATCAATAATCATAATGTTGGATGAAATTTTCTATCTATTTTCCTATGAAGTTTTGTCTTGATAAATATATCTCTAACATTGTGACAAAGGAGTGGAAATAAAAACTTAAAGATATAAAACTAGATGAATAATCTTTTACTATAAATGAATACAAGCTGTTAAATTTGTTAAAGAAAAAAATTATAACATAAATGAAAATCAAATAACCTCGAAGGATGTATCGTTTAAATCCATAGGTTAGACATCTAGTATGAGAAGCTCTATTTATATGTAGTTAATATTTCCTTGAAACATCTCAAAAATATAGACTGATTAATACTATATAATCAAATTATATTTATAGGAAGTCCCAAGAAATCAAGCTTAATAATAAATACAACTGTTTGAATATGACAAAGTAGGTAGGAAGAAAATGACTGGGAGAAGAGAAAAATATCTTCATAATTGGTTAGACAAAGTGAAGGAGAAAGGGAGGAAATGAATTGGAATGAGTACTATAAATTTTTGTTTATTTTCTACCTCATCTCAACCTTCAAATTAATGTAAAGATAAAGAAAATAAAAGAAAGTATCAATGGTTGTATATCATTAAGAAAATGAAAAACTTGATGGGAAATATGAAGAAAAAGTTGTGAGTCAGATTAAAATTCTAACAAATATTTTAAATATTTTTTGAAGGAATCTTAAATCTATCATAAAATTGGCTAGGAAGCTTACTAAAATAACAACTCGAAGAATGAAGAAAGCCATACACACCATGCTAAGAAAGTGTAGCTAATTTAGAGCTAAAAATTGATTTGTATAAAGAAAATAGATCTCTTCTAAAAGTTTGGTGATATTATTTGGAGATATAAATAAAAATACTTGTCTATCTCACATTACAAAAAAGTATGTGTAGTTTACTTCTTATGAAAAATATTCTCTTTTTATGATACCATTTCTCTTTCCTCCTCACTTAGATGAAGCATACAAAAATATTAATCATCATTTTCTCTCATCTCCTTCCTACTTTAATTATCACATGCCAAAAATAACATATATTTGTTTTTGTTAAAATAATCGATTGGAAGGACAATATATAAGGACGATATGCCTATTTTAGTTAGATTCATTAGTTTATACATATATTATTATTAATTGGTTTGTTTATGTTTAATTTATCCAATTAATTTCATCTTTCCACATTTGAATATTATGTTATTTTTATTATTTTATATTTCAATTTTATTGTTAAAAGATTAAATAATGATATTGTTTGAAAATAGCATTGCTACTAATTTTAATACTAAATGGTTAAATAATAAGAAAATAATAGTTGAACACTTTTTTCGATTCATTGTCTCATTCAATACTTACTACTATCTTTATATTTCAATTGATTAAGAAACATAAAATTATATTGTTGAA
Source organism: Alisma plantago-aquatica (assembly GCA_963693085.1). Classification (NCBI taxonomy): domain Eukaryota; kingdom Viridiplantae; phylum Streptophyta; class Magnoliopsida; order Alismatales; family Alismataceae; genus Alisma; species Alisma plantago-aquatica. Next base: position 125,201,375 of record OY856414.1, on the reverse strand, counting down.
TTTGACTCCTATATAAATAAATACTCATCCCAAAAGTATGAATACAAAATTTACAATGTTAATCCTTGGAGGGGCCATGATGCAGAAGAAAATAATATTCTTTTAAAGTTGAACATGGTATCATAGTATCAAAAAAAATTCTAAAAATTGGTGGGGAGGCAACCCTTCTATAGATCTATCATTGCTTTGAGTCCCATGAACCTCAATACTTAGTTTCTGGTTGGGTTGTCTTTGAGAATTAGGATAATCATAAATCCTAACATGAACGACAATGGAAACACATTATCCTCACATACTACATCTCCTACTATCAGGTCGTTCTTGACCATTAGATCTCATGAACATTGAAAGATAGATCAGAAAGTTTTGTGAGAAGATATTATAGGTTAATGTCGGTTTGTCATTATCTAATTTGTATTTGTGGAAATTGAGGGGGTTAAAGTAGACAAAAAAGAGGTCATGCCTCACTTGTGTGCCCTCCTATATACTTGTCCCTCAAAAACATATATCTTATTAAGATAATCCAAAAGTCACTGATGGATCTGACACATATATGTGAACTTTTCTTAGATTCATCTAACAACTTTTAGACATTCTCTAGGTCATTAAGAGATCTCGATACCATCTACTAGGCAATCAATCCACGTCAAGCATGATTTCAATGACTTTTGCATTAACTCAAATAATAAAATCTCAACATATAATCTAGGCCAAGTAATTGATTAGTTAAAAAGCTCTACATGGTTAAACACGATGTTTTCTTGAACATTTAACATTTTAATTGTAAAATCTTAAATTAATTTCTTAAAATATGATTTTCTCATCAATCATCATTATATTATCCATGTCATCAAAATATGGTCTTAAGATCAGGCTTCGGGGTTTTAAGACATCTAACATACATCATGTCACTCTCTATTGATTTTTGAGATACATGAATGTTCTTGAGTGAACCTCAACTCAGATGTTAATCATAATTAGGTTTACTTGCCAAATAGGACTTTACTTGGTTAAGAAATCTACAAAATAGGGTGTTATAATTCTACCCACCTTATGGGAATCTTGTCCACAAAATTTATCTAAAAACATAATAAAGCTACCTACCTCAGAATTGTACTATTAACTCTTATTGAAACCTCACTTAACTTTGACCATATCACTCACATCATTCCTATAGGACACCAAAAACTTGTTTAAGATAATACTTTGTAAAGTCTGGAGGCTTATCTCCATTCATGAGTTTAGCGACAAAAATAATCATCATCTCAAGAGCCATGATCATTCAAGTCACTAGGATTAAGAGTCATGGCTACATGTATCCTTATTATTCAGTCTTATCTCTAATTTATTTCATCAAATTATTTAATGCATTAGTCAAAATATTTTATCCTACCACTAGAATGAAAAACATCTTGGTGTTCATTGTAATTATATGTTTCACTAAATTTTTGACAATAAATCATGGTGTTTATTAAGACCATCATTTATCATCCACTTTTAGAATACCATTAATTTAAGCATCATCTCGGACTTTAGACTGAGTATTTGCCTAGGAAAACGTCATCTTCATATTGTAATTAGAATCCCCCTCTTCATTTAGGAATACATATACGCTAGTTATCATCATTTCCTTCTCCTTACAAAATTAAAATCAAAGCATAGCATGAATCATATCTCCTCAAAAACTTCAAACAAAAAGATAAATTGTGATTCAACTTATAACGAAAGCTCTTCCTTGGAACCAAAATTCAAACACATTGTGGGTTATGTAATCTTCATCGTACCTAGAAAGAAAAGACTTATTTTACCTCAAGTCATTAAAGTAGTAACTTAAAGAGGATTAGATCTACCCCCTTAAAAGAATGTATTTAAAAGATCACAATGTTTAGTGTGTCCTCACTTATCATTCTTAATATAAAACTTTCCCTTACAAATACCAAAACCATGAAACATCTCTGACCATGATCCATTAACTAGATTTTAGGATGCATTATCTCATCACTTAATCATTATATGAAATATATGTATGGACATGTACACTTGGAATTGATCTTATTCGATATATAACATGGTGCACATAAACATAGGTCGGTCTCCAACATGTGATGTGAGTTTCCTTGAACATAGTTGATATATCCCTACTACATGTTGTTGACAGTTACAACGATTGAGTCCCACCACAAAGTTCAATAGTTTAAAGCCAGGGTAGAGTCCTACAGACATTTTTCTTCATGTACCTAAACTTTAGAGTTTTCATCCAAATAAGCATTTATGTTCATGAAACATACTAGAGACGCATGCTACATTGTTTTGATCTTAAACTTTTAACATGTACAACAACATATACATTTAATCAGAATAATTTATGTTCATTTACTTTAGAGGTTAATTTTATTAATATATTCCATGATACAAATACACATATTTTGCATAAGTAGGAGACATAATCTTGTTTGAACTTAACTTGACCACTACCTTGTGTCTTTCATAAATCTTCATACACCTTAAATCTTCATATACAAACATATCAGGGTATTCTTCATTAAGAAAACATTGTATCCTTTCCTTCTAGGTTAGGCTTCCTAGGTATCAACAATAATTCCTCAAATATGTGTGGGTGTCATGGCATCAAATCTCATTTAATGAGAAACCCTTGCATTAATATAACATTGATTATTACCCTTATATGCACCTAACTATTAAAGGAAATATATCTATCAACACTCTTTTAGTTACTTAATTATCATCATTCCTCAACCATTTCTAGATAATCTAGATCATGCATTACCAGATGAACTTATATACTAAGAAGTCGTACTATTGCAACATTGGGGTATCCTGAACCCATAAGCTATTACTCTAAGCCCATCATTCTATTCTTTATACCAAATAATATATTATCAACCATGAATTGTAAACTTATACATAATTCTAGTATGATTAGGTTCAAGTGACCACATGTATGCGTTCCTAGAATTAAATCTTTATGTCATCTCTTGACATATACTCGTGAATATATGTATCTAGAGATGATAGATCCTAATATACTCATCCCCAACATCTCCTTAGTACAAGTGTCCTACACCACAAGCACCAAAAAGAAGGAGACTAGTATAATAAGATTATGTGTCTCATAATATATCCTCTAAGGTTCTCAATTTATCTACATCCCATAACACAAACTATTGAGAAATAAAGAGGACATGCTATGAGATATGAAGTCATCACTCAAAACCTATTACACCTACACACATAACCTAAGCAAAAATGTGGTCATTACAATTCTCACCCCATTAAAAAGTTTCTTCCCTGAAACATAAATACGCAAACAAAGTATATTCAAAGTTTATTTTAAGATTGTAAAATCTTACATTTCATTACATTCTTGTATTTCATACTTGAATGGAGTTTTCAACATTAAGTCCTTCATTTATTTTCTAATCACAACATGTTTGAAATAGTTCTCAATGACAACAACAAATTCTCTATGCCACAATCAATCATAGCAGAGAGAGAGAGAAACAACCATTTCAATATTTTTTATACTCTTGAGGTGTTACCTCAACATTGATAATCTGATCCAACCACCTCATTTCATACGAATCAATATGTAATATTGTTTTATATTACCTCTGAGTCACAAAAGAGAGTTTAGTATGCTGTTTTGAATATTACTATTGTGCTACTCAAATAGCAAAGTAGTCATGAGTTGGAAGACTAGATTCAACAGGAATTGTACATTACTACTCATGACATCCCCATTGCATCATGGATGCATAAGGTGAAGCATTACCATCACATTCCATATTATTCTCAAGTATAAACCCACACATAATTCAAGGTGTAACCATCAGGTTATAGCATACTAGGGTTTCAACAATAGTAACAATGTACTCCATGATTGTATTAGTCATTCAAGGACTATTCATACCCAATTACCATCACTTAGTTATATTAAAGCTAGGTATAACAAGCTATACCTCATTAGGGTTACATATCAATACAATGTGGTTATCATCCCTTCTATTCATATGAGTGAATAGGTAAGACTACCTTATTCAGGGTAACCCTTCATTTGTTCCATCATTATTCAACCCAAATAACCATACCACAATTGTACAATACTAAGATGGATTATTGGTATGAATGAGTATAACTATCAGACACCTTTAATTAACATATTGCTTGCACATGTACACTGAAATCATATGTAGAACCAATTTACATCCCTTAATATACCTTCAACAAATTATACTTCTAAAAACAAATTCACATATTACTAAAAGCCATTGTTTTCTCTTATCTCTCTCCTCATTCACTACTACTTACTTTTTTCTACTTATCCTTCTCATTTTAATCATGTAGATTAAACATTCCTAAAATTAAAACATACAAGGTACAAGTAGATTATTCATCATTCTTGCTATCACTGCAAGAATTTATCTCATATCGCACTTCACTCATATTGTATTTCTCCTTTTGTTCAAAACACACTTGTTACATTTAAAATTTATATCTTACTCTTTACTCTGAATCATTTCCATATTGTTTATCTACCTTTCAGATTAGTTATCTTTAAACCCTAGATTACTATCAGTGCTAGTTTACTTCTCATAGTGCAAATCTCATGATCTTGTTTTATAGAGATGCTAGTATTCAAGGTCAAATCACTAGTGACATCCCTTGAACTACTACAACTCTAAACATTCTAGGGTTTGGTCCTTATCAGAAGCATGACGTTATTGTGATATGACCTTTCTCCCTTAATTTGAAATTGAAACTTTGGATCTCACAAGTTTTACTAAGGTCTTTCTTATCTTATCAACTGAGTTTTCTTTCTCTTACTTGACCTATTCAGATAGATTCCATTCTCAATTTACCCCACTAGGGTTTCATCATCATATTGTGTGTCATTATTACATTCACTAAATGTCTCTACCACGGTGGTTATGCAGCATATATGATTCATTTTCTTATCACTTCATTCCCACAGTGCTCTCATTAAGGAAGATATGAAAGAGAAGATGATTTTGATACTTAGAATTCTTATCTTCAAACATTCAATAATACATTTCTCATATGTAGGTTTAATTAATTATCAACAAGGATACTTGACTAATTAGCACTTTCTTTAATCTCGCAACCTCTTTCTTTTATAATCTATATTACTCTATTATGTTTCAAAACCTTATTTACTTTCCATAATCCCCTTACCATATACTACTATTCTACATGTCATCTTTAACTTCTAGTTTTCTCTTATGATCATGTTGCTCCTTTTATGTGTATGATCATGTATACCATGTTGCATATATTTCCTTTTATCCTTCTACTAATGTGAAGTTCAAATTATAAATCAATAATCTCTCTACTAGTATTACCTCATGTTTAATACATTACATATCCTTCATTTTAAATCAAACGGCTCATGCATGGGTGAAATATACTTTCTCTTTTGATCATGTTTTTCCTTCCAAAATACAGTCTACCATTGTATGACATTCATTTATTTAGCTACACTTTTGTACTTCTTTTAGAAACTAGTTTGTTGTTCTATAGAGACTTAGAATCCAAAGGAAGTAAGGATGAAGGTATACATTCCATGCTCTCAATTATAACCCTCATTCCTTAATCAATCTCATTATTTCCAACATTTCTCTTTGTTTCAACTAAGTTTCTTATCCTAGTTTTATGATTTACATGCTCATCTAGTTATTTTCACTTTAATTCTTCCAAAGACTCTTCACTTCTATGTACTTAATGTATACTTAGCTCTTTTCTTCTATTTTCCCTTTGCTTTGGAGTACATAAAAACATTGTACTAGGTTATATAATCCATTCCTCATGATTGATTCTTACTATCTTGTCCCCTTACATACTTTTCTCATATCTTTTCCATATATTATATATTTAGAGTTCATATAATACTAATAATTAAACTTAATATGAACCTTATGTCGTGTTCCTTTATTCCCAAATAAGGGTTTCTCATATGAGGCCCCAAAGTTGGATCTCAGATATCAGTTCCAACTGATTCTTAGTTATCCCAGTCTTTCCCTTATATTTCAAAATCTTAGAGTATAGACATTCATACTAGAATTTGGATCTAATCTATCCATAATTTACTCTTGTTATGTTACTAATAGGAGTCATTAGATCCCAGTAATGCATCCTTCTAGCCAGACCAGGCCGAACCTGTAGTCCTGAAGCTAAGAGAAACTCAGTATTACTCAACTCCTATTCATCTCAAATGTGTGGAAGAAAACTTATCCACTTAGAAAAGCTCATTCAAAGATCATTTCTAGTCTACTTGATACAAAGAATGTAATCAATAAATGCTACAACCACATAGTGCAGAACAAATCTTAAAGACCCATATATATTTCAAAATACTGAATATCTGAATTCAAACATATAAGAGCTTTTCTATTCATCTCCAATAAAACAACAATATGAAATTAAAGTACTATCTCATTTTATATTTATGCTCTTAATTCATGTTACTTATCTTGTTTCTAACCCTAATATTTCTAGGGTTTCTCTCTAGGCCATCCTTCCATTGTATACCTGGCCAGGGAATACATGAAAGAATAGATATTGGTTGATCCAAGTACTCAAATATTGGGCCTGAATATCCAAATACTCAAATCCCTAGAGCTAACATCATAACATCTCCTATCTGCCACACTTATGACTCTAACTTACTAACTTAATGGTCCCTGACAACTCAGCCTAGGCTCTGATACCAAGTTGTTATACCCCGATCTCTCAATTACCATTAATCATCAGATTTAGGCATAAATTGAGGATTTAACGTAATACAAAGATCACCCTTAACTTTTTCTTCTTTTTCAAACTCTTTGTTTTCTCATATTGAACCACATAAACTAACTTTACAAGGGAATCTAAAAATTGAATTCATTAATATGATCTCAACATAAACGATACACATCCATACATTCATTCTTTGTTACATACGACATGATAATCAAATACATTCTCTCTTATTAAGGAAACAAAAATACAAAACATTACTTACAACACTCTCACATCTATACTAGGACCTAGAGTGACAGGGACCGACTGATATTAACTAATCTCATACTTAACTCATGTAGTAGATCTACTCTGATGCTTTGACCTTCTTCAAGTTCATGTGGTTTCCCTAAAAATTGTGAGTGGATGGGTGAGCCTACTTGCTCAATGAATGAGTACTTCAAAGAAATAGTCTAAAGCACTGATAGAATTACAGATATACTTTTGAGCAACTGATATCAATTATAACAGCAGTAAGATTTAAAGAGTTTAATCATTGACAATCATAAATATGGCATGATACTCTAGATATCAACAAGAGTAAATCAATATATGAGCATGCTTGATTAATTTCAACGAGAACTAATAATTTAGAAACATACAAAGAAAAATTGTTGGAAAATTGTACTTAAATCTTTCTTAGCCTTTCTTACTTATAAGAAACTCTTTAAACCTATATGAACATATTTTATCTTATGCCCTGATCATATGCAGTGTACTCTACATATGAAGACTCATAGCGAACTACGATCTCATCGTACAGGACTTAGCCGACACCCCAGGATAGCTAAGTTTGACTACTCTCCTGGTCTACAACAAGGAAACTGGCTCTCTGGCCTCAACACTCCTATTGTGCCATAAACTAGAATCCTCCTCTAACCTGAGCACACAAGTAGAGAGTCAAGCCACCTATTGGCTTTTTCTGTACTCTAGTGCCACCAGGACTTCTGGTTGATGTTAGACACGCTATTCTGTACTCTAGTGCCATTCAGACTTCTAGTTGATGTTGGACACTACAAACTATAATTTAAGGATACTTCCACTAGGGCTACGTCCCCTCGTGCCACCTGATAGCACGTTCCGACCCCCGTATACTGGATGCTGCCAGGGTTAGGTCATTTCACCCCTAAGGCATAGACCTCACATAGGGGTTCTACAGTGCTTAGGGCCCTTAAGTCTATTATTTTATTATTCTTAGAAAGCTCTTTCTACATTGTACCTTTCACTTACTTATACTTGACTTTGGTATCTCTATGGTGTCATGTCTACTTATTTGAAGTTATAATACAACATGTATATCATCCTTAACTTGGAAGAGCAGTATATTCAAACATTGTAACTGAGAAATTAAGATACTATGCATGCAAGTAAACTGAAATACTTAAATAAACATAATGCATATCCATTTGGCACTTATACACTAGAATCTTGCAATTAAACATCTAATATACTGATAAGAGCTAATTACTTGGCATACGAGTAATCGTCATTTGCACCCATAAATTATTTCCACTTTCTTAGAAAATGTGCACATCAACCCAAATCCTGGTTTGTGCATCTCATACTGAGAACATGGTAATCAAAATGCTTAATTCATTGAACACCCTATCCTTAGGGTTTCATTTACCTCATTCACTTATCACATGCCTCTCATAAGGATTTGATATGTCATAAACATCCACTAAATACAAATTGCTTTAAATAAGTCATATACAATCAACATATCTATGAAAACCTCGAATTAAGCTAAATTAGGGTTTTCCATGCCACTCATTGATATATTATGAATCAAGAATAACATTTCATAAATAGAGTCTATGATGCCAAGAAAAACACTTCAAATAGATTTCACCATATTTATTCACAAATTTCCAACTTTCCACTCATATAGGGCTTCACCCTCTTTACGAAGATATCAAGCAAACACTATTCACATCACATGAAATCCAAAATAGTATCTGACATATATGTACTATGCAGTCAGATAAACAATCATTCATAACCAAGGTGATCCAAATAAACAAATTTCTCTATTTAGTTATAAAGCAATTTCAGTCATAGACAAATTCCCTATATTTTAGTTTACTCTTATAAGCTTTGTGAATACTTAGGGAATTATCATTAGGATGTATTGTATACATTTCTAATATGAATTTATCATCTAAAATTCATCCAAACAGAGGAAGAATCCATTTCATATTATTTTGCAACAACTTAGATCAAACACTCAATTCAGGATTTGTAGTCGCATACTAAGCAATTAAAAATTATGGATGATTTAACCAATTTTCGTGCTATATACTATTTAAAGGAAGTTCCCACTCACCCTATGGTGTGAAAACACCTTTAAAATGCAGCTCATCCCTGAAAATTTCAATCTCATATCAAATCCCTAGCAATTCACCCGATTCTTCTTCCTGTCAACTCGGAAACGCAAGAAATGAGGGATTATGAAGAAAGAGTGAGAAAAGGGAAAGTTATGACACCATTTCAGATCAGATCAGAGGAGAGACGGAATCTTGACATGTGAGAGAAGATTCACCATGAAAGGCTATGCAAAGAAGCTAAACTTACATGATTTCATCATTCCTCTGACCGCAAAACCCTAGGTCAGCATCTCCATCACTTTCTCCTCTCAAACCCTAACTCTTCCTCTCTCTCTCTAAGATTTCATTTCTCTGAATTGAATCATGAATTATGAGATTTCCTTGTGTGTTAGGTTGACCATATAGAGAAATTGAGCTGCTTGGGTCAATTGCACATTGACCCCTCACTATACTTTTTCTTATTTCAGCTGAATTTGCTGTCATACAAATATTACTGTAATTCATCTACTGATAAGGTCTAAACACATCCAAAAATTATGAAAATTTTACATATTGTTTATGATTGAGTTTCATATATCCAATTAAAATATCAGATCATTTGGAGTTACCAATAAATAAATAAAAATAAAACACTACACCACTAAAAAGCACTCTGTCAGCATTTTGGTCGAAGTATAGTTCGGCCGAGAACCACATTCAAAAAATGCTCAAATATTCTGAAATTTTTCTCCAATATGCATAATTTAGTTATACATATCATATAAAAATAAAATAAAATTCAAAATTTGTATAAAATATGAAAAATCATTTACTACACTGCCATCCTGATCAAATTCCATATTCATGTACTATCAAAACCATAATTTTTTCCGATTAGGGTTTACATTTCTCAAACCCTAATTCTTCAAACTAAAAATCATAGTTAGAGTTTATTATTAGGTTTGAAACATCACAATTGATCTACTATCATTAATGAAGTCTAAACGATGTTCAATCTAATCAAGCATGTAATCATTCAGGTAAACCCTAGTTTACCAATTAAGCACAAATGTGGTCATTACAAATGTCATCATAACCAGTCATCCTCAACAACACCTTGGTATGCTTGAGGTCCTCCTCCATTTTGATCGGTATATAAACATTATTTTTCATGTACACACCAAAGTTGATAAAGATAAAGATTCATATGGAAACACCTTCAGTGAATCCAACTATAATTGCAATGATTTGAGTATATATACATTTCATATAATAAAACCATGTGGCACTAAAAGTAACTAAATTGATTAGAAAATAACTATTATACATATAACATTACACAACTGTGACTATACATTTCTTCTATATCATGTATTTTTAACAACTTTTGGCAATCAATTAGTTACTTTAGATGATTCGGTGTTACTTTTCGAGACAAATATTTATTTTTCAAACCAAATAATTATTTTATATGACACATAGTTATTTTCAAGGGGCCTATATTTAATGCTTGCACGGGTAGCTACCCGCTCTATAGTTATTACTTTTTTGGAGTTTTTTACTTTACACATGTACAAGGTTACATTACCTTTCAAATTGTTAGTCTACATGTATACATTTTTACATTTGTAATAAATATACAATTATATATTTGTTCCAAAAATTTTACTGTGTATTTTGTCTAATTTTACTTTTTTAGTCAAATAGTTACTTTTTTTGTCCAGAGAGTTACTTCTTTGACCAAATAGTTAGTTTTAGGTAGGATAGTAAACTTATATTGTTTATTGTTGTAGTTATTTCAGGTGAACATATGTTGTTTATTTTCAGGTGAACTTATTTTGTCTATTTTTAGTTATTTTTAAGTAAACTTATTTGTATGCCTCCTATAATTGTTTCACTCTAATTACATTCTATTTATAGAACATCACATTTAATCATTAATGTATATTTGAACTGTAACCTACATTTAGTGGTCAAATAGTTACCTTTTTTTACTATATGTCATTTTATGTGTCAAATAGTTACTTTTTGTAACCAATAGTTATTTTATATGTCAAATGGTAACATTTTGTGATCAGTAGTTACTTTTAAGTGTGTAACAGTTACTTCTTATACTACATGAGTCCTCCCATTTTTACTTGATGACGGTTTTGATCATCACAACATCATGGTCAATCACCTACTATCAGATCACTCTTTTTTTCCCCAACAACCTTTGCGGGACAAACCGTGTCATAGTAACATTCATCGACCAAGAAGAGTGACCCATTTCACCTCTAGGTTGTCTGGAGGTATTAAGGTAGCCAAGGTTCCTATCCATAGGCTTAGCATAACAAGATGGCTTGCCCTGTAGGGAAGTTGGAAGCTGATCACTATGAGCATGACATCTTGGACATATAACCCTATTACCTAATGACAAGTTAGTCATCTTCGACAACACATAATTTGACACTCCAACACCTCCCTACCTAGAGATTGATGTCTGGACGATGTCTTTGACTAGACCATTGCACATGACTGCTTCACATACTTGATCGAGTTTAATCCCAGCCTCTCCCAAGTCTGCCACTCACCATCATCAATAACACTTGGTTCCCCTTTATGCATTCCTCTATTTGGGCATCCCATCTTCCAAATAGATGAGTTTAATGATGGAAACCACTTCATTCACCACTCTATATTGTGTTTTGTAGGTGGCAGTAACCATGCATCGTGTGACTGGGTGAGTATCGTACTTGCCTTCCATGCGGAGGAGGTTGAGGAACATCATCATTGGTCATTCCACCTTCCTCGGTATCCTCGGCCTTTGTAGAGTGAATCATCATGTTCTCCCTGGTAGATGTACATGTTGGGTCATAGAATTTCCTAATGTCTAGTTATAGAGAGAGAATGAGGGTGTAGTTGCTACAGTAGCCAATGGCGTAGCTAACAATCTCTATTGAGGAGGGCACTGGTCAATGATAGAAGCATAAACAATACCTAAATGATAGAACCATTGAATATGTCATATAAATATGACACTCTTCATCTGTATTTCATAGTGATTTAGGATCAGTGGTAAGGACACATGCCTACTTTAGTCTCAATGTGGCACCACAAGAGGCATTGTGGGGTTGATTGTGGTTGTGATCATGAGATGATGGAGGGGAACATTTGGTTTATTCGAACATCTAGAGGTAGGGCATCAGAGGCACAAATTCATCTAGGGTCAAACATGATGAGGAAACAATAAGGTAGTGATAACACCCAAATTTACACATATTATCTATGCATTTCATCTATGGTTTTGTGTCACTTTGGCCTTAATATGCACTCTTTTGCTCATGTTTTAGTTATTTTCTTATTTACTTAGATAAGATAACTAGCTAGCCAATAAAGTAGACAATCTAGCCAATTTTGGGACTTGCATGCACCGAACTTGAGAAGACATCTATTCTCCAAAGATTTCTCCCCAACACATACTTTTTGCAGTAGTTATCCACCTGCCACGACCGTGGCCATCCATCGCCACGACTGTGGTCGGGCGCCACGACCACGGTCTTCATTACCGTGACCGCGGTCTTCCCTTCCACAACTGCGACCGCAATCCCTCGCCATGACCGTGGCCACCCGCCACGACCGTGTCCATGAACTGCGACCGCGGTCTTCACCTTCAACACCACGACCGCGATCATCATCACCGTGACCATGGTCTTCCCTCTCTACAACCATGGCCATGAACTGCGACTTCAGTCTTCGCCTTCAACACCGTGACCATGGTCTTCGCCTTCATCACCGTGACTGCGATCTTCATCACCATGACTGCGGTCTTCCCTCGCCACGATTGTGGCCATCCGCCACGACCGTGGTCGACGCCCTCCACCATGACTGTGGTCTCCCACCATGACTGTGGCACCCAGAATGTGATTGTGGTCTTCATCACTGTGACAACGATTTCCACTCCATGAATCGTGACCATAGTGTTGGCCACGACCGTGGCCGACCCCACGACCTATTGTCCGTGGTCTGTAGTCTGCCTCTATAAATAGATGCCCCCTCACTCATTTGAAGGGGGGCCTCGACCAAGGATGTCGAGAGGCTACTGCTCTGAGATCTGAAGTTTCCCAGAGTTCCGTGGGAGAGTCCAGAGGTCTGAGAAGGCCAAAGAGCTCATCCTACGCCCTCGTCTTCAACGAGCTTCCAATCTCCACCACTCTCCATCATCCCATGGTCTTTGATCTCCAAAGGTAGAAGCTGAGGAGAGAGGAGACCCATGTCCTTCATCGTCTTCCACCTCCGTTCACCCACCAAGTTGTTGTTCAGGGCAGATCTAGAGAGAAAGAGGACCAAGGAGTCTAGATCTGATCAAGGAGGAGAACCAAAATTTGAGATCCAGCCTATACGGAGGCAAAGGAGCAAGAGACACCTCTCCTCCATGGGATAAATATCTTCTTCTTCCCCTTTCTTCTATTGTGTTTCTTGGTTTCTTATACAATGATGTTCTCCCATCTTTGTTCGGTGCCAACTATGATTGTTCATGGCTAGTTGAGCTCCTTCTTGGCTATGTACCCTGTTTTGGGCATTTTTTGTACTTTTACCTAAGCAAGTAGATTTATTTCAGATCTTGTATGTTTGCTTGTTCTATATTCTCTCTCTAGTTTTGATTGCTAGTTTGGTTGATCTCTCTCTTGTGTGAACTATTATTTCTGCTTGTATCGAGAGATCTGAGTAGGAATAGGCGTGAGAAGATAGTTTGGATCTGAACCCGAGAGAAGGAAGATCCAAGGTACTTTGTTCCTAATATCTTCGGATGTCCTAAGTCTTGAGAGGGAACTTAGTATATTCTGAGGTATTGATATGTCATCTTTGAGATAGGCTCGATGACATATCGTTTATGGTTCTATTCAGGCATTGCGCAAGCGAGTGGGATGACCCCACAAGAACAGACATGACAGTACGAACTACGTCTGGATATAGAATGCTTGTTCAGGTGTTCGAGGGTTGTCTAAGCCCGAGAATGGGTGCATAGACTACCCAACTTGTGGTTACATAGCCAATAACTCCTTCTCTCTGATTAGTAGAATCTTGTGGGATCTATTTTCTTTTCTTTTCTTTTCTTTGTTTTGTTTTAATTCGTGACAACTCGCTAGACTAGTTCTAGCACATACTTTCATCAACTATAGTTTTGGCTTATCTGACTCCAGAACAAAATCTAAAGTGTCCTAAACATCACCACGTCCCTGTGTTCGACCCTGTTATCTACTTCGACCCCGTAATAAAAGTTGTGGGCATCCTAGAAGGATTCGGGTTATAAATTTAAAAGTCTGACTCAATTTTAAGACGATCAACTTTTTGGCACCTTTGATCCCGATTGGTATGCATGGATTCATGGTGATCGATCATTACTCATCACCCGCATGATCACCTATATGACAATTCTTTCATGACTAATAATTATGATTCAAACCCTCATGAGTATGGACAGGTTGTAGTGAATTAGCTTAATCTTATCTGGAAACTCTTTAATCTTGCTTTGGCAGGAATGTGGCTGATTAGTTGGGGTTTGTCCTGAAATGACATGGATCAGGAGTATTGATTCTTTAAACTATTTTTATTAGACTTAGCATCTATTTCCAATCTTAATTTGGATGTTATTTTTTGTTCTCTGAGCATAGCCTTGCTTGAGGACAAGCAAGTTTTAAGCTTGGGGTAGTTGATAACACCTAAATTTACACATATTATCTATGCATTTCATCTATGGTTTCGTGTCACTTTGGTCTTAATATGCACTCTTTTTCTCATGTTTTAGTTCTTTTCTTATTTACTTAGATAAGATAACTAGCTAGCCAATAAAGTAGCCAATCTAGCCAATTTTGGGACTTGTAGACACCAAACCTGAGAAGATATCTATTCTCCAAAGATTTCTCCCAAATACATAGTTTTTGCGGTAGTTATCCACCTGCCACGACCGTGGCCATCCATCGCCACGACCACGGTCTTCATTACCGTGACTGCGGTCTTCCCTTCCACAACCACGACCACGATTCCTCGCCACGACCGTGGCCATGAACCATGACCGCGTTCTTCGCCTTCAACACTACGACCGCGATCTTCATCACCGCGACCGCGATCTTCCCTTGACACGACCGTGGCTATGCACCATGACCATGGCCATGAACCACGATTGCGGTCTTCACCTTCAACACCGCGACCGCGATCATCATCACCGTGACCGCGGTCTTCCCTCGCCACGACCATGGTCGATGCCCTCCACCACGACCGTGGTCTCCCGCCATGACTGCGGTGCCCAGACTGCGACCACGGTCTTCATCACTGCGACTGTGATTTCCACTCCATGAAATGCGACCGCGGTGTTGGCTATGACCGTGGCCATAGGTCACGGCCGTGGTTGACCTCACGACCTGTTGGCTGCGGTCTACAATCTACCTCTATAAATAGATGCCCCCTCACTCATTTGAAGGGGGACCTTGACCAAGGCCACCGAGAGACTGATGCTCTGAGATCTGAAGGTTCCCAGAGTTCTGTGGGAGAGTCCAGAGGTCTGAGAAGGCCAAAGAGCTCATCCTACGCCCTCCTCTTCAGTGAGCTTCCAATCTCCACCAGTCTCCATCATCCCCTGGTCTTCGATCTCCAAAGGCGGAAGCTGAGGAGAGACAAGACCCACATCCTCCATCATCTTCCATCTCCGTTCACCCACCAAGCTATTGTTCGGGGCGGATCTAGAGAGAAAGAGGACCAAGGAGTCTAGATCTGATCAAGGAGGAGGACCAAAAGATGAGATCCAACATATACAGAGGCAAAGGAGAGAGAGACACCTCTCCTCCATGGGATAAATCTCTTCTTCTTCTCCTTTCTTCTGTTGTGTTTCTTGGTTTCTTGTACAATGATGTTCTCCCATCTTTGTTCGGTGCCAACTATGCTTGTCCATGACTAGTTGAGATCCTTCTTGGCTATGTACCCCGTTTTGGGCATGTTTATGTACTTTAGCCTAAGTAAGTAGATTTATTTCAGATCTAGTATGTTTGCTTGTTCTATCTTCTCTCTCTAGTTGTGATTTCTAGTTTGGTTGATCTCTCTCTAATTTGAACTATTATTTCTACTTGTATCGAGAGATCTGAGTACACTACTACAGAAATGGCTTATAAAGTCGGTTTTCAAGGTGTCGGTTGTATACAAAAACCGACACATAAAACCTACTATGTCGGTTGTTAACATAAACCGACATCCAATATGTGAAGGTCGACCAGACACGGGTACCGCTTTCAATAAGTGTTGGTTATTTAATAAACAACCGACACTTAATATCAACCGCCAAAACCAAAATTCCAACGAAAAAATTACCTTCAAAATTGGACATATTTCGTCGGTTTTTTAATAAATAACCGACAACTAAAGGGTATGCGCGAGACAGGAATAGTTGTCGGTTGTCTTTTATTTATAAACCGACGAATATTAAGTAGTATAGTTGTCGATTTTTGTCAAAGAGCCGACATTGTTGGTTTAGTTGTCGGTTTTGTTAAATAACCAACACATATTGTCAACTTAATAGCCCCGCGAACAGAACTTTTCCCCATTGTCTCTGTTTCATTGTCGTGCGCTAGGGTCTGGCGATTTCCCCCGATTGCTCCCGCCGTCGCACGTCGCTCGCCGCCACCGCCGTCGCCGTCGCTGCCGTCACCGTCGTCGTCGTCGCAGCCGGTTGCTGGTCTCCTCGACGCCCTCGCCGCCACCGGTAGAAGCAGCTACGGTGCTCTCCTCGTCACCGCCGCCCCCGCCGGTAGAAGCAACTTTTCTCCTCCGCCAGCTTCCTGCAAGGTAACCCACAAAAGCTTCACCCCCTTTTCTCCTCTGCCTTGCTTTTCTCTGCCGCCGCCGACCTGGAACTCACCTAGGCGGCGCCTAAGCAGGTGCCAGGGCACGCCTAGGGTCCCAAGCCCAGGTGCCCTGCCTAGCTAGGCCTCTGGGCGGATGCTTGGGCGGCGCCAGGGCACGTTTAGGCTGCTGCTGGGGTTTGGATTCATCTACTGGATGCCCAAAACATGCACTGATTTCACCAAGTCACCCCAAAAGCCATGAAAAATATTCTGATTGTGTTTATTTATGTACTGATTTCACCAAGCTAGTGGATTTTTTTAAAGTTATTTACTGATTGTGTTTATTTAATTATGTACTGATACATATGTGCTATACCAATCTGATAGTCCATGATAGAACAAAGCATAATGATGTTGACTGCAACTTTGTGCGTCATGCTATTCTGAATTAAGTGTATATTTACTTCATAATTGAATGTTTAAGTAAGTTATAGATATCTTGATGATGAACTATAATGCACACATGTGACATGCTTGGAATGTAAATGATGAACTGTAATGCACACATGTTTAACTTGTTTCATTGTTGAGTATATTGAGAATCCTAATCACCCTTCTTGCTTAATGATGAACTGTAATGCACACATGTGACATGCTTGGAATGTAAATGATGAACTTTTCCCTAAATTGCCTAGATCTTAGGGTATCTCTAGATCTTAGGGTATCTCTACCATCCTAACTATGAAATTGGTAACTTGTTTCCTTTTTGAATATATTGACAATGTTAATCACCTAACTTGAAGAACTAGGATATGAATGATGAAACTAGGATTGTAGATATAAGAATGACAACACACGTATTTGTTGGCCTAGAAACCCGTCCAAGATTTACTCATTAGGAGTAAATCTTGGATAGTCCCCGGTTTGGGACTGTTCTTGAACACCTAATCTCGCTTAGGATGTAAGTGTATAATGTGTATTGGGTTTTCAAGAAAATTTTGGCAGCATTTCCCCGTTTGTTCTCTAAGTACATATGTACTTGGAGAACAGCGGGGAAATGCTGCCAAAATTTTCTTGAAAACCCAATACACATTATACACTTACTAGTGAGATTAGGTGTTCAAGGATGGGATAGGTGGTACACATTTATTATATATAAGAATGACAACACATGTATTTGTTGGCCTAGAAACCCATCCAAGATTTACTCATTAGGAGTAAATCTTGGATAGTCCCCGGTTTGGGACTGTTCTTGAACACCTAATCTTGCTTAGGATGTAAGTGTATAATGTGTATTGGGTTTTCAAGAAAATTTCGGCAGCATTTCCCCGTTTGTTCTCTAAGTACGTATGTACTTGGAGAACAGCGGGGAAATGCTGCCGAAATTTTCTTGAAAACCCAATACACATTATACACTTACTAGTGAGATTAGGTGTTCAAGGATGGGATAGGTAGTACATGTACATTTATTATATATAAGAATGACATCACATGTATTTGTTAACCCTAGATCGTAATCTTGTTGTAATATATACTTGTTTTCTCTTTGATCATAGAGCTTTACAATTTTGTTGTGATATATACTTTGTTGTAATAATGTGAACTTTACAATGTGAGCTTTACACTTTGAATTACTACTTTACAATGCGAACTTTACAATTTGAATGTGAATTTGCAGATGGCTGACCATTCTCCTGATGACCGTGCTGATGACTACCGTGAGGGTGAGGACATCAATGCGCCGCCTCACAATGTAAGTTTTAAAAATATATCATATATTTATATCTATATGTCCATTTATAGTTATATCTTGTAAATGTGAATTATTTTGTCAAATTTTAGGTTGATGATGCACAAGTACCATCTGAAGCACTTGAGGCACTTGATCAACAACACCAAAAAGGTGACAAGAGAAGGGGCATCACTATGATGAAGAAGTTAATTGCGCAAAAGGGCAATGGACCCAAACTTGTTGTGGATTTCGATAATGTAGGAAATGCATGTGGTGTGAATCGTAATTCATTTATTTCATATCTTGGGTTTGTTACTCGTAGCCATTGCGGTTGTCTCTTAGATTCTTGGCATAACGTTTCTAAGGAGAAGAAAATTTTAATATGGAGGGATTTATGTGTGAGTTATTATTAATTTGCAATTCTATTTTGTAGATTACTAAATTTTTGGATACTAGTTAATAGCAATTCTATTTTGCAGAGTATATTTGAATTGGATGAAAAGCTACATCGTAAATGCGTGATGCAACGCTGTGGGAGAGTCCTAAGGAACTATAGGACAAATCTCACCAGAGAATACATAAAAGAAGCCGACAAGAGGAAGAAGACAGCCACTGAACAGTGGAACTTCCTGGACAAAGAAGAATGGGACGCGTTTGTCGCTTCAAGACAAACTGATGAATTCAAGGTATTAGGCATCAGTCTCAATCTCATTAATTAATATATGTTGTATTCACTTATTCAAGATTAACATTTAGTGTTACTAACCAAATCATTAATTTGCATACTAACTAGGCCCTCAGTGAGGTACAAAGATCAAGGCGTGCACTGAATGTGCATGACCACAGAATGGGTCCAAAGGGGTATGCATGCGTTCGCCAAAGACTACAGGTTGAGGCTACTGCTGCTCAGTCTGCTGCTACTCAAGAGTCCTCTACCATAGGTAGCACACCTCTGCCTCGCCATGATGTCTGGATAGCTGGGAGGCAAAATAAGAAGGGAGAAATAACTAAGGCCACAACTGCTGAGGCGGCTGCAAAAATGGTAAAATACAACTCTTACAGCAATCATTCGAATATTGATTATTTGTGTTGTTTACTTAAGTACAAATTTTTGTTTTGGCGATTAGTGGGAGTTGCACGAGCTGAGGAAACAAGGAAAGTTCATCCCTGAGGGAACAAAGGATGAATTGACAGTTGCTCTGGGTAACTCAGAGCATCCTGGACGTGTTAGGGCTGCAGGCGCTGGTGTGGGCATCAAATCTTTTTTTGGGTCATCCCAGCACAAACATGTCCCAAAAGCGGGACTTTCACAAGAAGAGGTAACATATTCTTTCTTTATAATGTTACTGTAAAAGAGAATTCAAAAATTAGAATTTGACGTTTCTTTTATCCATGTATAGGTGGATAAGCTATTTGACAGGAAACTCGAAGAAAAACTCGAAGAAGCAATGAAAAAGTGGCAGGCATCTCAGACTGCCACTTACCAGACAATACCTACTGCAGACTCTACTCCTACTCCTACTGCAGAGGTTGAGAGTAATCCTGTAGAACCACCACCTAGCACATCCACTGTAAGTATTTTTATGACATAGTAACTAGTTTTTTAATTCAAGATGATACGTATATATGAAATTGTAGTCGTTTCAAAAAAAGATGATATGTATATATGTATATAACATTCTTTACACAAAAATTTGTAGGGGTTGAAGCCATGCCGTCTAAAAAGTAAAGAATATGTCGTGGCAGAGGCGTCGGCTTACCCATCCCTACCAGGGGAAACGTGTCACGGGTCTCCAGTACCAGCTGGTTGGATTCGGGTGAGCCCGATACATATATTCCCCCAATTTCTAGAACTTCCACTGCCATATGCCCACCCAGATTGTGAAATGCTTGGTGAGGCACTAGGCGGAGTGATATTGTGGCTAAAAGCGGATGTCTTATTTACTGATAAGGTATGGTAAATTTACATTACGTTCAATTGTTAGTGTGTGAATATGCTGACAGTTGATCTGAAATTATATATATATACAGGTTAAAAAGAAGACACCCACAGTATCTAGGCCTCCACTTCCACCTCCTGCATTACCTAGTTGGGTTCCACAGGACCTACCTGTCCCGTTAGGTCCTAACTGTAGGGGTATGGCAGTATGGTTAGGGGAACATGATATAAATTCCCCTATAACTGTTTCTTCTGATTCAGATTCTACAGGTCAGTCATACGAAACAAAACTATTTATACAAGATATATTGGAGTTGTTTCGATATGATTGGCTAAATACATCTATGATAGAGCTATGTATAAGGTGAGATATTCTTTATACATCCATATACCTTGTGTATGATCTGGTGATCTGGTTTCTTATTTATTAATGCATGCGTAATTAATACATATTTTGTAGCTACTTAGACAACATATGTGCAGATTTTGGATTCGAACATGTAGGGTTTTTGATTCCATCCTTGATTAGTCTAGTAGCTAAAGACCCTACATCAGTTCAACAATACTGCTGTGAGTCTTTTTCAAATTTTTCTATAAAAAAGAAGACAGCGATAATGGCTCCATTCAATGTAGAGTAAGTTTACTTTGCTTATTATAATTTGGACTTAAGAAAATTACATTTTATTGTGGATTTTGAGTTATTAATTTTTAACTTTTTTTCCTCTAGGGGTAGGCATTGGGAGTTATTAGTTATTGCCCCCGAGACGTTCACTGTGTATTATCTAGATCCTAAGGGGGGTAAATTGAATACAAGATTTGGACACATAATGAAAATGGCAATATTTCGGTGAGAAATATTTCATTTTTCATATCCGTTAACATATGTTATTACATTACTATTTAATTGCAATGTTCTGTGTTACATTAACATGTAGGGGTTTTGAGGAGTACAAAAAGGCTGGAGGAAAGGTCCCCACGAAAAAGAACCAGCCAATAATTTGGAAAAACGTGCAAGTAAGTTCCCGACTGCAATATATGTATATATTATTTATGTGAACAATGCTTAATTAGTTGTATTTTTTAATATTTTGTATGTTTGAATTTATAGTGTGCTACACAAGACAACGGATGGACATGTGGATACTATGTCCTGCGATATATGCACATGATTATCAAACATGACGTACTGGATATCGAATGTATTGCTCAGGTATTATATAGTCTCATTAGATAATATGATCGAAATATATCAATCTTATTTATAGCTCATTAATTATATATATACATCATTCTCTTTACAGGTGTTTAAAGCTGACCCCATTACAGGAAAGGACTTATCAAATGTTAATGCTCCCTATACAATGGGAGAATTAAATGAAGTAAGAGAAGAATGGGCAACAGCCATACAATTAGTGGGGGCTTTAAAATATAATTGGGATCCTGATAGAGAATAATGACTAAACAATGATACTTTGTAAATGAATTTCTGAATTATAATATATGTGTGAATGTTTCTACATGTCTAGATGTTTCTACATGTGTCTGAGTGAAAATGAATGAAAGTGTTGGTTGCTATATGAATGTTTCTACATGTGTGAATGTGAATGAATGGAACTACAAATTGCTAGCATTTGTGAATGTTTATAAATGTGTGAAAATAAAATGGAACTGCAGGTTGCATTGCTAAATGCATGTGCTACTTTTTTATTGTTAATTTTACAGGTTTGCAGCCTGTTGTCGGCTGATATCAATGGATGTCGTAAAACCTGCAATTCATAACTGAACTGAACAGGTTTCTCATCCTGCGACCAGCCACAGCAGGTCTGCAGACTGATGTCAAAAAAAAAAAACCAATAGGCGTCGGTTATTTGTAAATAACCGACACATAATGATATAGTGTCGGTTTTTTACAAATAATCGGCGTCTATTTCGTGTGGCGCGAAGATATATGGCGTCGGTTATTTGTAAATAACCGACACTGATAGTGCCCAAGATGGCGCTCTTTCTGTGGCGCGAAGGGTTTGGGCGTCGGTTTCTTACCTAATAACCGACGCCTATAGTCCCATGATGACGCATTTTCGGTGGCGCGCGAAGTGTTTGGGCGTCGGTTTTGGAACCGACGCCTAATGGGTGGACTTTTAGTGTCGCCCACATAGGTGTCGCTTAGAAACCGACACTAAAGGCTTTAAATAACCGACACTAAAGGTAGGTTCTGTAGTAGTGGTAGGAATAGGCACGAGAAGATAGTTTGGATCTGAACCTGAGAGGAGGAAGATCCAAGGTAATCTGTTCCTAATATCTTCGGGTGTCCTAAGACCCGAGAGGGAACTTAGTATATTCTTAGGTATTGATATGTCATCCTTGAGAGAGGCTCGATGATATATCGTTGATGGTTCTAGTCATGTATCGCGCGAGTGAGTGGGATGACCCTACAGGAATAGACATGATAGTATGTACTACGTTTGGATATAGATTGCTTGTTCAGGTGTTCGAGGGTTGTCTACGCCCGAGAACGGGTGCATAGACAACCCATCTTGTAGTTACATAGCCAAGTACTCCTTCTCTCTTATTAGTACAATCTCGCAGGCTCTATTTTGTTTTCTTTTCTATTCTTTATTTTGCTTGAATTTGTGACAACCTGCTAGACTAGTTCTAGCACATACTTTCATCAACTATATTTTTGACTTATCTGACTCAAGAACAAAATCTTAAGCATCCTAAACGTCACCACGTCCTTGTGTTCGACCCTATATATCTACTTCGACCCCGTAATAAAAGTTGTGGGCATCCTAGAAGGATTCGGGTTATAAATTTAAAAGTCTGACTCAATTCTGAGACAATCAAATTTTTGGCTACTTTTTGGCTAGCCTGAATTGCACGTCCAAAATACGGAGGCAGATTCAAAAGGATTCGAACTCTTAAATTTATAACCTGAAACTTTCAAAGACCCCCGTAATTTTTATTATGGGGTCGAAGTAGATATACGGGGACGAACACAGGGACGTGGGGACGTTTAGGACACCATAGATCTTGTTCTTGAGTCAGATAAGCCAAAATGATAGTCGATAAAATATGTGCTAGAACTAATCTAGCGGGTTGTCACGAATTAAAACAAAACAAAGAAAAGAAAATAAAACAAAACAGAGCCCGTGAGATTCTACTAATCAGAGAGGAGTTATTGGCTATGTAACCACAAGTTGGGCAGTCTATGCACCCATTCCTGGGTGTAGACAACCCTCAAACATCTGAACAAGCAATCTATATCCAAATGTAACTGTCGTGTCTATTCCTATGGGGTCATCCAACTCGCTCGTGCGATGCGTGACTAGAACCATCAACGATATGTCATCGAGCCTCTCTCGAGGATGACATATCAATACTTCAGAATATACTAAGTCCCCTCTCGGGTCTTAGGACATCCGAAGATATTAGGAACAGAGTACCTTGGATCTTCCTCCTCTCAGGTTTAGATCCAAACTATCTTCTCACACCTATTCCTACTCGGATCTCTTGATACAGGCAGAAATAGCAATTCAAACTAGAGATAGATCAACCAAACTAGCAATCACAACTAGAGAGAGAAGATAGAACAAACAAACATACTAGATCTGAAATAAATCTACTTGCTAGGCAAAAGTACATAAACATGCCCAAAATGGGGTACATAGCCAAGAAGGAGCTCAACTAGCCATAGACAAGCATAGTTGGCACCGAACAAAGATGGGAGAACATCATTGTACAAGAAACCAAGAAACACATCAGAAGAAAGGTGAAGAAGAAGAGATTTAGCCCATGGAGGAGAGGTGGCTCTTGATCCTTTTCCTCTGTATCGGCTGGATCTCATCTTTTGGTCCTCTTCCTTGATCAGATCTGGACTTATTGGTCCTCTTTCTCTCTAGATCCACCCCAAACAGCAGCTTGGTGGGTGAACAGAGGTGGAAGATGATGGAGGATGTGGGTCTTCTCTCTCCTCAACTTCCGCCTTTGGAGATCGAAGACCAGGGGATGATGGAGAGTGGTGGAGATTGGAAGCTCACTGAAGAGGAGGGCATAGGATGAGCTCTTTGGCCTTCTCACACCTCTAGACACTCCCACAGAACTCTAGGAACCTTTAGATCTCAGAGCAGCAGCCTCTTGGCGTCCTTGGTTGAGGTCCCCCTTCAAATGATTGAGGGGGCATCTATTTATAGAGGCAGACTACAGACTGCGGCCAGTAGGTCGCGCGGTCGGCCACATTCGTGGCCAACACCATGGTCACGGTTCATGGAGTGGAAATCGTGGTCGCGGTGATGAAGATCACGATCGCGGTCTGGGCACCACGGTCGTGGTGGAGGGCGTTAGCCATGGTCGTGGCTAGGGAAGACTGCGATCGCGGTGATGAAGATCGCGATCACGGTGTTGAAGGTGAAGACAGCGGTCGCGGTTCATGGCCACAGTCATGGTGGATGTCCATGGTCGTGGCGAGGGAAGACCGCGATCATGGTGATGAAGATCGCAGTCATGGTGTTGAAGGAAAAGACCGCGGTCGCGGTTCATGGCCACGGTCGTGGCGGGTGGCCACCGTCGTGGAGAGGGATTGCAGTCGCGGTTGTGGAAGGGAAGACCCAGTCGTGGTAATGAAGATTGTGGTCGTGGCGCCCAGCCACGGTCATGGCAATGGATGGCCACGGTCGTAGCAGGTGGATAACTGCCACAAAAACTATGTGTTGGGGAGAAATCTTTAGAGAATAGATGTCTTCTCAGGTTCGGTGCCTACAAGTCCCAAAATTGGCTAGATTGGCTACTTTATTGGCTAGCTAGTTATCTTATCTAAGTAAATAAGAAAAGAACTAAAACATGAGAAAAAGAGTGCATATTAAGACCAAAGTGACACAAAACCATAGATGAAATGCATAGATGATATGCATAAATTTAGGTGTTATCAACTACCCCAAGCTTAAAACTTGCTTGTCCTCAAGCAAGGCTATGCTTAGAGAACAAAAAATAACATCCAAATTAAGCTTGGAAATAGATGCTAAGTCTAAGAAAAATAGTTTAAAGCATCAATACTCCTGATCCATGTCATTTCAGGACAAACCCCCACTAATCAGCCACATTCCTGCCAAAGCAAGATTAAAGAGTTTCCAGGCAAGATTAAGTGAATTCACTACAACCTGTCAATACTCATGAGGGTTTGAATCATAATTATTAGTCATGAAAGAATTGTCATATAGGTGATCATGCGGGTGATGAGTAATGAGTGATCACCATGAATCCATGCATACCAATCAGGAATACCATGCCTCTCACTTATTCATGTCCTTAAGAAACAAAGCAAAAAGACTCATGACTTCTGAGGATCCCGATCTGCGTCAAGTTGGTCCATGTAGCGAGCAACAATCCATGTAGTCTGAACCAGTTGGTCCAAAGCAGTGAGATGAACTCCTCATATTGCGCCCGAACCAACCTTGCTACTGGGATGATCTCATAGGTCTCCTAGGGGTTCCTAGTAACTCTCTAATGAGCATTTGGAGTGATACTATCAGGCGTGACATACCTGCATTCATGAGCGCAGTTATACACCGGCTGGGCACCATCCTCAACTCTCCTAAAAGAGAAAACAATGCTCATTTATTGTTCACACTCAGACTTTTATCATTTGCATTCTATTTGTAGGCTTGGGTGAGAAATATATAGGTATTTTTGGGATTTTGTGGGCGGTCAAGCCTCTTTTGCACTTTTTTATATGTTTCATCTTTTTTACTCAATCTAATGTGAGAAGGCATGTAATCCATCAAGGAAGACACTTAATCTTGATTATAGCTCAAAGCTCATCATGATCCTCTTGACACTTGTGTGAAAAGTTGCAATTATGATTCAAGAATCCTTAGAATAGAGGCAAGCTTGTGAATTCACAGCTAGGAGTCTTTAATTGTGTTCTAGCTCATTCCAACAGTCCTTCACCATGGATTTTCTGTTCACGACATGGATCAAGGGAATTTAGCTTTAAGCTATGAAAAAGGCACATGACCTTAGATTTATTACCAAATACAAGGAAAGAGTCAAAGAGCAAGTCAAGCAAAAGGTCAAACAATTTTTAAGATGAAAACTGTGCATCTAGACATAAAGTCAAGCATTTATCTATTAGATTTGCACCATATAGCCATAATTGCAAAGCTAAAAAGCTGAAAATTTTTGAAAATTTAAAACTAAATGCTGGAAGTAAACATGCATGTAGGAAGGGTGAAGAGAAAGAAGGGCAAATCCTTCCTACTACCCCAAGATTAAAATTTTGCTCGTCCTCGACCAAGACTTAAACTTGAAATAGTGAGGCAGGAATGCATGGTTTTGATGGCGGTTATTGAAGTTCTAAAGATTATGCATGGATGCAAGGATATAAAAAATAGTTAGAGGAAAGAAACTAACTAACAAGAACAATGAAGAGCAAAATTTATTGTAATAAAAGGGCGGGAGGGTGGGTAAGAGAAAAGGGGGTGGTTGCCTCACGATACTGACACTGGGATCCGAAATCATAAGTTTTGGGACCAGCGTCACCTGTGTCTTGCCGACGGGTTCTGTCACATAATAGGAGTAGAATAGGTGGATGTGTTGGCCCTGCTGAGTCCGAAGAAGAGAAGTGAAATTCGGCGACTCGGTGAAGTCATCTTTGTGCTGGAAGTGGCTTGAACTGCACTTGGATGAATTCTTCGGCATATCATCCTCAGGGTACCTTTCATTATATGAATCTAAATATGAAGGTCCTGGGATGTCGACACAGGATGAGATGGAGGGGATAGGTTGAATGACGTGGGTAGGATCCATTTCTCCTTCCTCCATCTCTGAACTCGAGGTTGGATACTCAGATAAATCTTCATGTACAGTCTGAGTCATCCAATCATCTTCTGAACAAGAAGTACTCCCTGAAGAATCAGTTTGTGGTTCTACCACCCCAAGCTTATCACCTGGCGTGGAGTCAGGGGTATCTTCATGCTCAGTAGCCATGTTGTAGTGGACCATCCATCATGCCCCCTTGACGTCCACCCTACCTTGTAAAGGTAAGGGTGTAAATGGCAGCTCGTGCTGCTCCAACTTGTCGTCGTCAGTATACTCACTGCTCCATGTCGAGCAACTATCATCATCAAACAAATTGTTTAAAACCATGGTTGGAGCGTTGCTCAAAGCGAAGTGACAAGTCTCAATATGAGAGATGTCACTCTGGTCTGGTTCAATATCTAACTCTGGTTCCTCAAACCAACCTTCTGGCTGTGAGGTTGATTGGTTTTTCGAGTCTTCATCATTGTCATCATAGACCCATTCATGTCTATGACTCATATCTTCCATTGGTTCATCAGTTGGGTCATCTAGATAGAATGAAGGGCTTCCCCAAGTGGGTTGGTCTTCACAGAAAAATCCTGATGAATCCAGTTGATTGTTTGAATAGGATGATGGTGCATACTCCACTTCAGACCCAATGGAATGGTTTTGATGACTGACTTCTTTGTTGTCTTGTGATGGTAGTTGTAACCGGATTGTAACCAAATCGATGAGCTCTTGGAGCCTCCTGCCCTATTCAACATCTTTATCATGAAGTTGTTGTACTTGAGAAGCAATGCTTTCAAGACCCATCAATTCTGCCATGCACATATGAGGGGAGTCCACTGTATCAAACTGATGTGCTTGGATGGATCCTTACTCAAGAGTTCGAAGTAGACTTCTACTGCGGTCTACAGCCTCGATGACTAGTTTGAGATGACGATCCTTCTCTTCTAGTAGTTGTTGCATTGGATCAACATCTTCTTGGAGATGAGGGGCTAAGGATGTGAGTGCGTGAATACTTTCCCTAGCCGACTCCACTGCCTTAATCAGTTCTTGATCCCATGATAGCACGGGAGTCGAGGGCTGACTAGCAGTATCCATTTTTGGAATCTCGACATAGGACGACGGTGGAGGTACGTATAACTCGACTAGCTGTAGAGCATGACCTTCAATTATTTTCCAGTAGTCGGGACTGCGGAAAAACTCAGGAGGACAGGTTGACAAGATCAGTCTTGCCAAAGCAAGATCCATGGCTGACAAAGAGTATAGGAAAAATAGAAAAGTTATTCAGTATATATGAACAAGTATGTGTAAAGAAATAGGAAAACTATACATATATATGGGCTTATAGTGACAGAACAAAATCTTTCAGGCATGTAAACGTGGAAAACCACATCCCCGGCAATGGCGCCAAAAAGTTGATCGACCTGAATTGCACGTCCGAAATATGGAGGCAGATTCATAAGGAATCGAACTCTTAAATTTATAACCCAAAACCTTCAAAGACACCCGCAACTTTTATTACGGGGTCAAAGTAGATATATGGGGTCGAACACAGGGACGTGGGGACGTTTAGGATGTCACAGATCTCGTTCTTAAGTCAGATAAGCCAAAACGATAGTCGATAAAATATGTGCTAGAACTAGTCTAGCGGGTTGTCATGAATTAAAACAAAATCAAGAAAAGAAAAGAAAACAGAGCCCACGAGATTCTACTAATCAGAGAGAAGGAGTTCTTGGCTATGTAACCACAAGTTGGGTAGTCTATGCACCCGTTCTCAGGCGTAGACAACCTTCGAACACCTGAACAAGCAATCTATATCCAAACATAGTATGTACAGTCATGTTTGTTCCTGTGGGGTCATCCCACTCGCTCGCGCGATGCGTGACTAGAACCATCAATGATATTTCATCGAGCCTCTCTCGAGGATGACATATCAATACCTCAGAATATACTAAGTTCCCTCTCGGGTCTTAGGACATCTAAAGATATTCGGAACAGAGTACCTTGGTCTTCCTCTTCTCGGGTTCAGATCCAAACTATCTTCTCATGCCTATTCCTACTCGGATCTCTCGATACAGGAAGAAATAGCGGTTCAAACTTGAGAGAGATCAACCAAACTAGAAATCACAACTAGAGAGAGAAGATAGAACAAGAAAATATACTAGATCTGAAATAAATCTACTTGCTTAGGTAAAAGTACATAAACATGCCCATAATGGAGTACATAGCCAATAAGGAGCTCAACTAGCCATGTACAAATATAGTTGGCACCGAACAAATATGGGAGAACATCATTGTATAAGAAACCAAGAAACACAGTAGAAGAAAGGGGAAGAAGAAGAGATTTAGCCCATGGAGAAGAGGTGGCTCTCGCTCCTTTGCCTCTGTATAGGATGGATCTCGTCTTTTGGTCCTCCTCCTTGATTAGATCTGGACTCCTTGGTCCTCTTTCTCTCTAGATCCGCCCTGAACAGCAGCTTGGTGGGTGAACGGAGGTGGAAGACGATGGAGGACGTGGGTCTTCTCTCTCCTCATCTTTTACCTTTAGAGATCAAAAACCAAGGGATGATGGAGAGTGATGGAGATTGGAAGCTCGCTGGAGAGGAGGGTGTAAGATGAGCTCGTTGGCCTTCTCAGACCTCTGGACTCTCCCACAGAACTCTGGGAACCTTTAGATCTCAGAGCAGCAGTCTTTCGGCGTCCTTGGTTGAGGTCCCCCTTCAAATGAGTGAGGGGGCATCTATTTATAGAGGCAGACTGCAGACCGCGGCCAGCAGGACGCGGGGTCGGCCACGGTCGTGGCCAACACCGCGGTCATGGTTCATGGAGTGGAAATCACAGTCACGGTGATGAAGACCGCGGTCGCTGTCTGGGTTCCAGGGTTGTAGCGGGAGACCACAGTCGTGGTGGAGGGTGTCGGCCACAGTCGTGGTGGATGGCCACAGTCGTGGTGAGGGAAGTCCGCGGTCGCGGTGATGAAGATCGCGGTCGCGGTGTTGAAGGCAAAGGTCGCAGTCACGATTCATGGCCACGGTCGTGGTGATGGAAGACCGCGGTCACGGTGATGTAGATCACGGTCGTGGTGTTGAAGGCAAAGACCGCGGTCGCGGTTCATGGCCATGGTCGTGGAAGGTGGCCACGGTCGTGGTGAGAGATCGTAGTCGCTGTTGTGGAAGGGAAGACCACAGTTGCAGTAATGAAGACCGTGGTCGTGGCACCCAGCCACGGTCATGGCGATGGATGGCCACGGTCGTGGCAGGTGGATAAATGTCGCAAAAACTATGTGTTGGGGAGAAATCATTGGAGAATAGATGTCTTCTCAGGTTTGGTGCTTGCAAGTCCCAAAAATGGTTAGATTGGCTACTTTATTGGCTATCTAGTTATCTTATCTAAGTAAATAAGAAAAGAACTAAAACATGAGCAAAAGAGTGCATATTAAGACCAAAGTGACATGAAACCATAGATGAAATGCATATATAATATGCGTAAATTTGGGTGTTATCAGGTAGCACACATAATTGAGAATAATTGGGGAAAAAATGATCCACAAATTTTGAAGACGGGTATCCTTTTCTACATTATTCATGGGTAGTATAATGATGCGTTGTATTACCATCTACAACCAAATGTTACTTTTTATTTCAAATTGTTAATCTTTAAGACCAATTTCTAATTTTTTGTCAAATAATTACTTTTTGAGACCAAATGTTACTTTTTATACATAAAGTAATTATTTACATAGTGTTGAGCAATATCACAACTACGTTACTTGTGGGCAGTATAAAGATGCTTTGTATTACCATTTAAACCAAATGTTACTTTTTATTTCAAATAGTTACTTTTTAAGATCAATTTTTGCTCTTTTTATGAAATAGTTACTTTCTAAGATCAAATGTTACTTTTTTATTGAAAGCAATTATTTACATAATGTTGAGCAACATCACAACTACATTACTTGTGGGCAATATAATGATGCTTTGTATTACCATTTACGACCAAATGCTACTTTTTGTTTCAAATAGTTATATTTTAATACCAAATGTTACTTTTTGAAGAAAATAATTATTTACATATACATTATCATTAGCACAACCAGTAACGGGAAATTCATATACATTATCATTAGCACACCAAAAAAAAGTAAACAAATTTATTCACATTATCAAAATTACAATACCACAACCAGCGACATAATATGTCAACGCTCATAAGTAGGACACCTAAGAACGAATACATACACTAGTATATTTTAGAGAAGGTGTCAAAGATTGTAGCTTTGGATCTATTTTTGTTGTATGTAGACTCTATTACATCATCCTTTAGGTTTTACAAACGATCTTCAATCAACTTAGATTTTGACAGGTCAACCACATATATGATTTGCTTGGTCCTTTCTAATTCAACGATTTTGTTGTAAATTGGATGTAGTCAACACCTGAAGAAACTAAAAGCCATGTCAGACAGAGTGCATCTGCTGAAAACATACCAAACAATATAACAACAATAATCTAGTGATTTAGAATCAGACGATTAATAGCATGCAGATTTAATTCTTCCATGCCATAAGATGTAGGTTGGCGCCCAAGAAGCCATTGTAGGTGAAGTCAATGCCATTACTCTTAGGTGACAGAGATGGAAGAGGGATAGACTATAGAGAAACGAAGGAAGAGTAGAAGGACGACGAGCAGTACTAGGAAGCGTTCCATTGGGAGTTAAGTGATTGAGTGGTTGGTATTGACGGCTGAGAAGGGGGATATTCGCAGAACTATGTGCGCCAACACAGGACTGAACCAAACAATTACCTGGATCTGGGATTAAATGTTGAAGTTGTCATTCTAGAAAATCATGGGACTCTACCAGCAAACGAGGAGGTGATTTACTGGATTCCGTTACCACAAAGATCTATGATTCTCTAGTTGTCGATCTACAGCTTATACCCATCAATCCCCGGCTCCAGACATGCAATCAAAATCTAACCAGTTTAAGAAACCAACTAAAGCCTCGGCTCCTCTTTGATTTTCCTCCCTTTCGTCAGACGCTGGCAAGATGGACAGAAAATATCTACGAGGAGACGGATAATGAAGCCACGTGCAGTGGTCACAAATTTAAGTGTGTTTTAAGTGTTGATGAATGACAACAAAGAGACGAAGGAGGACGACGGGGGTTATCGGGTTATGGAGGATCCACAAATAGTTTTAACTAGAATCGTCAGGTTATAGAGGATCCACGAATTTTTTTGACAGAGTAGCTTAATTAAGATACATGTGCGGGTATTAAAAACATCCTCTCTCTCTCTCTCTCTCTCTCTCTCTCTCTCTCTCTCTCTCTCTCTCTATATATATATATATATATATATATATATATATATATATATATATATATATATATATATATATATATATATATATATATATATATATTATGGTAGATGTGGAGTTACGAGAGTTACGTCTAGACCTAGACTTTTCTTAAATCATCGTACTTATAAGTGGTACCAAGAATAAGAACGGTAGGTTTCCTAGTCATTTTTCTACTATTGGTACCCTCTTATTAAATTTCATAAAGTGGGTAGACATGTAGACATGGTTTTACTAACGTCTACTTAAGCCTCTCTCTTTTTTCTCTATAATAGTAGGAGGTGATCAGACTTCCATCTATATAGTGTAAGTTGAAATTCCTATGGTCTTAATTTGGGTCTTGGAACAACGACGACTAGGGCATACAACTATAATTAATTTGGTCATGAACTTATTTTCTCCCGATGATGTACCTGTTCTAGAACCCTATTCAAATTAGCTCACCATTCATGGTAATTGAGACTCAGATTATCAAACTTATCTTAATTAATCCTCTCATCCTTTTCCAACTACAGGTTCTACCTGCCTACCAAAACACTGAGGTGAGTGTCTATACAAATTCTAAAAAACCATTGAGCGTACAGACGTGTGTGGAAGTGGTGGTGTTCAACCTCACTCAAATAACAACGAAGGTCTTAAATTCAGTTTCCTTGCTAAACAAATAAAGTGCACATAAACGTCACGAGTATAGAAACAAATGGTGTAAAGCAACTGCACACTTATGTTTTCCTTGGAACTAAAAATGACTCCGAAGTTGGGTGAATCTCAAAGACAAGTGGTGGGGCTTAATGGATGTCCCTATTTATTTCCCAACACCGGAAAAGATCGCCTACACTGGTTAAAAAAGAAACCTCGACTGGGTGTAAATGCCCAAATGGCCTATTTGAGGTAGAGATACTCCACACATACTAGGACTCTTCGAGTAGCGTACACTCAATGCCCATATTCAATGCTCATAAGACAAGAAAACCAAAAGATTCTACCTAAATTCGTTTCTCATAAGACAAGAAAACTAAAACAACCTACCTAAATTCATTTTGGGCACCACCGACGGATCACGAATATGTTCTAAAGACAGTCAACCAGTTATCTAGATAAGTTGATATTCATGTTATGCTCCATTTATGAGGCTGTTGTTTCACTTTTTCAAATAGACGTATAGTGGAAGTTTTGTCGGTGTGATCTTAGCCGCTGGTTTGAGATTACGTTTGGCACGAAGGACCGGATAATGGACCGTACAATCCCTGGAATCTCCTTCCTAATTGGACTAAATTTTCCTCACCCCCCACTACCCCTGACGCGCTTTTGACGCGAGGACAAAATCACCCAACCATCCTTCTCTCGGTCCCCACCTGTCACGCGTGTCACATTTTTTTTTCTTATAACTTTTAAACTATAAGGAATTTTTTGATGAAATAAAATGCATTAGAATCATTGTAAACTCTACATTCCAATAAGACAAATATTGATATATTCTTAAATAAAAAAAGAGAAAAATAATGAGTGACTAAAAAGAGAGAGTAGGAAAATAAAAAAATAGGAAAATGAGATAGGTAATGTGCCCAATATGGTGTTAATACGTCAAATTCTTAGGTGAACACATCATAACAAAAGAACCAAATATTAACATAATATGCTCGATATGGTGTTAATATGCCTAATATGAAAATAAATACAAAAAACTTATTTTGTATGCTCATCATCATCATCATCATTGATTTACTGTTATGAGAAATGCACCTAATTATGTGATACATACTCCTAAATGAACTTATAGCACAAATCTTAACATAATACGTCTAATATTTGTAGAAAAGCACCCAATTATGGTATGAATGCACACAATTATGGTGTGAATGCGCCTACTTCTTAGAGTATGTGCATAAATAGTAAACTAGCACAATGTATGGCATATGTGCCTACTTGTATGGAAAATGTGCCTACTTATATGGAAAATGTGCCTACTTATATGGTAAATGTGCCTACTTGTATTGTCATGCGTGCACAACTTTTGATTGAATGCATCCACTTATAACAAATCTGCCTACTTATATGGAAAATGTGCCTACTTGTCTGGCACATGTGCCTACTTATCTGGTAAATACGCCTACTTGTATTTTCATGAATAGATATTTTTTTATTGAATGCACCCACTTTTAATTGCATATGCATACTAATACTTTCAATGTGTCCACTTTTAATTGAATTCGTCCAATTATGGTGTGAGCGCCTACATCTTAGATTTAGCAAATTATCACAAATGTTAACACAATGCGCCCAATATTTGTAGAAAAATGTCAATTATGGTGTGAATGTGCCTACTTTTTAGAGTATGTGTATAAATAGCAAACTAGCACAAATCTTATCATAATACATCAAATAATTATAGAAAAGTGCCCAATTATGATGCAAATGCGCTCAATTATGGTGTGAATGTGCCTACTTCTTAGAGTATGTGCATAAATAGCAAATTAGCACAATGTATGGAAAATGTACCTACTTGTATGGCAAATGCACTTAGTTGTCTAGAAAATGTGCATACTTGTCTAGTCAATGCACCTACTTGTATTGTCATGAATGCACAACTATTGATTGAACCATCCACTTTTGATTGAATGTGACTACTAATGCCTTCAATGCACTCACTTTTGATTGAATGCACTCAATTATGGTGTGAATGTGCATATATCTTAGATGGTGAGCATAAATAGAAAATTATCATAAATATTAACATAATGCATCTAATATTTGTAGAAAAAATTCCCAATTATGATGTGAATGTGCCTAAATGATAAATTAGCACAAATCTTAATATAATGTGCCCAATTTGGTATAAATGTGCCCGGTTATGGTGTGAATGCGCCCAATTATGGTGTGAATACGCCTACTTCTTAGATTATGTGCATAAATAACAAACTAGCATAAATTTTAACATAATGCGCACAATAATTGTAGAAAAGCGTCCAATTATGGTGTAAATATACCCAATTATGGTGTGGATGTGTCTACTTCTTAGAATATGTTCATAAATAACAAATTAGTACAAATCTTAACATAATGCACCTAATATTTGTAGAAAAAATGTCCAATTATGGTGTTAATGTGTGTGAATGTGCCTACTTTTTAGATGTTGTGCATAAATAACAAACTAGCACAATGTTAACATAATGCGCTCAATATTTGTAAAAAAATGTACATATCATTTTTTTTCAAAGTATATTAATATTCATCTTGTTAGATTGGATTTTCTTTAACAAGTCCAATGGTTTTATTTCGACAAAAAATTCATTACGGATCAAAAATTATTCATATTTATCATTTTTTTATCTAAAACAATGCCACGTGGTAAGAAAAAAAGCAAAATAAACCTGGTCAGAAAATCGCCCCCAGTCCAAACGAAAAATTGTTTTCCAACACGCATTAAGGGTGCCTCACGCGTGCATCAACGTAAGATTTTCGTTCCTAATTCTGCTAGTGTCGTTCGGTCACAAGTCCACATCCACATAATCCGGCATCGTCCCGGTCTGGCGATATGCATGTACATAGAGCATCGTTTGGTTTACAGGATTCCGCTGGATTATTGAAAATACAGAACTTTCTTCATCCTGAATTAGTTAGTTGTAGAATTTAACAAATGCAGCAACATGGAATTCTATGTTTGTTCACGTGGATAGCATTTGGGCATTTCGTTACGTGTGTGGACTAATTGTAGCACGTCAGTATGCAAGCATGTGTGGGGGGACCACTGGTATAACTGGCAATTGCGCGGGTGGACTGCTCCATTTCTTCTGGATCACGGCGTCCTGCAATTGCGCGGGTGGACTGCTCCATTTCTTCTGGATCACGGCGTCCTGCAGATTTGAGAAAGAAATGATTCTCATTTACTGCATGTCGGAGCACCGCTGGATTCCTCATTTCTCCCGCTCCATCAAACCAAGTACAAATTTTGAGTTACGCTACCCACCGTATATCATAGACCCGGTAGCCCACCCGTTTTCTTAGTAACCAACAAAGAATATACACTTAACTACTTTTTAATTAATAGAAATCTGCTGCGTACCTTGGAAGCCCAAAAGACATACGGGACTCCCAAGCTTTCACAACTACTATCTGTCATTCAAATATTTACTAAATCGAATTTTTTTATCCCATTGGTCTCTCGCGGTTATATTATATAAGTCCTAGCGTCCTCGTGTCCTCATTCTAATGCATCCACCTGCATTCCCGTATTTGTACAGTACCTACGGAATTCAATAACAACATTGATCTGGAAGCATAAGTACAGTACTTACGAAATCCAGTAGTAACATTTGTCATCTGGACATAAGTACAGTACCTACGCAATCCATGCAAAATAAGTACAATACTCACTTGTTAATTCCAACTCAGTTTTTTCAAACATAAGTACAATACTTACCAAATTATAAAGCCAAGCATAAGTACAGTACTTAACAAATTACAAAATCAAGCATAATTGTATAACTGATCTGGAAGCATAAGTACAGTACCTATGGAATCCATGCAAAATAAGTACAGTACTCACTTGTTAATTCTAACTCAGTTTTTTCAAACATAAGTACAGTACTTACCAAATTATAAAACCAAGCATAAGTACAGTACTAACAACATTTTTCGCATGGATATAATTTTTTTTCAAAAATGTAGTGCACATCTGGTCTGTAATCAACTATAAAATGCATCTATAAGTATTGTACTCAATTAATAATTTTCAACCCAGTTTGTCAAATATAAGTACAGTACCTCTCAAATTCATTTGTGAATGTATATGTATTTATTCTAGGTACAGTACTTACGTAATCTGCAGTAGGGATAAATATGCAATAAATTTTTTTATAAGCTATAGTGGATTGATATCTACCATTTGCATGACAGTTGCATGGAGTAGGTGGCGAGATATGGTGGATTTTTATTTGGTTACGAGCATCCTTTTTGCATGTAAAAATATGCAAAATCGTTGTTGGAGATAATGTGCATGCAGCAGGAGGAGTTAGTGGACTGGCGCAGCAGTAAATGAAAACGGCTGTTGAGGTTTCCCGAGGACCGGGTATGTGGCCGGGTATAGGGTGTGCTATGTGTAGAATTTTTCCAAATTTTCTAGTTATAGATTTATAATTACAATCCAATACAGCTGGACACGGAAAAACAAACGTGTCCATAGTCAATAGACTCATATTCACATACAAACGTTCCCACGCCTTCCCTCCTCCCCACACTCACCCACCATCTTTCCATCCCCGTATATATACGCACACCCCCACCACCATTCTACTCACAGTCCCAACTGTCGTCCAGTCGACGGACGGTTCCGGTAGAACACCCTACCTCCGGCCCTCGCGATTACAACTTCCTCCTTCACAGATATAAGCATGGCTAAGAGCAGTGGTGGCAGGCCTCCCGCTGCCGTGTTGGTCCTCCTCCTCCTCACCTTTGTCGTCGTTTTGAATGTCACCGACTCTTCTCATGCGGTGTACCCCGAGCTCCGGAGCCTCCAGCCGAAGACCGTCTCGCAGAGGCACCGGACCTGGTACCATTTCCAGCCACCCAGGAACTGGATCAACGGTACCGCCCAAACCCACATAACATTCGACTTCTCTTTTCTACCATTTGCTTGCACTGATAGTATCCTTCGCAATCGTCTACTATATATTTTGCTATCCTATACGATGTTCAAGTGGACAACTGCAGTTAAAAGAAAATGAAACAACATGGTCCTAAAATAAATATAGCCAAAGGCTTCATATTTACATTTGCAATATTTGTGGATGGCGCGGTATTGTCTTATACATCATCAATATGATCCACCGCTGCAGATATACCACCAAAGTTATGATTTTGTTTCATAGAATAACGATAAAAGTAAAATGATTGTGCAAATTTTATTTTTATTATTATTTATATTATTATTATTATTACTATTATAATTATTATAACTGTTATTATTATTATTATTATTATTATTATTATTATTATTATTCCGTAATAAATTACATGTGACCCTATACTAAATCCTACTTCTCATATGTGTTTGTCCACTTAATGTGTCAAAATAAGTTTACTTTTAAGGGGAAAAAATCAATTTAGCATCTTGTGTTAGAAATAATGTCCTAAATAGCATTTCTTTCAAAATAATTTCATAAATAGAGAACATTTGGTCTAAAAATGCTAACCCAAGTAATGATTATGACTGTGTGCACCAGAGAAAACCACCACTCACTTATCAAATTTCTAACTAGAAAAGAGTCACATTAAATGTTTTTTTACCTTGAGAGCTCCGGGTGAAAACACCATTGTACTTGATGTTGTGTATTTCTTTTTTTATTTAAAAGCATCCAAGTGAGTGGCTGTTTTTTCTTATGTGCATATGAAATAAGTCATTTTGGGTCTCGTTTTTACACCATTTCGGGGAGATGTTATGTTGGGTATTATTTTGTTCAAAACATAGCTATTCTTTTTTTTCATTTGTAAATTGCAGCACAAACTAATTATCTTATCGCGGCCAATCTTTTTGTCTAACTGTGTATATGTTAACACAAATTATGGTTAACGCGATATCGATTTGAATTCAAAAGTTAGCATGTGTAGTGAATAAATATCGTAGATGATTTAATGTAGTATCTCAATAAAACTGAGCGCATCAAGAAAAGATCGCCATAGCAAGCATTCGATTTTCAATTGAATTCAAACATTAATATTATTTGTTACTAACACACTGTATTTTCACCAAATATATTCTGCTTAGAAGTCGTTTGTTGTATTTGATGCAATAATTTGTTGGTTCAGTGTTCAGTTGTCCAATATCGTTTGTTGTCCAATGTCCCTTTTGACATGTATATGTATTTCTCATAAACATGAGCGGATTAACCAGTCGGCGCGATGCAACTATAGTTTTGATTAATCAAAATAGAAAAGAGTGTGCGACTAGATTTTTCATTTTTATGTATGCGTAGGTAATATGGTTTTGGTTGGATCAACCTTATCGTTACATAAACACCTAACCATATAACATATGGCAAATCAGGCCAACAAACTTGACCCGACCACGTTCAGCTTAAGCGGGTTAGGTTTATGATTTTCTTGCAAGAAGTTGAGGATCCAATTCAGAAATTGGTAATTTCCTATTAAAACAACATTTATTAGATTTGACCTAAAATTGGTGATTTCCTATCCTGAGAAATCAATGATTGGCCCAACAACATCAAAATTGCAATATCTTCATTATGTTTAATTGTTGTCCAACGGCATGAATTTGTCTTAGTTTTATATGAATGCTTGCGAGCATGTTAGTAGATTGTTTCTTCAAAAATATTTTGGGATGTCATAAGGTACCCACTAAATTTGTCCTATTCTTTGTTTGGTTGAGTGAAGTTGGATGAGAACTGTGGGCTTATTGTGTTCTTTTATACATCAAACGTCAATTGCAATCAACTACATCCTATCAAATTCGAGTTTAATGTATTATCACCTTGTGGTATAATCTCTTTGTGTAGATTGTTTTCGCTAATACAAAAAAAAAGCATTTTAAGATAAAACTATGCAAAGCTAGAGGAATTTGTATACATGATTATACGTCAACTCCTGTTCTAATTAGCTTGTGGGATATTACTGTAGCATGTTCGGCATAAGAAATTAACATGTAATTGAAAATATTTAACCTTATTAAAATCATTATCAGTAGCTTCTAATTCATGTATCTGCGGCAACGCTGCTGAATGGAAAATGACCGATGTGTCCATGTACTACAAGGGCTTGTACCACCTCATGTATCAATACAACCCATTGGGATCCGTATGGGAAAACATCCACTACTACAGAAATAGCATTCAGTGTCGCTTTTATGAGCGTCGGTTATTAAGGAAACCCGACGCCTATAATATAAGGCGTCGGTTGTTTAAGCAAACCGACGTCTATATTCGAAGACCAGCCAGACACGGGTACCGCTTTGTATTCAGCGTCGGTTGACAATAACAAACCGACGCCTAAAATCTCCCGCGAAATCTAATTTTCGAGCGAAAAGAAAAAGTGTCACATACAGCGTCGGTTATTTAAATAGCCACCGACGCCTATGTGTGATGAAACTTTGCGTGAAAATTAGTGTCACTTTCAGCGTCGGTTATCCGTTGATAACCGACGCCGAAAGTGGTTCTCGCCAAACAATTTCGTGAAAATATCATCCAATTGAGCGTCGGTTGGTTCAAGCAACCGACGCTAAAGAGGTTTAGGCGTCGGTTGTGTCAAACAACCGACGCTATTGGTGAACTTAATATCCCACGATCACCCGACTCTTCCCCTTTCTTCTGTTTCATCGCCTAAATTGTTCCCCGGCCCTTTCTTCTCTGTTGTCGCCCGACCCTCCACTCCGCCGCAACCACCCCTCCACGACAGTGCCGCCGCGCCGCCTTCTCCTCCGGTGCCTCCACGCCGCCGCCAGTGCCTCCACGCCGCCGCCGCCAGGCCGAAAGAAGCTGCTTCTCCACCGACAGCTAGCTGCTTCTCCACCGCTGTCACGC
Source organism: Alisma plantago-aquatica (assembly GCA_963693085.1). NCBI lineage: Eukaryota > Viridiplantae > Streptophyta > Magnoliopsida > Alismatales > Alismataceae > Alisma > Alisma plantago-aquatica. Next base: position 125,160,085 of record OY856414.1, on the reverse strand, counting down.
CGCCGCCAGGCCGACAGCTAGCTAGCTGCTTCTCCGCCGCCGCCTGCTCATCGATCGTCGTGCACTGCCGCCGGTTCGACCACAGGTCCTCTCCAGACCAGTCGTAACTCATCTAGCCCTAGCCCTACCTTCCAGGTTCGACCACAGCTCCTCTCCAGGTCAGATTCACACATTAATATTGCCAATAATATAGGAAATAAATGCTAGCTCCAATTATAGACATATTGTATATGGTTTTGATAAGAAAAATGCATAGATTGTGAATAAAATTTTCTCGAAAACCCTAGTTTGATGAGCATGTTGTTAATCATGTTAATTATGATTCTTCTATATATTCTGATGTCATTATATAATTATGTGATCCCAACATATTAAATTGAATTAGAATGATTTCATGAATTATAGGGTTTTAAAGTTGATAAACATGTACATGCGGAAATAGGGTTATTAAACCAATGGTTATAATATAGTATGATCTTAATCTGATCTGGATGTTCATAATAATGTAGTATGTTAAATATGATGATTAGGGATACATATAATGTCTAGTAAAGATTCCTAGACCTTTTGTTTGAAACTATTGATTTCTTGATTTATTATTTAATAATGCTCTGTTGATTAGGATTAACCATGTTGCCTGTAGTTTATAGACATTTATTATATATAAGAATGACAACACATGTATTTGTTGGCCTAGAAACCCGTCCAAGATTTACTCATTAGGAGTAAATCTTGGATAGTCCCCGGTTTGGGACTGTTCTTGAACACCTAATCTCACTTAGGATGTAAGTGTATAATGTGTATTGGGTTTTCGAGAAAATTTCGGTAGCATTTCTCCATTTGTTCTCTAAGTATATATGTACTTAGAGAACAGTGGGGAAATGCTGTCGAAATTTTCTTGAAAACCCAATACACATTATACACTTACTAGTGAGATTAGGTGTTCAAGGATGGGATAGGTGGTACACATTTATTATATATAAGAATGACATAAATTTGTTTGTTGGCCTAGAAACCCGTCCAAGATTGACTCATTAGGAGTAAATCTTGGATAGTCCCCAGTTTGGGACTGTTCTTGAACACCTAATCTCACTTAGGATGTAAGTGTATAATGTGTATTGGGTTTTTGAGAAAATTTCGGTAGCATTTCCCCGTTTGTTCTCTAAGTATATATGTACTTAGAGAACAGCGGGGAAATGCTGCCGAAATTTTCTTGAAAACCCAATACACATTATACACTTACTAGTGAGATTAGGTGTTCAAGGATGGGATAGGTGGTACACATTTATTATATATAAGAATGACATCACATTATACACTTAGGTAGGATGTAAGTGTATACCCTAATCTTTTCCTAATATATACTTGTTTCCTAATATATACTTGTTTTCTCTTATCATAGAATGGATAGATCATGGATGTCCATTCGTAATCGTTGCACCCCAGAGTTTATATCTGGTCTAGATCAATTTATTAGATTTGCCGAGGAACATAGGAAAAAACCTACAGATAGGTTCTACTGTCCATGTAGACATTGCGGTAACAACTTGAAAGTCAACACTGGTGAGGAAATCAAAAGTCATGTCATGTGCAACGGGATTGTACAAGGCTATACAGAATGGCACTGGCATGGAGAGATTTCAAAATCGAAACTAGTAGATGTCGATAGCTGTGCTTGGGTGGAAGAAGAAATTGCCTCTGATGACGTAAATGTGAACGAACCAGTTCCAGCAGACATCGTTGATGCGACGCTGGATAGTTATAGGGTAGAGCACACTGATCCACCTCCTATCTTTAGAAACATTGTGCATGATGCTGAGATACCGTTATACACAGGTTGTGCTAAGTTTATGAAGCTTAGCGCTGTGTTGAGATTGTATAAGTTGAAAGCTAACAATAGATGGAGCGACAAAAGCTTCACTTCATTGTTGACTTTGTTGAAAGAAATGCTTCCTGAAGGAAACGAGCTGCCAATCTCAACATACCAGGTAAAGAAAATGTTGTGCCCAATGGGAATGGAGGCCAAGAAGATACACACATGCCCGAATGATTGTGTATTATTTCAAAAGGACTATGTAGATTTGAAAGATTGTCCAAAATGTGGTGCGTCATGATATAAATTGACGACTTCGGGGGAGTCCAAAACTGGTTCTCCTGCCAAGGTGTTGTGGTATCTACCTATAATATCACGGTTTCAACGCTTGTTTGCAAATCTGAAAGATGCGAAGAATTTGAGGTGGCATGCAGATGTTAAGAAAAATAATGATGGGATCCTACGACATGCGTCTGATTCCCCACAGTGGAAGAAGATTGATCTATTGTACCCCAAATTTGGTGAAGAAGATAGGAATCTAAGACTTGGGCTTTGTACATATGGGACGAATTCGTACGGGACATTGAGCAGCCAACATAGCACTTGGCCAGTCATGCTTGTTATATACAATCTTCCTCCCTGGATGTGTATGAAAAATAAGTACATTATGTTGTCGTTGTTGATATCGGGCCCTAAACAACCCGGAAATGATATCGATGTTTATCTTGAACCTTTGATTGATGACTTAAAGAAACTTTGGGCTGAAGGTGTGATGACCTATGATGCTTCAGCAAGAGAGACATTTCGTTTGCACGCTATGTTGTTTTGCACTGTTAATGACTTTCCAGCATATGGGAATTTGTATGGATATAGTGTCAAAGGAGCTAAAGCGTGTCCTATATGTGAAGAAAACACTGATTCAATAAGACTAAAACATGGCGGCAAGACTGTATATCTTGGTCATCGAAGGTTTCTTTCAAAATTCCATCCGTATCATAGGAAGCGCAAAGCATTCAATGGATGGAATGATGAACGGAGTGCACCTAAACCTATACCAGGGGATGTTGTTTATGCAAGAGTAAAAGACATTGTCAATGAATTTGGTAAGAAATCACAATGTAGTATGGCCACACGGAGTGACAATTCTTCATTCAAGAAGAAGTCAATATTTTGGGATCTTCCTTATTGGAGTTCTTTGACAGTCAGGCATTGTATCAATGTAATGCACGTTGAGAAAAATGGCTGTGATAGCATCATTGGTACTCTGTTAAATATACCAGGTAAGACTAAAGATGGGATAAAATCCAGACTGGACCTACGTGAAATGGGAATAAGGTCAGAATTAACAGAATTATGTGAAATGGGTAATAAAAGAACATACTTACCTCCCGCTTGTTACACGTTGTCTAGAAAGGAGAAGAAAACTTTTTGTGAATGCTTGGTAAATGTTAAGGTGCCACATGGTTACTCATCCAACATCCGTAGATTGGTATCAATGAAAGATCTGAAGTTGATAGGTCTTAAATCTCATGATTGTCACACTCTAATGCAACAAATATTGCCCGTGGCAATTCGATCTATATTGCCGAAGCATGTAAGGTTTGCAATTACCAGACTTTGTTTCTTTTTCAACAGTCTATGCAGCAAAGTTATTGACCCTGATACTCTCGATAATTTGCAAAGAGAAGTGGTTGTTACCCTATGTCAGCTTGAGATGTATTTCCCTCCTTCGTTCTTTGATATCATGGTACATCTTGTTGTCCACATGACTAGGGAAGTGAAAATGTTGGGACCAATTTTCTTGCATTGGATGTATCCCTTTGAACGATACATGAGCATTTTTAAAGGTGATGTTCGAAACCGTTATCGGCTTGAGGGGAGTATTATTGAAGGTTATGTGGTGAGAGAGGTTATGGATTTTTGCAATGACTTTCTCAGTGGTAATGACACTCCTGATAATGACAAGAATATTGAGGAGGGCAAAGGAATTTTGGGATCACAGGTGAAAGTAATCAGCTGTGAGCAGCTAGAACAAGCTCACTTGTATATTTTACACAATATGGACGAAGTGAGTGTTTATATCGAGGAACATACCAATTTCATAAAGAGACAACATCCTCGAGCAAGTTCAATGTGGCTTGCTAGAGAGCATAATAAGACTTTTACTAAGTGGTTTGAAGATAAAGTCTTACATCAACTATCTCAAACACCAAATGATATTACAGAAACTATCAAATGCCTCGCCTTTAAACCAAAACCGAATGTTATGTCTTATGAAGGGTTTGACATTAATGGATTCACATATTACACAAAGTGCCAAGATGATAAGAGTGTCGTCCAAAATAGTGGGGTCACTCTTCAAGCGTCGACTATGTACTTTGCAAGTGCAAAGGATAAGAGTCCACGTGAAGCTAAAATGTCATATTATGGTGTCATTGAAGACATTTGGGAGTTTGACTACATAGATTTCAAAATTCCGCTCTTTAAATGTAATTGGGTTGATAACACCAAAGGAGTTATAGTGGATGAATTGGGTTTCACTTTGGTGAACTTTGAAAAGATTGGCGAGAAGGGTGAACCATTCATATTGGAATCACAGGCGAAACAAATATTCTATATCGATGATCCTACAAATGATAAATGGTCAGTTGTTCTTCATGGTAAAAGACAGTTCATTGAAGATCCTATAGATGAAGAAGAGTACTATGATAAGTATGATGACTCCAGTCCATTCTCAGTTGGGTTGCCAACTCCACAAAATATTGAAGCTAATGATGACTTATATGTGCGCGGAGATCACAATGAAGGATTGTTAATTGATAAAAGATCACAATTTTAGAGACATGTATGTTTATACAAATGCTAAATGTTTGCCTTTTTCTAATTTATACAAATGCTAAATGTTTGCCGTTTTCTAGTTAATACAAATGCTAAATGTTTGCCTTTTTCTAGTTAATACAAATGCTAAATGTTTGCCTTTTTCTAGTTAATACAAATGCTAAATGTTTGCCTTTTTAATGACATTTTCAGATGGCTGACCATGATGAGCATGATGTCCATGATGAGCATGAAGTCCATGATGAGCATGCTGTCCATGACGAGCATGGTGAGGATACCAATGTAAGTTCTAAAAACATATCATGTATTTCTATAAAATTCATTATCTTATAGTTATGTCATATATCTTATATTTCTATATTAGGCTAATTCAGTGTGTTTATTTTTGTCAAATTTTAGGTTGATGATGCACATGTACCCACTGAAGCACTAGAGCAACTTGATGCGCATCACCAAACACTTAACAAGAAAAGGGGCATCACTCTATTGAAGAAGTTAATAGCGCTTAGTGGCAGTGGATCCAAATTGGTTGTGGAGTTTGATAATGGAGGAAATGCAATTGGAGTGAACCGCAATAATTTTGTAAACTATCTTGGGTGTACCACTCGGAGCCATTGTGGTGTTAAGTATGATAATTGGTATAAAGTTCCTCAGGGGAAAAAGACTTGATATGGAAGGATTTATGTGTGAGTTATTATTATTTGCAATTCTATTTTGTAGATTACAAATTCTAATATTTGCAATTCTATTTTGGATACTAGTTAATAACATTTCTATTTTACAGAATCTGTTTGCATTGGATGAGAAGTTGCATCGTAAAAGTGTGATGCAACGCGCTAGAAAGATGCTTAGGAATTATAGGACAAATCTGAACAGAGAATACATAAAAGAGGGTGCTAAGAAAAAGAAGTCAGCCCTTGAACAATGGAACTTCTTGGACAAAGAAGATTGGGATAATTTTGTTGCTTCAAGAAAATCTGAAGAATTCAAGGTATTAGGCGTCACTCCCAATTTAATTAATATACATTGTATTCACCTATTCAAGATTAATATTTAGTGATACTAACCAAATCATTAATGTGCATACTAACTAGGCCCTCAGTGACGCACAAAAAGCAAGGCATGCACTGAATGTGCATGACCACACTATGGGTCCAAAAGGCTATGCAAGCGTTCGCCAAAGACTACATGCGGAGTCTGCGGCTACTCAGGAGTCTGCTCCTACTCAGGAGTCTGCCACACCCATGCCTCGCCATGATATCTGGATATCTGGGAGGCAAAACAAGAAGGGTGAAATAAAGAAGCCCGTAACTGCTGAGGCGGCTGCGAAAATGGTGAAATACAACTCTTAGAGCAATCGTTTGAATATTGATTATTTGTGGTGTTAACTTACCAATTTCTGTTGATGGTGATTAGCGGGAGCTGCACGAGCAGAGGAAACAAGGCACGTGCATCCCTCAGGGCACAAGGGATGAATTGACAGTTGCTCTGGGTAACCCAGAGCATCCTGGACGTGTTAGGGGTGCAGGCGCTGGTGTGGGCATCAAAGCATTCTTTGGGCCATCCCAGTGCAAACCCAGAGCGGGACTTTCTCAAGAAGAGGTAACCTATTCTTTTTTTAGAATGTTACTGCAAAAGGAAATTCAATAATAAGAAGCTAATGTTTCTTTTATCCATGTATAGGAGAATAAGAGAGTCGAGGATATAGTTGCTAAGAAGGTCAATGATGTAGTTGTTGAGAAGGTCAAGGAAGAATTGCTGCGGTGGCAGGCATCTCAGGCTTCCAATCAGCCTATGGCAACCCACTCTTCTCCTGATGCACAGACTGCGAGTTATCCTGGAGACCCATCGCCTAACACGTCTGCTGTAAGTATTGTTTATGACATTGTAGCTAGTCTTTTCAAGATGATATGTTTTCAAGATGATATGTATATATGTATAACATTCTTTACGTAAATTTGTAGGCATTGAAGCCATGCCGCTTAAGAATACAAGACTATGTTGTTGCAGAGGCGCAGGCTTACCTGTCCCTTCCTGGGGAAAGGTTTCACGGGACTCCAATGCCACAGGGCTACGTTCGTGTGGGCCCATTACGTGTGTTACCCGATTGGAGGGAAGCTACATTGCCATATCCCCACCCGGATATTGATACACTTGCTAAGGCAGAAGGCGGGGTCATATTGTGGCCCAAAGCAGATGTCGTCTACACTACTGAAATTGTAAGATAAATTTACATTGATTTAGATTGTTAATGTGTATATATGATGTCAACTGATCTGAAATTATATATACAGGTTAAAAAGAAGACACCAGGAGCACCTAGGCCTCCACCTCCACTTCCCGCATTACCAACTTGGGTTCCAACTGACCTAACATACCCGTTAGGTCCTTCTTGTAGGGGAATGGCATGTTGGCTACAGGCACATAATATACATTGCCCGATAATTGTTTCTTTAGATGCAGATTATGCAGGTCAATCATACGATAGCTCTTTATTTATACAAGATATTATTGAGTTGTTTATGTATGATTGGCTGAATACATCAATGATAGAGACATGGATAAGGTGAGATCTTGTTTATACATCCATATACCTTGTGTAAGATCTGGTGATCTGGTTTCTTATATATTAATGCATACGTAATACATGTTTTGCAGCTACTTAGTCGAAGATCATTGCAAACAATTTGCATTTGATCATGTGGGATTTTTGATTCCATCATTGATTAATATGTTAGCTAAAGACCCTGATAGTGTTCAACAATACTGTATAGATGCTTTTACAATTTTTGGTCAGCAAAAGAAGACGATAATAATAGCTCCATTCAATGTCAAGTAAGTTTACTTTATTTATAATTTGGACTTAAGAAAATTCCATTTTTATTGTGCATTTTGAGTTATTAATTGTTAACTTTTTACCTCTAGCGGTAGACATTGGGAGTTACTAGTTATTGTCCCCGGGACGTTCACTGTTTATTATCTAGATCCCGCGGGAAGTACATTAAACACTAAAATTGGACACGTAATGAGAATGTCATTATTCTGGTGAGAAATATTTCATTTTTGTATCTGTTAACATCTATTATTACATTACTATTTACTTATGTAATTTACTGTGTTATATTAACATGTAGGGGTTTAGATGCATTCAAAAAGGCTGGAGGAACGGTCCCAAGGAAAAAGAACCCGCCAATAAATTGGCAGAACATACAAGTAAGTTCCCGACTTCAATGTATATATTATTGATGTGAATTGTGCTTAGTTGTATTATTTTGTATGTTTTAATTTATAGTGCGCTACACAAGACAATGGTTGGGCATGCGCATACTATGTGATGCGATTTATGCAGATGATTATCAAACATGCCGCATTGGACATCGATACCATACATGAGGTATTATATATAGTCTCATTAGTTAGTATGAAATATATCAATCTTATTTTTATATTATTACTTATATATATACATCATTATCTTTGCAGGTGTTTAAAACTGACAACACTATAGGTAAACGCTTAAAAAATATACATTCTCCATATACGATGGAAGCATTAAATGAAATAAGAGAAGAATGGGCAAAAGCCATACAAGCAGTGGCAACTGTAAGATATAATTGGGATGTTGATAGCGATAATGAATGATACTTTGTAAATGAATATTTCTGAATGTTAATACATGTATTTGAATGTTTGTATATGTGTGAATGTGAGAATTGAATTGATGTATGAATGTATCTACTTGTGTGAAATTTTCCTTGGGACTTTTGCAGGTTTGTGGCCTGTTTGTAGGCTGATATCAATGGATGTCGTAAACCTGCAGTTCAGAAAACTGAACTGCAGGTTCTCATCCTGTTGACCAGCCACAACAGGCCTGCAAACTGATATGAAAAAAAAAAATAGATATAGGCGTCGGTTATTTACAGAAAACCGTCAGCAAAGACCTACAGCGTCGGGTTTCTGAACAAAACCGACGCCTAATGTGGCAACAGCCGTACTGGAAATGGCGTCGGCTGTTCGTGTCAAACCGACGCCTATAATACATATAGGCGTCGGTCTTTTAGTAGATAACCAACGCCAAACTGGATCGCGCCACAGAAAACAGCGTCATCTAGGACACTTTCTGCGTCGGTTACCAAGTAAACACCGACGCTATAGTCCATATAGGTGTCGGTCTTTTAGTAGATAACTGACGCAGAATGTGTCCTAGATGACGCCATTTTCTATGGCGCGAACCCTTTTGGCGTCGGTTATCTACTAAAAGACCGACGCCTATATGTATTATAGGCGTCGGTTAAAAAACCGACGCCGAAGTGTTCGACCTTTAGCGGCACCCACATAGGCGTCGCTCAGAAACCGACGCCAAAGGGGGTTAAACAACCGACGCCAAAGGTTGTTTCTGTAGTAGTGATCGTGTGGGCTCACTCTGTCTCCACAAATCTCATCAATTGGAGAGCCCTCTCGCCGGCCATTTTCCCTTCTGACCCCTTGGATTCCGAGGGAAATTGGTCAGGATCTGTCACCATACTCCCCGATGGCACATATGCACAACAGAGAGCCAAGACATATAGTTCTGTATCTTATCAATTTAAGAATAAAAGGAGACAATAATGTCCAAGCAATGCAATGGGTTAGAGGAACCTTAAACAAGGAGTTTAACAATATTATTATATAGAAATGTCCTATGTGATAGGAATAGAGATTTATAGAGATAGTTCTCGAAAATCTCTTGACCCGGTAAAGAGAGAACATACATTGACAATTTATACTGAAGGGTTCAGTATGCACAGATTTAGTGGGAGAAAACTTATCTATGTTACATGGAGTTAGTATCTCAGATTTCATGTGTCCCAAATTCTTATGAAGAAAAGGAGCACATAGATAGATGCATTTGGATCTATCATGTATGCAATCATCCCATTATCTTGTATGTATTGGACATGACAAGAAAATATGCATTCATCATCTTGTATGTATTGGACATGACAATATGATATGCTCATCCTATTAACTCGTGTGACGAGTGGATGTCTATCTACTTCCAGTGAGGGTCATTGGAATACCATGAAGAACTTGTTTGGTACTTATGAAGTATGATTTCTATGGTAATATAAGGAAGAGTTGGGTATAAAGTGTTACATTGATGTAAGGTTCCGAAATGACAAAAAAATGTCACAAAATATAAAATATAAAAGTGAATATGAGTTGATAAATGTAAACGTTCCAATTTAAAGACCATTTAATTCTAAAAGGGAATGTCAAATATCCTTGTGTTATGAACAACAGAGGATATTATATGGATCTAGAAGTTCATACATATGAACTTATAGATATTCCAACCATTGATGACAAGTAGTAATACTGAGTCAAACAATGGAGCTAAGTGTTAAGCAAGGAATATCAAATCGTATATTATGTCAACTCCATCTCATACGATATGTCGTACAGCGAAGAGATGTGAAACATGTAATATGCCTACTAAAGTAAAGTGTTGCTAATTCACTATGTTAGCATTGGAGTAGCAGAAACATGTGGGACATGTTTGGAGATCACTAAGAATATGATTCAAAGGTGATTGGCTCACAGTGTAAGTGGGAGTCTTTTGGTATGTATGCCCTAAGAGCCAATCATATGATGATTTGGATTGGGATACATTATGATTGATTTGATAAATATCAAAGGCAAGCTTCCAATTTATTTTGGTTCAATCAGTTATGAGATAATGATAGAATAGAATGAAAGTCTAGAGAATGACAATACTCAATGATGTATGTCTTCAGGTTGAGGACCTAAAGAATGAGATCATACGGATGATAAGAGTTTGGACATTATTGTTTTGTCCCTAGTCAGATGTCATTGTGGAAGGTTGATAGAAAACAATGACACAACAAGACTAGAGTGTGTGTTGGTTGATGACAGAGTCTCGTTATTCATAATATGTGACATTAAAGCAAGCACATAGATACATATCAGAGAACAGTGTATCAGACAGACCCACCGAGAGAGTGACACATGGAACCATGACATGGTAGTCACAGTCATGTCTCACAGTAATGGTGGTAATTGTGATTCTTAGAGCTGAAATCACTACACTCATCACATGTCATTGCGTACACTTTGACATCATCAAACGCAGTCCTAAAATATGGATTGTTATAAAGGTGATAATTGGGTGACCTTGACACATGGGGTTTTGACTATGAGTGATAGATATGGGATTTGTCCCTCCTGAGGGAGTATGATGTCCATGGCCACTTGATAAGCAAGACTAAGAAAGGCAAGTGCATGCATGTGTGAGTCAATACATGATATTGATGGCACACATATCTCAGACAGTCTGCTTTGGATCAAGGAACATGAATGAATGTTGAAAGGATGATAGATCCATGCCTTGAGTTCATTCAGGATTTCAGAGACAAAGTAATTATTCATTCACTAGAATACCAATCATAGACTATAGGATTGAAATTTGTTCTCCAACTTTCCTTTTCACTTGGGTAGCACTGATGTGCGACTAGGCACCGCTCTTTGCTTGTGATGTCATAAGCTAGTTATGGACATTCACTACCAACATGAAATGGGACATATAGGGTCACACACAAATGATTTACCTGGAAGAGGATTTTATCCATGAATGATGTTTGGATTCATTACAAAAAGTATTTAGGTACTCAATCAAACATTCAATCAATTGACTAGACTCAGAATCATCAAGTTCAAGTATTGAACCAACTGATTTCAGTGTTGGATTGATTGAGAATTGTATTGATTGTGTTCTGCACAATCTAGACCACCAACTGACCGATTCACTGGGTGAACCGATCGGCTCATGGTTAGTTGGAGACCGGTTCACTTGGTGAACCGATCAGTTCATGTGTCCAAATGAGCAGTGTTGGGTTGTACTAATTTGTGAGAAAAGATTTTTGTTTCACTTGTACAATTCGATTGGGCAAGAATTAATCTTTGGATTAGTAGGAAATGAAAAAGGAAAGTCAATTGGAGGCGAGTCAAGAATGTGAAACGATCGGTTCAACTAGTGAACCGATCGGCTCAAACTCCCAACTGACCCGTTCATTTGTAAAACGACCAGTTTGGCTTCCGCAACTCAATTAGTTCATGGAAATTCCAGACCCTTCTACTCCCACTTTAGTCCCGCATTGCCCGGGGCTGAGAACCCTGACCCTGACCCCTCCTATATATAGAGGGGTACTCGGGGTTTCTCAGATAGCACAACTCAGAATATCAGTTAATCTATAAAGTTGTTGTCCTCTCCAGTTGTGGTAACTGAGAGAGCCCAGGCCAGTTCTACCCGTCAAGGGACGAACAGTGAGGGAAAGACAACTATAGGACAACAACTGGTTGTGAGAGAGTGTGTCAGTGACTAGTATACCGATAGAAGGGGATGACTCCTTCTAGTATCCTGTAGGAAATGACGACTAGAGTTACTAGTGGTCCGTGTGGACTATTTGTAGAGGAGGGAGGTTATTGTCGCTCAGGAGGACGACTGTCAATACTAGGAGCTGCACAGACGTCGTCGAAGACAGGTGGGTAAAGACCACACTTGTTGTGAGGTATTATCACTGAGAAAGCCTCAGGACTAGGTATCACTCACTAAAACCATCCTTTTTATTTCATTGTCATTGATGCGATCCGTGGTTATGATTTGTGGTGAGAGAAAAATTTTGTTACCGCTACCTTCTCCCTTACCTAAAACCCAACAATGTCAATATATAACTAACTTCAATATTAGAGACTCAAAAAGAATTCAAATAGATCTCAAAGGAGTGATTTCACATATATCCTTAAATTAGGTCAAAAGAGAGAGGAAAAGTAGTTTTATTGCTCAATATGATTATGGAGATGCAATATACATTAAGAAAGAGAAAAGTAGATCAATTGATCAATATGATTAGTGAGATTCAATATACCTCAAAGATGCTTATAAAAGGTAAGGGTCCAAGCCATTGATCTAGATTATTCACTTTACCCAATAACACAGTTGGTATATAAAAAAAATTAAGGTGTATATTAAAAATCCTAAAATTTTTATAAAAAAAATTCAGGTGTATATTAGAAATCCTAAAATTTTGAATTTTAATATGAGTAGATTTACGTGATGGAAAAAACACCATTGGATAGATCTTATTCTTCAAATTCAACAGATATATATATATATATATATATATATATATATATACATACATACATACATACATATATATATTCATATATTTTTGACTCTACGATTTTTAATACAAATTAAATTATCAGTTTATCTAAAAACAAAGCAAATTTCCAGTGAAGCAGCCCCATGATGAAGTGGCCCAATAGCCACCCGCCAAGGTCATAGTGACTTGGCTGAAGATTGGGGCACCCTCCCAAATTGAGATGAAAGAACCATTTTGCCCTTAGTAGAAAACAAAACAAAATAGAAACTAAGGGTTGAATCAAAATCTCCAGCAGTCGTCTCCTTCACTTGGTTCCTTCACGCGACGACATAGGGAGACACACAGAGCCTTAGAAAACACAAGTACCAGTTCGGTCGCAGAGCAGAGGCAAGAATCGATGTAGGGCCCAACCACCTATGTCCAACAAACCCTCTTGGTCTTAGAAAACTCAAGAAAGATCCCTAAGCACACTGAAATAGCCTCAATGCGCTCCAAAATTTTTGGACAGGGCAAGGAGGAAGGAGTCCATGAGAAACTAGTGCAAGAAGCACACGGTCAAATCAGATGGTACTAGAAGCTCCGCAACACCAAGATGAAGCCATGAAAAACACTAGAGGGGGGTGAATAGAGTTTTAACAATTTTTAAACTCAAACAAACCACAATTGAAATTGGAAGAAGGAGACAGGTGTTTAGAGTGGTTCCAACTTTAGCAAATACTAAAGTTGTCCGTCCACTACCTGGTTGCTTACCCAACTGGGATTTTGAAAGTATTTATTTTATTACCTTCTCAAGGATTTATACAAAATACAATACTATCCTTTACACCCTTTTAGCAGCCTTCACTTGAAGTAGGTGCACCAACTTTGAGGTAGCCTTCTTGAAGTAACTCCAAGCTCCCCCTTGAAGTAGCCTTCCTCTCTAGAAGTAACCTCCCATTGCACCAGCCTTCTGAAGTAGCTCAAAGTCACCTTCTTCGCCAAGAAGAACTCCACCCTCTCCAATCAGCAGCCTCCAACCTAGGAGAAGCAAGGAGAGTACAAACGGTAATAGAGAACAAGAAAGGAAAAAGGAAATTACAACTTATCCTTTGTAGCCCAAGGCTTGATTTGCCTATATCAAGCGTATAGATCTCCTAACCAAGTGTATGGACTTGTGATTGCAGTGGGTAGGAGATACTAGCCTATAGGACACGAATTATGAGCTAAGGAAGGAAGTATCCAATTGTCACAATGCTCAATTTCCTCACAAACAGATTGCTCAAAGTATGCTCAAGGATTTCTCAAGTGTAACAAGTGAGTTTGAGTGTCCTATGGCTTGTCCTATTTATAGGAATGGCCTAAGGATGCTTAAGGACGTTCTAGACAACTTCTAGGGGTTTCTAAGTGCTTAACTAGCCGTTAGGTACAAGTTTGTTGCTTTAACAATGGCTAATTAATTAATTCTGCAGTTGCTGTCAGAGACCATCTCGGTCGAGGAATGGTCGACCGAGACACCTACTGGGTCAAACTTTTGTCGACCGACAGGCTCTCTGGAACAAGTGATTTGCAACGTCTATCTCCAACTGCCAACTACCTTGTTAGTTGTGTCTAACGGCTACTTTGGATCTTTCTCGGTCGAGAAGATTGTCGACCGAGAGTGTCTCGGTCGAGGAGTTTGTCGACCGAGATTGATCATGTTTCAATGTTTCAATTTAGGCACTAATTATATGTATGAGTGTGCATATGTGATCCTATTTGAAGGGGATAACTTATCTAAATGTGGTGTTTAGCTAGGGAAGATCTAACGCTTGATTTACATGCAATCTAAGTACTTGTACATTATATATTTGTACAAGTTTTTTACAAAGCGATTACATTGCATGAAAATATAAACATATAAGCATATGGATTTCCCTAGTTGCTTTTGTCATCCACCTTGTTCCTGCACACTCAAGTAGCTCGTTAGATCAATAAGAATGAAATGTTTGTCATAATCAAAACAAAGGGATTTATAGATGTCCATTTAGCCAACAATCTCCCCCTTTTTGAAGATGACAAACATTTCCAAAAATATAAATAAAGGAAATATAAACCATATGAGTTTCATACCTGAAGATTACCTTGTGTAGATTTTCCTCTTGGTTATAAAATGTGTGCTTATTATTCCCCTTGAATTATGGAACATGAAATCCAATTCACTAGGGAATATAGCAACTTTCAATGTAAAGCCAAGAGTTTATTTATGAAACTCATTGATTGAATGTTTCTAAGTTTTAGTTTTTATATTTATTTCTCCCCCTTTGTCATTTCAAAAAGATATCCGTTTAGAAAAAAAAAACTCCCCCTTAATTAGATGTCCCATCAAATATAATGAAAAAGATGTCCATTTAAAAGCCAAAATATCATGATGCAAGTAAGAGTTTTTTTGTTTAAGTAGTACAAATATCAAAGAAAACATCTTCCAAAGGAGTGATAAGCAGTTGCTTCCTAATTTTGTTAAATTGATCTAGTGGAAGCGGTTTTGTAAAAATATCAGTCAATTGATCTTCCGTATCAACATGATGAAGGGAAACATGATTCTTGGAGATATGATCCCTTAAAAAGTGATGACGGATTTCAATATGTTTAGCTCGGCTGTGTATAATAGGATTGTGTGCTAAGTTTATAGCGCTCGTGTTGTCACAAAAAATAGGCGTAGAAGAAAGAGTAAAACCATAATCGTTTAACACTTGTTGCATATAAAGCACTTGAGCACAACAAGACCCGGCTGCCATATATTCAGCTTCAGTTGTAGATAGGGCAACCGTATTTTGTTTCTTGCTAAACCAAGATACTAAAGCTCTCCCTAATAAGAAATAGCCACCACTAGTACTCTTGCGATCAAGTCGAAAACCAGCATAATCCGCATCAGTATAAGCTTTAAAATCCAAGGATTGTCCTTTTGGATACCATAAACCAAAGCAAGTAGTGTCGGCTAGGTAACGAAGAATTCGTTTAACTGCTAGAAAATGAGAGTGCATAGGTTGTGATTGAAATCGAGCACAAAGACCAACGGGAAACATAATATCCGGTCTAGAAGCAGTTAAGTAAAGCAAACTACCAATCATGGCTCTATATAAGGAATCATCAATAGGTTCCCCATTTTCATCCTTATCAATTTTAATAGAAGTAGCCATAGGAGTAGTAGCATGTTTGCACTGATCCATCCCAAAACGTTTTAATAGTTCTTTAGTATATTTTTCTTGGCTTATGAATATTCCGGCAGGTGTTTGCTTAATTTGAAAACCAAGAAAGAAAGTTAGTTCACCCATGAGGCTCATTTCAAATTCTTTTTGCATAATGTCACTGAATTGTGTGCACAATGAATCATTAGAAGCTCCAAAAATAATGTCATCAACATATATTTGCACAACTAGGAAATCAGATGTATATGTTTTGAAAAATAAAGTAGAATCTGAATTTCCAATAGAAAAACCATTATCAAAAAGATTTGTCTTGAGCCTTTCATACCAATTTCTAGGTGCTTGTTTTAAACCATAAAGTGCTTTCTTAAGTTTATAAACATGGTCACCTTTTTCCGGTATTTCAAAACCAGGTGGTTGGGCAACATATACTTCTTCTTGAATGATGCCATTTAGAAATGCACTTTTTACATCCATTTGGTAGAGTTTGATGTTTTTATGTGCAGCAATAGCTAGTAACATTCTAATAGCTTCAAGTCTAGCTACCGGTGCATACGTTTCATCAAAATCTATTCCTTCTTGTTGATTATATCCTTGTGCTACTAACCGAGCTTTATTCCTTATTACTTCTCCTGCCTCATTTAGCTTGTTCCTAAAAACCCATTTAGTTCCTATTATGGTTTTATCTTGTGGTTTAGGAACTAAATCCCATACATCATTTTTAGTGAATTGATTTAATTCTTCTTGCATGGCTATTATCCAATAATCATCTTTAAGAGCTTCAGATATCTTTTTAGGTTCAATGATAGAAACAAAAGCCATGTTTGCAACATCTTTGAAGGAAGACCGAGTTTTGACTTTATCATTAGGATCTCCAATAATTAATTCTTGAGGATGATCTTTAATAAGCCTAGGTGTAGGTTGTGGTTCAGCTTGGTGATTATTTGTAGTACCTTTCTCACTATCATTTGGTATGTTTAAATTTTCGAATTGATTAGTGAGATCTATGATTTCTAGATTTTCAGATTTGGACTCTTCATGAAAAGAAACATGAATAGATTCCTCAACTTTTCTAGATATAGTGTTATATACTCTAAAAGCTTTGCTAGAAGTGGAATATCCCAAAAAGAATGCTTTGTGTGATTTTGAGTCAAACTTATCTCTATCATCTTTGGTATTTAAAATATAGCATGTGGAGCCAAAGGTATGAAAATAGTCAACTCTAGGTTTCTTAGAATGTATTAGTTCATATGGAGTTTTCTTTAAATGAGAGTGAACAGTTACTCTATTTAGCACATAGCATGCAGTGTTTACAGCTTCATCCCAAAAGGTTTTGGGTGTGTTGTGTTCAAGCATCATAGTTCTAGCCATTTCTTGTAGTGATCGATTTTTCCTTTAACTATACCATTTTGTTGTGGGGTGCGTGGAGCAGAAAAATTATGAGTGTACCCTTGAGATGTACAAAATTCTTCAAATGTATGATTTTCAAATTCTCCACCATGATCACTTCTAATGGTACATATTTTGCTTTGTAATAGATTTTCAATCTTGGAACAAAATTGTATAAAAACATGAATAGTATCATCTTTAGTTGCAATAAAGTGTACCCATGTGTATCTACTATAATCATCAACAATAACAAAATAGTATCTTTTACCACCAATAGATTGTGTCCTCATGGGTCCAAATAAATCCATATGAATTAATTCTAAGGACCTACTGGTGCTAAGTACATGTTTTGGTTTAAAAGAGGTTTTGGTTTTCTTTCCCATTGTGCATGGTTCACAGTTTTCAACTTGATCAAAAGATAAAGTAGGCAATCCACGAACAAGATCATATTTCACTAACTTTTTAATAACATGTGAACTAGCATGTCCTAGCTTTTTATGCCATACTTGTAAGGTATTTTCATTTGCCAGCAAGCATTTTCCCACTACTGATTTCATAGAGTTAGGTTTAAGGATATAAAGATTTCCAACTCTATTTCCTTCATAAACAACATTTGTAGTGTTTTCTATCAATAACTTGCAGCAAGTTTTGTTAAATAACACATCATAACCACTATCACATAATTGACTAACACTTATCAAATTATGGTGCAAACCATCAACGAGTAGAACATTCTTTATTTCAAGGTTTGTACCCACATTACCTATTCCAACGATTTTGCCCTTACCATTGTCTCCAAAGGTGACTGTTCCACTTTTCTTTTCTTCAAAGGTTTGAAATGCATCCTTGTTCCCGGTCATATGTTTGGAACATCCACTGTCAACCACCCATTCCTGCATTAAAATGTAGATTTTGGTACCCATGTGATGGTCCGATATGGTTAGAATCATTTAAGTACAGATTTGTATAAGAGTTATGAATCAGAAGTCCAGTCGGTCGACAATTGTTCGACCGACATCTGTCTCGGTCGACTAATTGTCGATCGAGAAGATTACTGTATTACAAACAAAGAAACATAGAAATTTAGCTCGGTTGACAAATTTTCGACCGAAATAATTTCTGGAAATTTTGATATGTTACAGACATTCGGTCGGTCGACAATACTTCGACCGATTAATGGTTCGGTCGACAATACTTCGACCGACTAAGTTCCTGTTTCAGTACAATAATGCAGAAAATTTACAATATGCATGAAATCTTTTGTTTAGTTGAGATAAGACAATATAAATAGCAAGATGGAGCGTTTGGTCATATCTCAACTAAATTCCATTTGTCTCTACTAAATTTGAGGTTTTGGGACCCAAACTAATTTGGAATCCTTAGTTTTATAAGGGCATGAAAAGGAATAGTGTCCAAGGCGTAAACAAAAATGGCAAGTAATAGAATCAACTTCATTTCTCTTTCTAGCCATTGTGTTCTTGGGTACAAACATAGTTTGAGTTATTTGGGTTGATTTTTCTTTGGAGCATATCCCAAACCTTTTCTTCCATTGAAAACAGTACCAATGCTTAGAATGTTATCAAGTATATTTTTTCTTCTTAACTCATAAAGTTCTCTTTGCAGCTGAGCGATATCATTCATTTTCTTGTGTAGATCATTTCTTGCTTGATCTAAATCAGATAACAATGAATCTCTTTCTTTTATAACATTATCATAGACTAGATGGTTACACAAAATAGGTTGAGTCTGAAAATCTTTTAGTTTAGCTAACAAGTCAGTCTTTTCTTTAGAAAGAAGATCAACATTTGTTTCTAAAGTGAGTAGCTTTCTAGTGCAATCATCTAAAGATGTTTTTAAAGACAAATTCTCAAGATCAATGTTATTCTTTTCAGAAGAAAGATTATCTAATTTAGCAATTAGCTCATCATTTGATTTGATAACCTTCTTTAGTTTCTTCTTGACATCAACATACTTATCATGAATTTCTTGTAGACTAGTGACTAACTCTTCTTTAGAAAGATCAAGTAGGCTTACCTCTTGAGAGTCTTCATCGTCTTCTCTTTCCATTAGACAATCCACGGTTTCTTCTCCGCTTTCACTGTCACTTGACTCGTCCCATGCAGCTTTATAGGCTTTTTCTCCCTTCTTCTTGTGTGAGCTTTTCTTTCCTTTCTTTGCTTTAGGACATTCATTTTTGAAATGCCCTTTCTTCCCACATTCAAAGCACCTAGGAGGGGTAGAAGAAGAGCTGGAAATTTTGTTAGATTTAAATCTTTTGTATTTCTTACCATTGACTGTCAAGGCTTCTTCTCCTTCTTCTTCACTTGATTCCTCACTTTCTTGTGTGACGACCTTTGAAGCTTTTAGAGCCATATCCTTCTTCTTTCCTTGCTGAAGTTCACGTACTCTTCTTTCTTCCTCTTCTAGGGTTGCTTCATGAGCTTCTAAGTTGCCAATAAGTTGCTCCATTTTCAGTCGAGTGAGGTCGTTTGCTTCTTCAATGGCTGTCACCTTTGGCTTATATTTTGGAGGAAGTGAACGAAGGATCTTTGATACCTGATCTTCTTCAAGGACAGGTTTTCCTAGGGCACTTAAACCATTAACAATAGTAGAAAATTTTGCAAACATTTCACTAATTGATTCATCAGGATCCATACGAAAGTGTTCAAACTTTTGTTTAAACATGCTAATTTTGGAATTTTTGACTTGGACTGTACCTTCATAGGTTATGGATAGTCTATGCCAAATATCATAGGCTGTGTCACAATTAGATATTCTATTAAATTCTCCTACTGTATATAGAACAATATAAAATACTTACAGCTTTTGCATTCATTTGAGCTAGTTTTACCGTATTAGCATCCCATTCTGCAAATTGAATTTGAGGGAGCTCATATGGGGTTGACACCATTCTCCATAAGTCCCAATTGATGCCTTGGAAGTAGAACTGCATCCTTCTCTTCCAATATTGGTAGTTTGTTCCATCGAACGCTGGAGGCCTAGCAACAAGTGTTCCTTCGAGGTTAAGGTTGTTGAGCACTCCATCACCCATTTCTTCAAGACCTTGTTAGGGTTCCTTGAAGCCTGCTCTGATACCAATTGAAAAACACTAGAGGGGGGGTGAATAGAGTTTTTAACAATTTTTAAACTCAAACAAACCACAATTGAAATTGGAAGAAGGAGACAGGTGTTTAGAGTGGTTCCAACTTTAGCAAATACTAAAGTTGTCAGTCCACTACCCGGTTGCTTACCCAACCGGGATTTTGAAAGTATTTATTTTATTACCTTCTCAAGGATTTATACAAAATACAATACTTTCCTTTACACCCTTTGAGCAGCCTTCACTTGAAGTAGGTGCACCAACTTTGAGGTAGCCTTCTTGAAGTAACTCCAAGCTCCCCCTTGAAGTAGCCTTCCTCTCTAGAAGTAACCTCCCATTGCACCGGCCTTCTGAAGTAGCTCAAAGTCACCTTCTTCGCCAAGAAGAACTCCACCTTCTCCAATCAGCAGCCTCCAACCTAGGAGTAGCAAGGAGAGTACAAACGGTAATAGAGAACAAGAAAGGAAAAAGGAAATTACAACTTATCCTTTGTAGCCCAAGGCTTGATTTGCCTAGATCAAGCGTATAGATCTCCTAACCAAGTGTATGGACTTGTGATTGCAGTGGGTAGGAGATACTAGCCTATAGGACACGAATTATGAGCTAAGGAAGGAAGTAGCCAATTGTCACAATGCTCAATTTGCTCACAAATAGATTGCTCAAAGTATGCTCAAGGATTTCTCAAGTGTAACAAGTGAGTTTGAGTGTCCTATGGCTTGTCCTATTTATAGGAATGGCCTAAGGATGCTTAAGGACGTTCTAGACAACTTCTAGGGGTTTCTAAGTGCTTAACTAGCAGTTAGGTACAAGTTTGTTGCTTTAACAATGGCTAATTAATTAATTCTGCAGTTGCTGTCAGAGACCATCTCGGTCGAGGAATGGTCGACCGAGACACCTACTGGGTCGAACTTTTGTCGACCGACAGGCTCTCTGGAACAAGTGATTTGCAACGTCTATCTCCAACTGCCAACTACCTTGTTAGTTGTGTCTAACGGCTACTTTGGATCTTTCTCGGTCGAGAAGATTATCGACCGAGAGTGTCTCGGTCGAGGAGTTTGTCGACCGAGATTGATCATGTTTCAATGTTTCAATTTAGGCACTAATTATATGTATGAGTGTGCATATGTGATCCTATTTGAAGGGGATAACTTATCTAAATGTGGTGTTTAGCTAGGGAAGATCTAACGCTTGATTTACATGCAATCTAAGTACTTGTACATTATATATTTGTACAAGTTTTTTACAAAGCGATTACATTGCATGAAAATATAAACATATAAGCATATGGATTTCCCTAGTTGCTTTTGTCATCCACCTTGTTCCTGCACACTCAAGTAGCTCGTTAGATCAATAAGAATGAAATGTTTGTCATAATCAAAACAAAGGGATTTATAGATGTCCATTTAGCCAACAAGCCAATGGTAGGAAAACCAAGTTACCCATGGATCATTACACGAGAAACCCATATAATTTGCAGACTTACAACATTCAGAAAGGGGACGATATTAACAAGGTACTTTAATAGGCACAATTGGCTACCTAAGAAGCTTTTTTGGATCCTTCTGAGTAGATATAAGAATTTGGTCGTGACCCAAATGATTTTGGGCACATCGCTGAGCTTGGTACCCACCACGGTTAATATGAGCTTGATAGTGTCTGTTAGTGCCGTTGGAAATTCAATGACCAATTATATCAATTGTCAAGTGATTTCCAATCGATTGTGAAGCATTTATAAGAGAGGATTTCATCGGGGCTGGGAGTCTCATGGTGATGACAACCAAGGGATACGATAACCCCACCTTTGACTATGGTGTTCAGGTTATGGAGTCCCACTAGAACTGGGGTTCCTGGATTCAGAAACATGAGAGGAATGCAGAATTAATGAGACAAAAATACGACACCAAGATGTGCAGAGAGATCAGGTGAGAGGGGAGGAGAAGCAGGTCATGGTGCATGTGCGAAGTCTAGGAATATGTAGACTTAAGGAAGAAGAAAGGTTGACCACCATTATATCACCAACCAACAGTCTAATAGAATTTTGTGTGACATGTGAACTTTGTAAAAGCGGATAAACCAATCATGAGATATCAAAATAAAATAGACTGTAGTATGATTAATAGTGGCACTTATTAGGGATTATCTTATCTATTTAAATTGGGATAGCTAGGATTATCTAATTAAGTTGAAATTTGTCACCTAAACTAATTCTGACTCAAAGAAACTAATTTTGGGCTTATATTTAGGTTTTAGGATTATCTTTTATGTGTTTTAGTACAAATAGGGGTTACCTCAAATATATATATATATATATATCTGTGTGTGTGTGTGTGTGTTTGTGTGTGTGTGCGTGCGTGCGTGTGTGTGTACATATTTATATATTAAAATTATCCTCAATATTTAGGATTTAGAGTTTTACTGCCCTTGTATTATTGCCATCAGAGTTATATTACATTATCTCACACAAAATAGGTCATTTTGTTCAATTTTCCATTCAGTTCAATAATATCACATTAAATTAAATAGTGGCACATTAATCATTTCTATTTACATGAAAATTATAATTCTCATCATGTTACACATACTAAGCACATTAGACACCATCTCAGCCATTTATGCACTCTTATACACATCAAGTACTTATTAGTCACATTTGGGTCATTATATGTGTATTAGTGTACAATATGGCATGTTTTAATATACTCATTCACATATTGTGTCACAGTTAGGTTAGTAGGTATAAATGAGATATATGATGTGATTATAGAATATAAGGTCATTTAATGTATTCATATATGTTTTTCAAACCTATCCATGTTAGGGTTACTTTGATTCATTTACGTTATGTGCAGTAATTATAATCATTAGAGTACAAACAAGCATGTTAGGGTCTTGATCTAAATGTGCTTGGTGAATTGCAAAGATCCAATCACACTAATCCCCTATTTTTGAAATTAAGGTTTCTAGAATCAAAATATCCAGAATTTAGTATGTTACAAAGCACCCTTTGTGTATTCCTTGGGTGATTTGCAATCCATAAGAACATGTTTTATTGTAAGGATCCAACTCCCCCATGCAAAGGCATAGATGCATGTCCCTAATGATACATCATGAAATCCAACTCAAAGATCTCCCATACTACATACTTTAAAGTCAATTTTTTACTATGCACTTCCCATTCCATTATAAGACCTAAAGCAGCAGTAAATAGAAAGAAAAACATAACATATATAAGAAATAGAAAAAGTAGTTACTTAAATACTAACATGAAGATGAGGGTTACATTTTGGATAAGTTATTTAACATGTGATGATTATGTTAAACTAATGTTTCATGTGTTGACTCAAGGTCTAAATTGACGAAACTCTCATTTTGATGATAACTAACCATTCCACTTATTTGTATCTAAGGCTTCAACATGAGTTATTTCATATTAGATAAGAAACACTCCAACTGCCTAAATGTGTGCATCCTAACTTGGAGAAATCAAGTCATATGTACGATCCAGATTGAAGAATAGATAGTTTACACCATATATCTTTTTTTTTGGTCCTCCGAAACTCCTGTTGCTTTTTTTTCATTTTCAAAAAAAGTGTATGTACAAAACTTGTTGATTCCAACAGGAATCAACTAAAAGAAAGGAAACTGTCTTTACATCATACAAAAAGATAGGAAAAGAAAGCCCCCCAAATGAAAGATAGAAAAAACTGCAATAGCCTGAAGCTACAAGAGCCCCCCAAACAATGAGAGGGAAACAAGGAATAGGAGCAGCAACACCAACAGAAAACCAGACAGGCACAACTCACACACCAACCTCAGACAATAGAAGGGAAGAACGCCAGACAAGGGCTCCATCAAAACTCTCACAACCTTCCACCAAATAGCATCCAGGCACAAAGACCTCATAAAACCAAGACCACAGAAGACCCCACACGCCACAGCAACCAGACTCAATCATCATCAAAAGATGAGAGGGGAGCAGAAAAACAGACCAACACCAAGCAGCAGAACAGCCATCCAAAGCCAACAGACCAATGCAGCCACAAAAGCCAAAAAATAGAACCGCCCACACAACACAGCAGCAAAGAAAACAACACCAATGCCCCCGCAGAAACTCTGCCTCTCATCAGAGAAGCAAACAACAGAGCAAGCCCAAAAAGAACAGCATACGAACCACCTCAACAGAAATAGGAAAGTTGCCACTCATCAGCCAAACAAACCTGCCCATTCAGCGCCACAAACACCCACCTCCAAAGCAAACGAAAGCCATGCCTAAGCGATCTCTGCCACTCCCAAGGGATAAGCTCATCTACACAAAGGCACGTCAACCATAGAAGAAACCCAAGGGGAAGCAGAAGCACCCAGCAACATCACTCCAATAGTCATCAACAAACCCCAGCACCAACAGAACCCTGCAAAAGCACCAACGACAGTGCATCAAAGGGAAAAGGGAGCGTCGACACTCCAAGGAGTGGGGACTCGACCTTCACCCTAAGATAAGAGGAAACAATAGAGACAAAAACACCAAAAAGCCTAGAGCGAGCTCTGCCACTCCCGAAGGATAAACTCTCCACTCAAAGGCAAAACACCAAGAAAGAAACCCATAAAGCATCAGCAAAGACCATAAAGCAGCCACAACAGACCATCTCAGGGAAAAGGGAGCATCGACACTCCAAGAGTGGGGACTCGACCTTCACCCTAAGAGAAAAGGAAGAACCAAGGGACCAGATCAACAAAACATCAGCCAACAGAGATGTGATTCTGATAATCCACATAATCCCTACGGATCAACTTCCACAAATCAGTCCAGCTTCTTTCTTTTTCATCATGAACTCGAATATTCCTCTCCCACCAAAGATAATAGAGAGAACATAAAACCAATAATCTGAACTTGCTGCACTGACATTTAACCAACTCAGTCCAGGACTTCATATCAATCAAAACATTCAGCTCCAAACCAAT
This sequence comes from Alisma plantago-aquatica, assembly GCA_963693085.1. Classification (NCBI taxonomy): domain Eukaryota; kingdom Viridiplantae; phylum Streptophyta; class Magnoliopsida; order Alismatales; family Alismataceae; genus Alisma; species Alisma plantago-aquatica. The sequence continues at coordinate 125,134,660 of OY856414.1, read as the reverse complement.
AAGATTCCAGATCTGCCTTGAAAACGGACAAAGAAAGCAAACATGTGTAGTGTCTTCACCATCGCACTTACACAGGAAACACATAGAGGGAGTAGGGATGCCCCTTCTTCTAGCATAATATGAAGTAGGAAGCTTGTTATGAGCAGCTTTCCAAGCATGAACTTTGAATCTATTCGGGGCTCTAGACTTCCAAATCCACTGAAAAACATCGGAATCACAACACTTATCCCTAATAGAATTCCAAATATTCTTCAACTTAGGGTGATCCTTATTGCAAAAAAGAATAACATCTTCCTTGTTCAACGAGCAAGGATACTTCTCAAGAAACTCAATAAGTTTCTTATTGTTTCTAGACGGAGGGATATTCCAGTATCCATTAGAGATAACAGAGCTTGCATAGCAATCACCAGGAAGGCCAAGCTTAAGAACTGAATCAACACCCAAACAGTCTTTCAACAAACTGTTATTGGGAACCCAGGGGTCAATCCATAGTTTAATACTTTTGCCATTCCCAATAACATAAGAAACATGATTAATCATGGTGTCCCTGCCATTAATAATCTCCAAAAAACTCCACGACATATTAGTACTAGTAGGAATGACCCAGAAGGAAGATTTGAGTAAGTACTTCTCATTAATCCACTTGACCCATAAAGAATCTTTTTTACTAGCAACATCCCAAGCATTAGCTAGAGTACAAGCCAAAGAGATGTCCTCAATCTTCCTTATGCTAAGGCCACCTTCCAATTTAGGTTTAGTAACTTTCTCCCACTTAACAAGATGAAACAACTTTTTATCATCCTTTTTACCCCAGAGAAAATCACGGCAAAGCCTATTAATCTCCTCCATAATAGACTTAGGAATGGGGAAGGAATGAGACCAATGAAGATAGATAGAACCAATAGTAGAATTAATCAGCTCGAGCCTGCCTGCCATAGAAAGACACCTGGCTTTCCAGCCCTCAAGTCTTGCCTTGATCTTATAAACAAGCGGAGCACAAGCTTGTTTATTGATCTTGCCAATAACCAAAGGAACACCCAAATACTTTGAAGGAAGCTCAACAACTATGAACTTAAGAATATCAACAATGGAGTTACTATCAGAACCCTTGCTAAGAATGATCTCACTCTTGCTAGGATTGACAGACAAACCAGAAAGCCTGCCAAAGTAGTCAAGGATCTTCAAAACATTCTCAGCGTTATCCTTGTTAGCTTCCAGGAAGATCATAAGGTCATCAGCAAAAACCAAATGAGAAACATGCATATTCTTAGAAGCTTTAATGGGACTAATCACCCTATTTTTAACCGCCTCATTCATGATCACTGAAAAAGCCTCCATAACAATGACAAAAAGGTAGGGGGCCAGGGGATCGCCCTGCCTAATACCATTAGACGGTTTAAAAAACCCTGTGGGCTCCCCATTAATCAAGATTTGGTAGGAAGTAGAATTAAAAATCTCCTCAATCCAACCTATCCAAATAGAAGGAAAACCCATCTTATGCATAATAGAATATAGGAACTTCCAATTAACAGAATCATAAGCCTTCGAGATATCCACCTTAAGGCACATCTTGGACCCAACTGAAGACCTATTAAAGTCATGAAGAATCTCATTGGTAAGTAAAATGGAATCTTTAATATTTCTCCCTTTCACAGAGGCATTTTGATTAGCACTAATAATGAACGACAGAACACCTTTTAATATATTCGCCAAGATCTGGGAAATAAGTTTATACACCACGTTGCATAAAGCAATCGGCCTCCAATTTTTAATCTCAGTAGAATTTGCCCCTTCGGAATCAAAGTGATAAAGGTGTTATTGGCCTCTTTCAACATCTTTCCCTTGGAAAAAAATCAAAGATAGAAGAAGAAACTTCCTCCTTTATAATTGACCAAAACGTTTTAATGAAGAATGGGTTAAACCCATCAGGGCCAGGGGCCTTGTCAGGATTAAGATTGTTGACCACATCATCAATCTCCCTCTGAGTGACATTGGTGATGAGAGAAATCTTATGTGCATTAGAAAAAGTGGCACCAGTCCAAAGAAAATCACCGAGAAGACCTGCATTAGAGTGATTGTTGTTGAACATATTATAGTAAAACTCAAAGATATGCTCCTTAATCAAACTAGGCTCATAGCAGATCACATTGTTAATCATAATGCAATTAATAGAGTTTCTCAATCTCCTTGTCTTTAATGATGAATGAAAGAATTTAGAATTCATATCCCCCTCTTTAAGCCAAGAAATTCTAGATTTCTGCCTAAGGAGAATCTCCTCAGCATACTCAGCTACATAAATCTCCCTTCTAAGCAATTGTGCTTTCTCCACAAGGTACAAAATCAGTAGGATTATGATCAGCAATAATCTGAGCTTGGAGTGCATCATATCTAAGGTTCTTAACTTCATCATGAGAATTCCCAACATCCTTCTTGTTCCAAACAATCAAATTATCTCTAAGAGTTTTAAACTTCCTATAAACTTTGTACATCGCACAGCCATCAACACTAACATTCCAAGACGAAGAGACAATATCAGAAATAGAAGACTTAAGGGCCCAAGAGTTCATAAATCTGAATGGAGACTTAACAACTTTGGGTTCACCAATAAAAATGTTAAGTTTTCTATGATCGCCAAGAGTATTCGAGACAAGCTCACCAGAGAAGTTATCAAAGTACGTCAAGAAGAGATTATTAACAAGAGCTCTATCAATCTTAGAAGTGATAAACCTATCACCAGGTTGGTGATTATCCCAAGAAAAGAACGGACCCTTGAGGTCAAGCTCCACAATACCACAATTAAGCAAAAAAGAATTAAATTCCTCCATAGACTTCCTAGTAGGGGGCATTTGCCTTGCCTCTCAATATCCTTACGAACAGCGTTAAAATCCCCAATCATAAGCCAAGGCTTAGAACAAATATGGGCCGTGCTATCAAGGGAATCCCAAAGACTAGATCTATCATTGTCCTCCGAATGACCATAAACAGCTGAAATCCAGAAATTATAGTTACCAGCCTCAACATCCAGTAAAACATGCTGATCAGTCTCCTCCATCTTGATAACATTACAAAAATCAGGTTTCCATAACACGATAATTCTACCAAGAACATGAGAATCAATATTGGACACATAGCCAAACTCAGGAAAGAACTTCGACATAATCTTGTCGATCCTCTTTCTACGAACCTTAGTTTCAATCAGAACAAACACGTGATTGTCAGATCTTCTAACAACCTCTTAGACACCTCTCACCTTGTTAGAGAGGCCCCTGACATTCCAGGAGGTCAGCTTGATAGAAGTCATTTATCCACTTTGGCTGTTGAGCTGCCAGCCTCAGCGTCATCATTGCCAATATGGAGTTCCTCCACTTGAGCCAAAATAGGAGAAAAATTCGAATCTACAATTCTATGAAATATTCCAGTAGCTAGTTTTGCGTGAATTCCAAGAGGGAGATTATTACGCCACCTATCACCAGGATCAAGCTGAAACTTATCCATACCAGAGATATCTGGAGAAACATTGGGTAAGACCTGAGTAACCACTGGGGTAGATGGAACTAAAGATACCAAGCTTGGGACAATGTCCAGTCCTTTATTGACTAACGCCGACAACGCTTCATCTTCAACAACAAGCTCTGTTTGCACAGCACTATCGTTTCCTTTTAGAATTTCAGCTTCATCAATAATCTCCTCAATCACACAATTGGATTCAGTACTAGACTGATTAACTGGACAAGCAACAAACACTTGAGCTGCAGGGGGCTTCTTAGCCCAGACTTTCCCCTAAACAGTAATTTCGGTCGACTCCTGAACTCTGAACAGCTGCTTATTACATTCACCATGGCCCATATATCCACAGCTAGAACACCGATACGGAATCCACTCATACTCGAGGAGTACCGTATGTTCTTCCCCTTCATCACTCCTCAGAACAAGCTTATTCGGAAACTCAGCTTCCTTCCCCATAATAACCAGTATTCTCGCGACATCCAGGCACCTTAAAGTGATCGTGGAATTGTCCATTTTCACCGGCATGCCCAAAAATGATCCAATTCTACTAAACATCCTACTATCCGAGAGCTCCATCGGAAGATGCATAATGTCTACCCACACAGGAACGTTTGAGAGAGGTACTCTGTTCACTATATCACCAGGTTTACACCTTGTAAGCACTACTGGTCTACCTTTAACCCACCATTCACCCTTAACAACTTCATCCAAATCCTCAGAGTCGTCGAATTTAATCAGAAACATACCATCTCCTAAATCAAAGACCTCAAAGAAGCTTCAGGTTCTCCAGATAGAGTCGAAGAAAGCAGTAAGAGTAGGAATATGAGGAAAGAAATCAATAACATAACTAAGCAAGCACTTGTTCCATTTGTTAGAATTCTCGTCAGCTTCTTTCTTAGGATAGAGTATCTTCCCTTCAACTATGGCTACATCAACCTTCTTCAGATCTGCGGCAGTCCCGGATACTTTAGGCCTAAATCTCTCCCAGCTGACCGGAGAAGCAACTTCAGGGATAGCAGCATTTCTTCCAGTCGTCGGCACTACAGGTCTACTACTACTAGCAGCCGACGGCCCTCTGACATCCCTCAGATCTCCAGAGGGAAGCTACTGGAGATTCTCCGCCCCCCATTCGCCTTGTCGCCCACAGAAATGGGAGCTCGGGAAGCCATCTTTACACCATATATCTTTGATGTAAATCACTTGTAATGATTGTATGACTTGTAATTAAGATTAATGAAAATTTATAGAACTTAATTTAAATATTTAAGAACTTGTTGGGCATTTGTTGAAAGTAATTATATGATGTCTTGTTGATTGAGTTTGTCCTGGTGACAACTCAGCCGACAACCTGAACTGGCTCTTGGCAATACCCAGGGTCAGTTGACCGACACCCTATACTTTGACATGTCATATAGTGTCGTCGCTTGAGTTTCCCAAAAGGTAACTCAGCCAAAAACATTGTACGGTGAAGTATAGAAAAGTGTTTCTAGTCATTTGAGTGTTGCAAAACTCAAAAAATATTCATTGGAACACCCAAAATGGTTATAATTTGATCCTAAGTGTCTCTAATTTCTAGTAGGAAACCTCAACCACAAATAGGCTCTTTAGCTTCATCTCATGGTTAGCCAAGCACTATGATGGTCCCTATAGTATAGTTGATAGAGATTTGCCTTCTAAGAGCCTCCATCCACTCTCGTGAGCTAAATTACTTGTTACATCCATTAGAGTGAGTAGGAGATTTGTAAGAGAGATAGTACTACATGTATATCTTGGGAGGCTCTCACTTCCTATACCTCCCAATCTCTCTTTCTACCATGAATATGAAGATCCTCTCTCTTCTCTAAGAGAGGTGAAGAACAATAAGGGAAGGAGTCCCTTGGAGAAAGCTTCTCCATGGTGAAGGTGAAGTTAAAGGCAGAAGATCTAAGACAAGAGTGAGTAAATCCTTGAAGGTGGAAGACTTGTTGCAAGAGTGGGTAAGTCCTTGGAGAAGGTGGAAGACTTGTTGCAAGAGTAGTTAAGTCCTTGGTAAGGTAGAAAAATCTTTCTCATGGATATATAAGTCCTTTGTAATGGTTGTTCGCACCCTTGTCCTTAAAGGGAATGCTAGGTACCTCTGACCTTGAAAAGGGTGGTCTTATGTTGTAACTATTATAATAGAATATAAGGAGTGAGACATGGTTGAAATCCTAGAGGATGACCTATCTAGATAGTGGATGCACATATCCTAGTTTGGAGGTTGGAACCACTATAAATAACTTATTATTTGGTGCTTGTTCAATCGCTCTCTCCCTTGGTATGCATGTTTGGTTCCACTCAAATTTCATATATGCAATATTATCTTGGGATATAACTTGAAGGTTTATTGAATTTTATTTAAGTAGTTTTAGCTCTATTCACCCCCTATAGAGTCCATTATAGATCCAATAATTAGTATCAGAGCGGGTCTTCTCTAGGCAATACTTCCACAAGTAGGAGAAGATGGGCGATAATCAAGGTGGAAGATACTACATCAACATTCTGATCTTTGATGGGAGAAACTTCCTCCTTTGGAAGAGAAGAATAAAATTCTATATCCAAAGATCAAGTCTTGAACTATCAAGAATGGTGGACCATCCATACAAGCAACCAAAGACAAAGATAGAAGAATGGGATGATGCTACTTTGAAGAAAAGCAACCTTTAATGCAAGAGCCATCAACATCCTCTATGCCTCTTTTTTCCCCATCGAGTTCAACTAGATTTCATCTTGTGACATGGCCTATGAGATACCAAGTAATATATATAATAATATATATAATAATATATGTACAAAATGTTTTCCCATCAAAAAATTATTTTCTTTATAATAATGTATGTACAAAGAAAAATCGATCTTATGAAATTTTATCTATGATTTCTTGAGTTAAGTCACAATCAAGGAGGTATAAGAAAACCTAGAGTTTGGTGTAGGTCATACATCTTAGATTTCTAGTTTAATCTCTTTTTAGGGCTTGAGAATAGTACCTGACTTGACCTAGGATGGAATGATTTTGATGAAGAAATCCACTTTAAGCAGTCAACTGTTGTAACATACCGATCTTAGGTACAAAATATATTTTAAGCTATAACTCATAACCCTTTCAAAATCTGATTCCATATTATTAATTGATCTCTCACTCTTGATCTCATTAACAAATTGGTCCTTCGATTGAAGCCTCGTTTAGTTATTTTGATCAATCATCTAACCTTAGAGTATGTATCTATGGTATAAATAAATTAACTCTCTTCTCTAAAGAAACATGTGTAGGTAGGTCTTTTATTTATATTTAGTGAATTATTATGTTTCCAATTGGTGTAATCAATATTTGTGGGGCCTACATATTTTGATTTAACCTTCCATGAATCATATACTCTTCATATAAATAAATGGCTTTTAAACAAATAAAGAACACGAAATACATTAATAAATATGTATTATTTATCAAATTTAGTAAATTAGCCTTCTCAAGAACACAAATATAAGAGTTACTATATTTAATATCTAGTGTAATACAAATTGTATTCATGGTCAAAACTTCATTGCAGTTAGAAGTTGTATGTTACGAGACATAAATATAAGATGTTACCTTAGATTAACAAATAAGCTAGATGTAAATGACCTTAATTGAGAATGTTGGTCACGCCTCTTCTTGTAACACATCATTGTCAGTGTTACATAGTTTCAATGTGTGTTACCTTTTCCTAGTACAATCTGAAGTCAGTTGCCACTTCTTATCTAACACTTACGACACTCTAGCTCTATTGTGCATCACCTTATGTACTAGATGTGATCCAACTATGATCAAGAGAGCAACCATAGTTAGACCTACATACAGCCTGACGATCTGCAGATACTGATCCATGGAATTTCCTTCTAGTTAAATTCTTTTCCAATGATTCCCTTACCTTGATAGAAATCCATCAATGACCAATCTAGACCTACAACTCGCAGATATGTGTTGTTGCCAACACCCACAAAAACGTTGATGGCGTCGAGGCAACCTAGTCTACAAGAATAAACTCAAATCCCCAATCTGACAAGGCCGTGCAATGATGCCAGAGGAGCCAATGTCATATGCAACCTTAGTGAGGAGGGAGAGAAATTGTTCAAGTACAATCTATGCACGAACACCACTAGAGATGGACATGGAGGAGTTCTACTTCATCTTAAAAATGTCATAATACTGGTATAGGTTAACAATGGGGTAAGATACACATCAATTCCTCCATCATTGAACAAATCATATGAACGAGATTTAGATTTCAACTAAACCTCACCTCTACCCCGACGCCACACCAAAATCCTGTCAGAATCCTAGATCTTCATGAACAAGAAAATGTGGTGGTTCTAGTTAATTGGCAACCCCGATCTGCAACAAAGCAGAGTTGACCTTCCAACCAAGTTGTTCTTGTGACCCCGGCCATCCTACTTTACCCGTCGTAGATACCTCATGTATGTATACATACATACATACATACATACATACATACATACATACATACATACATACATACATATATATATATATATATATATATATATATATATATATATATATATATATATATATATAAGACCACTATTCAATTTCTATGTAGTTGTACATATAAACATAAGTACCACTACTCCAAATAAATTATTCTAGCTATCACACATGCACAACAGAGAAGCAAGATATATAGTTCAGTATCTTATCAATTTAAGCATAAAAGGAGACAATAATGTCCAAGCAATGGAATGGGTTAGAGGAACCTTAAATGTGACGTCCCCAGATTTTGATTTCTCCAAACCATATTGGGAATGAGATGTCAGAATCCAAAAATATCATCCAATCATATCAGAGTGCGTTGTGGAAGCAATATGCGCATACATGAACATAAAACCATAGCATACACCATGACATTCTCAACATTCAACATGTATATTTATATAGTATGAGTTATTACACAATGATTTACAATTACATATTGAATGAAGATTCTACAATCTATAAACATGTATGCCAACAGGATCTTAGACAATAGGTACAACATGTGTAACTTGCTCACATCCTATTCCTTTATCCCATTCTAGCTCTGGACCTAGAAAATACGAGAAATAAAAACATCAACAAAAGTTGGTACGTGGAATTAAAAGCTACACTATGTTGGCATATAAAATACTTAAAATTGAAGAAAGAGAAAGGAAACATTATTTAAAGGTGGAGAATTAGGTAATCCCAAGTTATTAGCCACATTTAGAATGAATATGCATTACTATGGTGGACTTAGCACAAACATAAATGGTGGGCCCTTCCCCGTGTCCCTTGTACTCTAAGGATCTCCCTGTATAGTGTGTACTCTAGGGAGGTGCTAGTCAACATTAAAGCTTTCCCTCTCTAATTGGGAGTTTAATGAGCACCACTAGTAACTACATTTCATTTATCCTCATTTATGTTCTTTTATGTTCAAGGGGGAAAATTTGACAATATACATACATCTACATCCAACAATGTATTTCAAATACAAACAAGCAAGTAAATATATTTAACATCCAACAAATCTAGCCATATAATTATATCCACGTACCTGAGTTCAGATATTCTTCACATATCCATGATCATCTAGATAATCCGGTCAACACCTGATTTAAAGAAATTAATCATCATTAATACAAGGTTCACCATTATTAATGGTATTTAGGTCCAAATTAGGGTTTGGCCAAATCTGGGTTCAAACAGCCTAGAACTTGTGTCTGATATTTTTATTCTGATCCATACTTCATTATTAAGGTCTGGTATGAATTTCATAATTTTCTTGTACTTTCCCTATTTTCTACAATTAATATGAGGATTAAGCATGTAATTAGTAAATAATGAGAAAAGGCCTAAAATTGTTGAATAATATCAATATATGAGTCCACATATAGTTTCTAAGTGATTCTGGGATTCAAAAGTATTTTTCTCATATTTTATATCCATCATTTACTAATTATACAAATTAAATGAACCCTAAAAGAAGCATTTCAACCTAAATTGAATATTATCAAAAGTTGTGCTTCAAAATCCCGATCTAAGGGTCCAGTAATGTAGAGGATATTTTTCTGAGTCTAGAGATATTTTTGGGGTAATTATTGGCCATAGGAGCTATTTTTAAGGCCTTTTCTAAGAGCATAGCTATTTATTGAAAAAAAAATATGATACAAGTTTACCTTCTAAGCCAATCAGGATTTGCCACATGTGCTCCTCAGAGTGCAGTACTCAACTGGGAAGGACTGAACTGGGTCGGTCAAACTTGGGTTTTGACAGACCCAACTCTCTCTCTCACTGCACTGGCCCGACGCCTGCGGGTATTCCTGTGTTCACTCCGATCAGGCCTTCAAGCCGTCGTCGTGCAATCTGGGCCTGGTCTGGCTGGGAAATCGATGACCTCCTCTCTAGTGAGGCTCCAAATCAGGTCCTACCCCGACGTCACTTACTGAAGGACCTTCAAAATCACCAGCACTCTAGCACCACAGGGAGAGACCAAGAGATGAATTTTGGTAGCCTGTTGGTTGCACCACCACCACACACAGCTCCGGCGAGGGATCATGATAAGATTGACCTTGAAACTATGCATAATTGCAGTAGGGTTGCTTCATAACCCCACGCCATCACTAATTCTAGGATGCGGTGCTCCGTGACCTGATTCCCCATAGAAGTTGCCAGGAAGGTCCTGCTGGCAGCAGTGAGTCCCAGATCTCCAACGTTGTCTTGGCTACTGATTCCAGTGAGCACTGCAGGCACTGCCAAAGCCCCTCGGGTTACCCGCATTGTCTCCGTCCTCATTGCGCACAACCCCTGCCGATGTGGAGTTTCCTTCTCTGTCAGCAATTGAACATGTGGCTGTCGATTCGGCGAGCTACTGCTCCAGTAGTCATGCGCACCGTCATCATGGATTGGAAGAAGGAACGTTGTGTTCCTTCCTGCAACCAATATGAAGTTGTGCAACAGTCGTGGTATCACTGAAACTCCAAACACAAAGGAGTCGTAGTAGTAGTGGGAAGTCTTCAGAGCTTTGTATCGACCTGATCTTATGGAGAAGCATGACCGGAAGAAGCCTGGGGAGGGGTAAATCCTAAGATCTTTCCTCCATGGAAAAGCTTTAGGTGGTTATGATCGGTGGTATTAAAGGGCAACGAGTAGGCTAGCATATTGATATCACCCTCTTGGTTCAGATTGATAGACAGCTGATGGACCTCTCGTTGATGTTACATAGAGGAGGGTGGTGTGAATCTCGCTGTTTGAACCTTTTAATCTAACCTACCCATTTGTTGCAGGTGGTGGAGAGTGGAGCGTGAGGGGTCTCTAGATCTAAGGAAATCTGCAAAACAACAACCCACATCATTGGTTGATGAGATCCGGAAGGAGAGGCGTAACAACTATCCCAGATTCCTCATGAATACTCTTTCCTTAATAGTCCACATTACAACCATATTCTCCTTAGATTCCGGAGCTAGGATTTGATGAGCCAATCAGCCAAGCATGGCTTTATTACAGTCACCTACCAATTGAATAGGAGTGGCCGTGCGACATATATGAGAACCAAACCTAGGTTGGAAATCTTATGAAACCTAAGTCCTCTAATGAAATTTTCAAACGTCAAAATCTATCCAATGACTCTTCCAAAAGTCATGAGAATTTAAACCTTAGTGGATAACAATGACTAGTTTGATACTAATTATATCCATTATTTGATCATGTTTATCATTCTTCACAACAAGTCCCCCAAACTATCCTCAATATATGAACCCTAAAGTCGGGGTCATCACATTCACTCCACCTTATATGGAATTTCGTCCTCGAAATTTAACCAATAACATAATCAAGGTGATATCAAGAAGTTTCTACTACCTCTAGGCCACTATTTCTTACTGCCATGGTTTTCATGGTTTTGTATGTACCTTAAGTTGTCATCTTAGGATATCATAGCATTTAGGGTTCACCCACCCCACCTTATTAGGTTGAAGCAATACATTTCCTTTTCGAATTGAAACATCATTTAATGGCTTAGTCATCACTTGACATCTTTCATTCTAGGATTTACATCCGTTATTACCCTAATAATTAGGGATTTATATTCTCATATAGAATTGAGAATGTATTATTAAGGGTTTCATCTTTCACACCATTAAAGCATGCAAGGTGATATCAAAATTCTACGTCATGTAATGAGAGAATCATTCACACTTAAAATTATTATTATGGAATTACGATCAAAATCTTACTTAGATTTCATCAAATAGAAGATCTTACTTTACATGTTTGAGTATAGAGTTTCACCCTATGGTGTGAGATTTATCATCAGACTAGAAGCTTAGAGTTGTAAGATGGAGTTTAGGAACTATATTTTGTGATCATGTATCTATGATCCAAAGATATCTTTATTTCAAGCTCAATATGCTATACTTACATCCTTCATGTATGATATAGAGGGAAATATAACATAGTAAATCAAGGTTATCATGATTTCAAACTTGGATATTATATGTATGATGTAGAAAAGGAATATATAATAGGTCAAGCTTTTGTGAGTGACTCCTCATGTATAATCATATACACTCAAGTGAGGTTTCTAGCATCATATACTAAGAAAGAAAAGTGAGGGAACAATATTTATGAGTATCTTATGCAAAAAGCAATTTACTCTCATCACCAAAGTTTCATATATCACCTCACGTGCAGCTAATGATGAGATTCACAACATATGTCACCCAAGCTAGGACCTAACTCAATCAAAAGGATTGACTTTCTCATTATAAGTCACCTACCCATCATCATTTTTTTTCCACTCTCACATATAGGATTGAATCATGCAAGAGGACTCAACTCATCTACTCAAGAGTAACCCAGCTTAGGTCACATCATTTCACATATTTTCATATATTGTAGGGTAGGTCCCATGACCCTCTCCTTGTGGGTCTCACTCTCTCTGGAGTTCACCACATATCTTTTCCTAACACTGAGGTTCTCCTTTGTAAAATAGCTTGAGGATCATGCATATTCAACTTTATCTTAACTTAGCTCATCTTAAGTAAGAAAGAGTATGTACTTTTATCATCAAGACTTAGCTTAGATTATCCAAAATTGGATTCAGACCTCATTTACAACTTAGATCTTTATAAACAACATATACCTCAGAGATCGAATTTATATTAGATCATCCTTTCTTACATCATCTATCATTCTATTGTCTATCTATCAATCTATCTATCACATATCCTTATAAGGCTCTAGACATCTATTCTACATATAATCTCTCTTCTAGACTGATGCCATTCACTTTCACTTAGGTTGCATGATCACCTCCTACTCATACATGTGTGGGGACACATTTTTGTAATACTTACTTATATAATAAAATATGATATAACTTTTCTCTGATAAAACAGACGTCAGAGAAAACTATCGAGGTTTGATCCGATTGGAATCAAAAACAAAATCCTGAAAATGAGTGTCCCCCACATAGTAGAGAGTATAGTGTCATGAAAACTAGTGAAAAGGGGTGATAACAAGGGGTAGACTAGTGTAGCTACTCTAGATAGTGCAAATAGTGCAAATATGTCTAGGGTTTCTCTTCCCTTGATGCATGTCATTTCCAAATAGTGCAACGTCCCATACCGCTGCACTATAAGGAAAGAATGACATCTAAGGACTTGCTACTCAACAAGCACCAGTCTAGACCTAGTTCTCGAACATCTAGGTGCTAACCTAGAGGCTAGGTCAGATATAGTCTCTAAAATATGACTAATCTAACCTTAAAAGATTATTAAGTTCGAGGTTTTCTTAGTTTGAGTTGTATAATGAGAAAATATCAGGCTTCGCTATTGTTCATGATCTGATACCAATTGCGACATCCCCGGATTTTGATTTCTCCAAACCCTATTGGGAATGAGATGTCAGAATCCGAAAACATCATCCAATCCTATCTGAGTGCATTGCGGAAGCAATATGCGCATACATGAACATAAAACCATAGCATACACCATGACATTCTCAACATTCAACATGTATATTTATACAGTATGAATTATTACACAATGATTTACAATTACATATTGAATGAAGATACTACAATCTATAAACATGTATGCTAACAGGATCTTAGACAATAGGTACAACCTGTGCAACTTGCTCACATCCTATTCCTTTATCCCATTCTAGCTCTGGACCTAGAAAATATGAGAAACAAAAACATCAACAAAAGTTGGTACGTGGAATTAAAAGCTATACTATGCTGGCATATAAAATACTTAAAATTGAAGAAAGAGAAAGGAAACATTATTTAAAGGTGGAGAATCAGGTAATCCCAAGTTATTAGCCACATTTAGAATGAATATGCATTACTATGGTGGACTTAGCACAAACATAAATGGTGGGCCCTTCCCCGTGTACCTTGTACTCTAGGGATCTCCCCATATACCGTGTACTCTAGGGAGGTGCTAGTCAACATTAAAGATTTCGCTCTCTAATAGGGATTTTAATGAGCACCACTAGTAACTACATTTCATTTATCCTCATTTATGTTCTTTTATGTTCAAGGTAGAAAATTTGACAATATACATACATCTACATCCAACAATGTATTTCAAATACAAGCAAGCAAGTAAATATATGTAACATCCATCAAATCTAGTCATATAATTATATCCACGTACCTGAGTTTAGATATTCTTCACATATCCATGATCATCTAGATAATCTGGTCAACACCTAATTTAAAGAAATTAATCATCATTAATACAAGGTTCACCATTATTAATGGTATTTAGGCCCAAATTAGGGTTTGGCCAAATCTAGGTTCAAATAGCCTAGAACTTGTGTCTGATATTTTTAGTCTAAATCATACTTCATTAATAAGGTCTGGTATGAATTTCATAATTTTCTGGTACTTTCCCTATTTTCTACAATTAATATGAGGATTAAGCATGTAATTAGGAAATAATGAAAAAATGCCTAAAATTGTTCAATAATATCAATATAGGAGTCCACATATAGTTTCTAAGTGATTCTGGGGTTCAAAAGTAATTTTCTCATATTTTATATCCATCATTTGCTAATTATACAAATTAAATGAACCCTAAAAGAAGCATTTCACCCTAAATTGAATATTATCAAAAGTTGTGCTTCAAAAGCCTGATCTAAGGGTCCAGTAATGTATAGGATATTTTTTTGAGTCTAGAGATATTTTTGGGGTAATTATTGGCCATAGGAGCTATTTTTAAGGCTTTTTCTAAGATCATAGCTATTTATTGAAAAAAAAATATATGAAACAAGTTTACCTTCTAAGCCAATCAGGATCTGCCACATGTGCTCCTTAGAGCGCAGTACTCAACTAGGAAGGACTGAACCGGGCCAGTCAAACCTGGGTTTTGCCAGACCCAACTCTCTCTCTCGCTGCACTCGCCCGACGCCTGTGAGTATTCCTGTGTTCACTCCGATCGGGCCTTCAAGCCATCGCCGTGCAATCTGGGCCTGGTCTGGCTGGGAACTCGATGACCTCCTCTCCGGCGAGGCTCCAAATCAGGTCCTACCACGACGTCACTTACTGAAGGACCTTCACAATCACCAACACTCTGGCACCACAGGGAGAGACCAAGAGATGAATCTCGGTAGCCCGTTGGTTGCACCACCACCGCACACAACTCCGGCGAGGGTTCATGATAGGATTGACCTTGAACCTATGCATAATTGCAATAGGGTTGCTTCATAACGCCACACCATCACTAATTCTGGGATGCGGTGCTCCGTGACCTGGTTCCCCATAGAAGTCGTCGCGGAAGGTCCTGCTGGCAGCGGTGAGTCCCAGATCTCCAGCGCTGTCTTGGCTGTCGATTCCAGTGAGCACTGCCAAAGTCCCTCGAGTTACCCTCGTGGTCTCCGACCTCATTACGCACAACCCCTGTCGATGTGGAGTTTCCTTCTCTGTCAGCAACTGAACATGTGGCTGCCGATTCGGCGAACTACTACTCCAGTAGACATGTGTGTCGTCATCATGGATTGGAAGAAGGAACACTGTGTTCCTTCCTGCAAGCAATATGAAGTTTTGCAACAGTCGGGGTATCACTGAAACTCCAAACACAAAGGAGTCACATTAGTAGTGGGAAGTCTTTAGAGCTTCATATCGACCTGATCTTATGGAGAAGCACGACCGGAAGAAGCGTGGGGAGGGGTAAATCCTAAGATCTTTCCTCCATGGAAAAGCTTTAGGTGGTTATGATCTGGGGTATTAAAGGGAAACGAGTAGGCTAGAATATTGATATCACCCTCTTGGTTAAGATTGATAGCCAGTTGATGGACCTCTCGTTGATGTTATGTAGAGGAGGGTGGTGTGAATCTCGCTGCTTGAACCTTTTAACCTAGCCTACCCATTTGTTGCAGGTGGTGGAGAGTGGAGCGTAAGGGGTCTCCAGATCTAAGGAAATCTACGAAACAACAACCCACATCATTGGTTGATAAGATACAGAAGGAGAGGCGTAACATCTATCCCAGATTCCTCGTGAAGACTCTTTCCTTAATAGTCCACATTGCAGCCACATTCTCCTTATATTTTGGAGCTAGGATTTGATGAGCCAATCAGCCAAGCATGGCTTTAGTACAATCACCTACCAATTGAATAGGAGTGGCCGTGCGACATATATGAGAACCAAACCTAGGTTGGAAATCTTATGAAACCTAAGTCCTCTAATGAAATTTTCAAACGTC
Source organism: Alisma plantago-aquatica (assembly GCA_963693085.1). Classification (NCBI taxonomy): domain Eukaryota; kingdom Viridiplantae; phylum Streptophyta; class Magnoliopsida; order Alismatales; family Alismataceae; genus Alisma; species Alisma plantago-aquatica. The sequence goes on along the minus strand of OY856414.1, from coordinate 125,118,411 downwards.
AAAATCTATCCAATGACTCATCCAAAAGTCATGAGAATTTAAACCTTAGTGGATAACAACGACTAGTTCGATACTAATTATATCCATTATTTGATCATGTTTATCATTCTTCACAACAAGTCCCCCAAACTATCCTCAATATATGAACCCTAAAGTCGGGGTCATCACATTAAACAAGGAGTTCAACAATATTATTATATTAAAAAGGGGAAATAAGATGATTAAAGGATCATTTCAAAGTACTCATAAAAGTATTCCACGAATTTATTCAAGTAGAATCACGCCTCATTAATTAGGATAATGAGTTTAATCATATCAATGTCTAAATAAAATAGGCATATGCACCAACCTGATAATCATGATTAACCCTATTTATAGGAAAATTTTCCAACTCAATCTGGTGAACCCAAAAGCATTTTATATGAAAACTAGTTCATAAATCACTAGATTATACTAAAATGTATATCTATCTAGAATTAGTTACTTAATATTGATTATAAATTTAATCTCAAAAATACTCATATATATGTTGGTGGATGGGAGTATGACCACTAAGTATAATTAAAACATATCTTTTATCTCATATGGGACTATGTTACCAATTAGATGAAACAAGGTTCACAAGAAAGTAGTTGGCCAAAAAGACAAGTACAAAGATGATGGTTCAGGGTAGGATACCTAGTTGAAATTATCAAGGTTAAAGATATTTGGTTTCCAGGGTGTGAAACATATATGCATGATATGAGAAAATCTATAACAAATAGAAAATTATTTAGGCGATGTTCAACCATTATATGCTCATATGAAAGTGTTGACTACGAAAATTGATTTCAATATAAGTCTATCCCAAAAAGAGGTTATTGCGCCATTAAAAAGTATGAAGTATAAAGGTCTAAATTAATAAAAATAAGATGGTTAGGTATAATGATTAAGCATGATTATCTTATACTAGACATGTATTTATAAGAGTTAAGTCTAATATAATACAATCTAGATTAAAATTCTAAGTTCAATGATAACTATTTATCAATTTTAAATATGTACCTATATTGGATTTATGAGTACAATAATATCCCATATGCTCAATTCTGATAGAACATTATAAGTTGGATATGTATGTATATATATATTTTCTGAAAGGTATTACCTTTATTGAAACATATACAATTAGAGTCGGAAAACGTGCAAAACATAGACATCACGGGGCACAAATTTCTACCCGATTACAATAGGCACACAATGACAATAATAAAATCCTAATTACATTAGATCTAGGAAACTATAAGAAATTGTAATTGTATGTCAAGGAACAATCATTGTGCCTTAACAAAAATATTCGTTCCTTGATTGGTTGTGAGTTTGATATGGTACTGATTTAATATAGCCATTACAATATCTCATTTTGCGGCCTACTTTGCCTGAAAATGTGTGAATGAAGATCATCATCCACTGCAATGTGATTTACTTTTTTTCCCATCTTGTGACAATGGCCGAACATCCCTGAGGGTGGTAAACCAAGGCAGCAATTGGGATTCAAACCAGAGTCTTTTTGTTAGGGGACATCATGCTTGACCACTTGAGCCGCTCCTTATTGGCATGTTGTATGTATGTATGTATATATATATGTACAATATATATAATATATTTTTTATGACGAGGGAACCACTCCCGTACGAGCGCCACTTTATGACCCCCGCAGGCATATAATATACAATATATAATATATATAATATAACATATATATGTATGTGTGTATGTATATACATATATACATATATATTGGTCATTCATTCATTGCCTGTACAGGTAACTTAGATTTCGCTACTCGTGCATCCAGAAAAGTAACTATTTGGTCAAAAAATAATTATCTACATAAAAAAGTAACTATGTCGTCAAAAGAGTAACTACTATGCTGAAAAAGTAATAATGTGTAGATACATAGTAAAAATTCAGGAATAAATTTGTAGCTGAAATTTTTACTATGTATTTTTTGCATTTTACCTTTTAGTCATATAGTTATTTTTTTAACAACGTAGTTATTTTTTTTCATGACAGTTATTTTTTAGACTGAATGATTACTTTTTGAGCTACAGGGTAGCGAACATTTAGTTACCTGTGCGGATATTGAATATGACCCATATATATGTAGGGCTGTAAATGGGTAGGGTATGGTGCGGGTATGGTCATATCCATAACCGTAACTATTTAGTTAAACAGATATGGTTACGGTTATATACCCTCTTTGTCGAAAGCTATACCCGCAACTACCCATATCCATATAACCGCCGAGTATATGGATGGGTAATTGGGTATAAGGTTATGTTTAACTTATTATATTAATACACTACAAATTTTGAGATACAACAAACTACCACATTTAAATTGATAGGTTATGGAGAAGTGTGGCTATAAAGGTGTGTCAATGGATTTGCTCATTATCCTATGACAAGGTACGTATATGACTAGATTTGAACGCTATAACATGGAACACAACATTCTAATAAAAATGTTTACTATTTTAAGGTATATATACTTGCTAGATGTGAGTCCTACAATATGCACCATTACATATTAATGTAAATTATTTATGTAAAAATATAAGTAAATGGGTATATGGGTATACAGGGTATGGGTATATACATAACCATAACCTTACTCTGTAAGAGGCGGGTATGTGGGTATAAGGGTAAGCGGTTACATGGTTATAAAAATTTATACCCATGACGGGTTTAGTGGGTATGGGTTTGAGGGTATACCCATGTTCCATTTACAGCCCTATATATATATATATATATATATATATATATATATATATATATATATATATATATATATATATATATATATATATATATATAAGTATAGATGTGCATATATATATATATATATATATATATATATATATATATATATATATATATAAGTATAGGTGTGCATATATATATATATATATATATATATATATATATATATATATATATATAAGTATAGATGTGCATATATATATATAAGTATAGGTGTGCATATATATATATATATATATATATATATATATATATATATATATATATATATATATATATATATATATAGTATAGATGTGCATATATATATATAAGTATAGGTGTGCATATATATATATATATGTGCATATATATATATATATACATATATATATTGAATATATTAAATGTATTAATCTTCATATGGTAGATGTGGAGTTACGAGAGTTACATCTAGACCTAGGCTTTTCTTAATTCATCGTACTTACAATAGGTACCAAGAATATGAACGGTGGGTTTCAATGTCATCTTTCTACTATTGGTACCCCTTTTTATTAAATCTAATCAAGTGGGTAAATATTTAGACATGGTTTTACTAACGTTTACTTAAGCCTCTTTTTTTTTTTTGCTATAATAGTAGGAGGTGATCAGACTCCCACCTGTATAGTGTAAGTTGAAATTCCTTCGGTCTTAATTGGGATCATGGAACAACCACTACTAGGGCGTAGAACTATAATTAATTTGGTTATGATATTTTCTTCTGATGATGCACCTATTTTAGAACCCTCTTCAAAAACACTCACGAATCACCATCCATGATAAGTGAGACTCGATTTATCAAACTTATCTTAATTGATTCTCTCCTCCTTTCAGACTACAGGTTCTACCTTCCTACCAAAACAAAAAATGCATCTACAAGTTCCAAAAAAATGATCGAGCTTACAAACGTGTTTCGAAGCGGTAGTGTTCAACTTCACTCAAACAACAACGAATGTGTTGAATTCAATTTCCCTGCTAAACAAATAAAGTACACATAAATGTCACGAGTAGAGAAACAAATGGTGTAAAGCAACCACACACGTATGTTTTCCTTGGAACTAAAAACGACTCCAAAGTTGGGTGAATCTGGAAGACAAGTGGTGTGGGGCTGAAAGGATGTGCCTATTTATTTCCCAACACCGAAAAAGATCGCCTACACTGGTTAAAAAAGAAACATCGACTAGGTGTAAATTCCCAAATGGCCTATTTGAGGTAGAGATACTCCACATGTACTAGGACTCTTCGAGTAGCGTACACTCAAAAGGACTCTTCGAGTAGCGTACACTCAATGCACATAATCAATGAGAGTCAATGCTCGTAAGACAAGAAAACCAAAACATTCTACTAAAGTACCTAATATAATGTATAAATAATCAAGTGTGTAGCAAATACAGCAAGTACATAGGTAATGAGAAAATAAAAAATCGATATCTATAATTAATAGCATACTCCATGAGATATAAAATAGTCTTATATTATGTATACATAACTAAATTTATAACAAATATTGCAACATCATAGTCTATAGGTGTATATATTACGTGTGCGGATTTTACTCATTCTTTTCTAATTATGTATATACTATATGCTAGGAAAGATAACGTCAAATGAAGTATGATATTTCTAATAGTACATGGTATCATGATAAATTTATTAATAATATTTCTAAAATATATGTACTATTTTGATTTTTTTACATCAATAAATAGTTGGTAAAATAATGTAGTATCATGTATGTTATGAAATTAATTCTTAAAATTATATTTATATTCGCAAGTTGTGCAAATATTGTTTCCCTAAATTATAAATAATTCATGTTGTCAAAGATAACAAAATTTTATATTTTTCTAGTTTCTAATGCAACATAAAAATAGCAATCCTAATATTTTAGTGACCAATATATTTTCATAACAATTATTAATTTATTTGATAAAATTAATAAATATGTTTAAACCATCATAAATATCTTTATTTAAAAGTAAATTACTATAATATTATTTTCTTAATTCTTAAATAATAATAGTAATTGCCACGTGGTACTACTTATATATTCAATTTTCTTAGATTTATATTAATTTTTAATTATTTGAGTTGTCAAACTCATCGAGTAGGAAATTACTTGTGTGGTCTTAAAAAATAAATAATAATCCACACAATCAATATTGAACATTAAAGTTATGTAATTTATTTGAAAAGACTTATATTCATGGAAAACTAATTTAATACAATATTAGGTCTTATTGAAAATGATTAAATCTTTTCAATATCAAAAGTCATCATTTTAAACTCATCTTAAATGTAAAAAAAAATTAAATGTATGTATAATATTATAATATACATATAGAATAATAAATCTACACATATCTAAAACTAAGTACTCCACCAAGTGATGAGTTATATCTTCAACATCTTTTTTCATTTATGTACGATCCACCTATTTTACTCTTTAGATCCAAGTAATTGGACGATTGAGACATGTCGACACTCATTATGAATGTCACATATGTAGTTAGTACTATTTTTATATGTGCCCCCTTCATCAGGGGGCGGGCTCTGCCGCTGACGCCTTCCCTCCTCCTCATACTCGCCCACCCTCTTTCCATTCCCCTATATATACGCACACCACCACCACCATTCTACTCACAGTCCCAACTGTCATCCAGTCGACAAACGGTTCCTGTAGAACACCCTACCTCCAGCCCTCACGATTACAACTTCCTTCTTCACAAATATAAGCATGGCTAAGAGCAGCAGTGGCGGGCCTCCCGGTCCCGTGCTGGTCCTCCTCCTCCTCGCCTTTGCTGCCGTTCTGAATGTCACCAACTCTTCTCATGTGGTGTACCCCGAGCTCCAGAGCCTCCAGCCGGAGACCGTCTCACAGAGGCACCGGACCGGGTACCATTTCCAGCCACCCAGGAACTGGATCAACGGTACCACCCTAACCCACATAACATTCAGCTTCTCTTCTCTACCATTTGCTTGCACTGATAATATCATTCGCTATCGTATACAATATGTTTTGCTATCCTATACGATGTTCAAATGGACAACTGCAGTTAAAAGAAAACCAAACAACATGGTCCTAAAATTAATATGGCCTAAGGCTTCGTATTTGGATTTGCAATATTTGTGGATGGCGTGATATTGTCTTATACATCATCAATATGATCCACTGCTGCGGATATACCACCAAGGTTATGATTTTGTTTCATAGAATAACGATAAAAGTAAAACGATTGTGCAATTTTTTTTATTATTTCTATTATTATTATTATTATTATTATTATTATTATTAGTTATTTTTATATTTTCGTAATAAATTACATGTGAGCCTTTTCTAAATCCTACTTCTCAAATTTGTTTGTCCACGTAATATATCAAAACAAGTTTACTTTTAGGGGGGGGGGGATCAATTTAGCATCTTATGTTAGAAATAATGTCCTAAATAGCACCTCTTTCAAAATAATTTTGTAAATAGAGCACATTTGGTCTAAAAATGCTAACTCAAGTAATGATTCTATCTGTGTGCGCTAGAGAAAACCAACACTTACTTATCAAGTTTCTAACTAAAAAAGAGTCACATTAAATATATTTTTTACCTTGAGATCTCAGGGTGAAAACGCCATTGTACCTGATGTTTTGCATTTCTTTTTTATATAAAAGCATCTAAGTGAGTGGCTATTTTTTCTTATGTGCATATGAAATAAGTCATTTTGGGTCTCGTTTTTACACTATTTCGGGGAGGTGTTATGTTGGGTATTATTTTGTTCAAAACATAGCTATTCTTTTTTTTTTTCATTTGTAAATTGCAGCACAAACTAATTATCTTATCGCGGCCTATCTTTTTGTCTAACCGTGTATATGTTAGCATGTGTAGTAAATAAATATCGTAGATGATTTCATGTAGTATCTCAATAAAACTGAGCGGATTAAGAAAAGATTGTCATAGCAAGCATTCAATTTTCAAGTGAATTCAAACATTAATATTATTTGTTACTAACACACAGTATTTTCACCAAATATATTCTGCTTAGAAGCCGTTTGTTGCATTTGATGCAATAGTTCGTTGGTTCAGTGTTCAGTTGTCCAATATCGTTCATTGTCCAATGTCCCTTTTGACATGTATTTGTATTTCTCATAAACATGAGCGGATTAACCAGTCGGCGCGATGCAGTTGTAGTTTTGGTTAGTCAAAATAGGAAAGAGTGTGCGACTAGCTTTTTTATTTTTATGTATGCTAGGCAATGGTTTTGGTTGGATCAACCTTGTCGTTACATAAACACCTAACCATATAACACATGGCAAATCAGGCCAAACAAACTTGACCCGACCACGTTCAGCTTAAGCAGGTGTATGATTTTCTTGCAAGAAGTTGAGGATCCAATTCAAAAATTGGTAATTTCCTATTAGAACAGCATTATTAGATTGGACTTAAAATTGGTGATTTCCTATCCTGAGAAATCAATGCTTGGCCCAACAACATGAAAAGTGCAATATCTTCATTGTGTTTAATTGTTGTCCAACGGCATGAATTTGTCTTAGTTTTATATGAATGCTTACGAGCATGTTAGTAGATTGTTTCTTGAAAAATATTTTGGGATTTCATAAGGTACCCACTAAATTTGTCCTATTCTTTGTTTGGTTGAGTAAAGTTGGATGAGAACTGTGGACTTATTGTGTTCTTTTATACATCAAACGCCGATTGCAATCAACTTGTGGTGTAATCTCTTTGTGTAGATTGTTTTCGCTAATACAACAAAGGTATTTTAAGATAAAACTATGCAAAGCAAGAGGAATTTGTATACATGATTATACGTCAACTCCTGTTCTTATTAGCTTATGGGATATTATTGTCACATGTTCCGCATAAGAAATTAACATGTTAACATGTAATTCAAAATCTTTAACCTTATTAAAATCATTATCAGTAGCTTCTAATTCATGTATCTGCGGCAATGCTGCTGAATGAAAAATGACCGATACTGCGTCTGTGCAGATCCAAATGCGCCCATGTACTACAAGGGCTTGTACCACCTCATGTATCAATACAACCCATTGGGCTCCGTATGGGGAAACATCGTGTGGGCTCACTCCGTCTCCACGGATCTCATCAACTGGCGAGCCCTCCCGCCGGCCATCTTCCCTTCCGACCCCTTCGATTCCGAGGGCACCTGGTCAGGATCGGCCACCATACTCCCTGACGGCACACCGGCCATCTTATACACCGGTGTGATCGACTCCAAGCAGACACAGGTCCAGAACGTAGCCTACCCTGCGGACAAATACGACAGATTCCTTGTCAACTGGACGAAGCCAGGGTACAACCCCGTCATCCGCGCCAGCAGCGCCGACAACGCGACGGCGTTCAGGGACCCCACGACGGCGTGGAAGGCCCCCGATGGAGTGTGGAGGACCGTGATTGGGACCAAGAAGGATATGAGAGGTGTTGCGTCGATGTACAAGAGTAGGGATTTTAAGACCTGGGAGCCGGCGGGGAGGCCGCTTCATTACGTCGACGGTACCGGGATGTGGGAGTGCCCGGACTTGTTCCCGGTAGCTCTCCGAGGTAGGAGTGGTGTTGACTTGACGGCCGACGTTGCGGCGGCTGGGAGTGGGTTCAAGTATGCGTTGAAGGTGAGCTTGGACCTTACAAGGTACGATTACTATACCGTCGGGGGTTATGATTGGAAGAGCGACGTGTATACGCCCATGAAAGGGTCCGTGGACGATAACGCTGGGCTGAGGTTTGATTATGGGAACTTTTATGCGTCCAAGACGTTCTATGACCCTGCCGGGAAGAGGAGGGTACTGTGGGGGTGGGCTAACGAGAGTGATTCCAGGGACGACGACATTGCTAAAGGATGGGCAGGAATACAGGCATGCCGCTATCTGCTTCATTTTCTCGGGTTTCTCTTTCTAGGATTGTTATAGGTGCATGATATAGCACTTTACCCACACACACTTGCAGATGATCCCTAGAGCCGTGTGGCTGCACCAGAGCGGCAAGCAGCTCGTCCAGTGGCCCGTCAGGGAGGTGGAGACCCTCCGAGGGGCCTCGGTCAAGGTCCAACACGTGAAGATCCCCGCCGGCAGCGTCTACCAGGTAGAGGGCTTCGCCGCCTCCGAAGCCGACGTGGTCGCCACCTTCAACATCCTCGGGGACCTCGAAGGCGCCGACCTCTGGGATCCAGCATGGCCTCGCGGTGACCCGGAGAAGCTGTGCGGCACGCTAGCTGCCGAAGGCGCGCGCGGCAATAGCGGCGTCGGGCCTTTCGGGCTGCACGTGCTGGCGTCCGCTGACCTCGCCGAGAGGACAACGGTCTTGTTCAGGGTGTTTAAGCACGGAAAAGGGGATAGGAGCGTGAACCTCCTCGACGACAGGTACTCGGTGCTCATGTGCCATGACCCTTCGAAGTCGACGACGCTGGCGGGAGTGTACAAACCGTCGTTTGGAGGGTTTGTCAACATTGGAATCGGCAAGGAGAGAACGATTTCTCTCCGGACTCTGGTACGTGTGCCGTATGTGTCTTTTAGCTTGCTGTACCTACTTGTGCCCTAATTCTGATCCAACGTCTGGTGCCGGTATTATACAGATCGATAACTCGGTCGTGGAAAGCTTCGGCGCCGACGGCAGGACGGTCATCAGCTCCCGAGTGTACCCGTTGGTTGCATTGGGAAGTGACGCGCGCGTCTTCGCCTTCAACAGCGGCACCGCGAACGTCGAGATCTCGCAGCTGTGTGCGTGGAAGATGAAGAAGCCTCAGATGAACAACTGATTAGCAGGACCAACCCATATGGGTTTTGGTTTCATCTATCTACTTATCTACTTGGACCATCCTGTAACTAATTGGCAAAATTCCTGTTTCTTACCAATAAGGCTACAAGAGCCCACTTCTTGGAACTCTCGTGTAGCTACCATGTCTATTCAAAATAATCTACGATACTATATTCATTAGTATATCTATTGGCAACAAACTCCAAAATAATTAATTACTCAGTTTTGATCTATACAAACTAGTATCTAAAACCTCTACGTACCTCCCTCTAGGAGGATCATAAAGAATACTAAAGTCTATATTACATCTCAAGTCTCCCTAATAATCACTGACATATATAATTTCTCTATAAGTATATGTACTCGAACTTAAATAGCCCGTCTCTAGTCATATGATTTGTGTCATAGTCAAAGGCTTTACATTTTATTTAATTTAAACTTTCTTCATATCATTAATGGCACTGGTAAAAAAATCATAGCCCAAACTTCCAAGATAATCTTTCCATATATCCTTGTTCACATGGTGTGATCTTATTATGAAGGATTCCTATAATGTTTATTTAACTAAAATAATATTCATTACAAGTAGAGAAAAAATAAGGTCCCACCGAGATTGGAACTCGGGTTACTGGATTCAGAGTCCAATGTCCTAACCACTAGACCATGGGACCTATTGTTAAAAATAGATTAGATTTCATCTCAAGACATTATTAATTCATAGTGGAAGAATAAAAAAATAGATTAGATTTCATCTCAAGACATTATTAATTCATAGTGGAAGAATAAAAAAAATAGATTAGATTTCATCTCAAGACATTATACCTAGACCAGTCAAACTAGGTCCAAAATCGCAGGAACCCACCGGTCGACCCGTTTCAGACCCAATGTTCGTGCCTGGACTCTCCCCACTACATCAAATTTGAAGATCCCTCATACTAGCTACATACTTTCAAATCAAGATTTATCTACAAGTTTCAATCATTTTCTAATACAGATCAAGACCTGATCGGGTGTATATTCTCATATAAACCTATCTAAGACATACAAAAGAAAGCTAGTTGCCTACTAATATGGGGTTGAGGGTCAATTTTTATAAATTACCCAATACGGGATGGTGATGTAAATCCAAAATTTCAATGTAACGACCCGCACTTTTGAGTGTCTAAAAGACCTTAAAGTCACAGATCGTTAATCATAAATTTTAGAATTAGATTCATGAAATAATACAGAATGGTAAATAATTTCCATTAATGATCAAATATTTACATTTTTACATAAAAATCTCCTCTAAGGAGTTACATAACTTTTAAACAGAAATAACTTTTATAGGTGTGGAGATAAACCATTAAAACTAAACCATCAGGAATCACTCTAGTGTCTTCAACATCTTTATTTGTACCCTCATGTCCACGCTATCAAGTATATCTCATACCTAAAATGCCAACAAATAAATACGCGATCAATATATTTCTATACTGGTATGTGGGTTCAAACAATAATTACAAGTAACATATAGGCAAATATCTTTATCTTGCATATAAGAACATAAACTTGTTTTCATATTCTAACCCATATCTGGTCAACTACCTCAGGTGTAATCACTGTCCCTCCGGGGCTCGTGTGCATTACCCTTAAGATCAGTCTAACCCAGGGTTCAGAATACTATTATTTACTTTGCATGGTACTCATAGGAACTTTATGATTCATAAGAAATAAATAAACAAGCAAGTAGTTTATTTGTCATTCAATCTCATTGAGAAACATCGGCAATCTCGGAATTCAATACATATATAATCATAAGCGTAACCATGTACCTTATGCCATCGCAGAAACCATGCAGAACATCATATACTTTACGAGTGTATCCATACATCCAAGCAACCAAGCATATAATCAACAATATCTGAAATATACATACTACATATGTGTCACCATGCATTTGCATTACATTATTCAAATCTGGATTCGCTCCTAAACTAGCTTTTAGGGCTATCTTGTGTTTGGATTATAGGTTAGGGTTACAGACCCTAATCTGATCATATTATGGTTATAAGATTACCAATTCCATTATGCATATTAGGTGAAACCCTAATCATCATCTTAAACATATAAGACTACTCATGATACCCAGATCACATTACTAGCATTAAGATTATATCACAATTTCTACATTGATTTCAAACCCTAAATCAACATATATAAGCATACTAATGTAGAAACATAGGTTATACATCATTATCAAGGATTTCCTAATTAGACATGACAAGATCAGGCACTAGCTTAACATAAACAAATCTACTTAATTAGGCATCATATTAACCTAAATCTAGGCACTCCTTTCCATTAAACACATTAGGGCATGTATTGTACATACTTTTAGAATAGGAAGCATATTAATGGAATAAAACAATTTTATTTGAATTCCTCTCGTTCTCCTGAATAATTTTCATATATTATTTGTCTAAATCCGATCATCCTAGCAATTACTATGATATTTGCTAAAACATCATTATTGTGCCAATCACCAAGCACCACGTAAGCAACTAACTCTCTTTTATCTATATCTGTGAATCAGGTTAAGTTTATAATGAAAGTACCTTTTTGTCCCTCTCATGGAGACTGGGGCTGATGTGTGTCCAGGGGCATTATTGTCCAATGCCTATTAGCCATCTCCAACCTCGTTGCCTCGAGCAACTACACACATAGCAGCACCGACGACGCCCCCTCGCAACCTTGTAGGTGTAGGTCAGGTTGTGCGGACGTCAACGCAGACCAATGTCCACAACTACTCACAGCCAAAGGTCATCTCTGCCTTCGTAGGTCGCCCTCCCTCTGCCACGCGCAGGTGATCTCCTACGTGTACACATCGCAGGTGCCCTGGCTACGTCCGCCGCTGCAGACGACGAACACCAGTGAGGCCCTCGTGCCTTCTTGGCTCTTTTCCACTATCACTTGGTTTGACCAGTCAGCAAACCACCGTTGTTGATCCCCTCTCTCTTCTCCCTCACTCGTTGTTGCTCATCCTGCATCTTCAGTCCGCCGAACAACGCCCTTCCACAACACGACACCTGGGTTCATCGGAGAACAAAGTCCACGACTCTCCTTCCACTTTGGCTTGACTGATCCGTTCCCATACTCAGTGCGACCTTGCCATCAACCCGAAGATCCATCTTCCCTTGCATGGCATCTCCACCTGAACCTGGCCGCCGGGCTAGGGGGTGTCATCCTAACACTGCCAGCCCTTCCTTCCTCACCCCGTCTATAATGACCCCGCCTCCCCGTAACCCCCATTTAAGGGAGACCAAGAGGTCAGAGCCATTATCCCAATTTTCCAGATCAAAGGTTCGTCAAATAATCAATAATAATTATTAAACTCTACAAACTAAACTGAAAGGTTGTAATAATATTAGACTTTGCATACCTTTTTCCGAAACTTGGATATCTACTTCTATCCACATACAGAGTCTATTCTAACTAATCCTCCTTAACACTTTAATTCTCATTAAATTCCACATATGCCACTTTACTGTTTGTTCTTTTCACTTGTACCTAAAATGCTGACAAACAAAATGTCGGTCAGAATAAATGAATTATGTTGGTATGTGGGAGAAATAATAATCGTGCAATTAACAGTAACAACATACTGTAATCAATTATGATTTTAAACAAACAACTTTACGTTTTCAGCATAACTGCTCAATCCATCTATACCCTAGCCTCTACGTTGTCCATGTAGTGGAGTTGGATGCTACCTTCCTTATGGTAGATCCCCATTAAACCCCTCATGATCCTACCTAACATGTGAACTAATTTCTAGGGTTCAGTCACATGGCACTACCCATAGGTAGCCCACTCCTTAACTCATGGTGTGCTAAAGATTCTCATGACACTACACGTAGGTAGCCCAATTTCTAACTCTTGATAACATGATGGTCCCACTTAACAAGTAGACCCTTTACCAAGTTACCCTTTTCATCATTAGCAAAGCCATAGAGGGGGACCATGATCTGAGCCAGTCATGTATCTATACTTATGGTGATAATCCTAGTCACTTTATAGTTGCATGAAATCAAAGTCATCCAAGCAGTTATATTCAGGCAACTGATAAAACTTCTGGGAATCGCCGTGAAACTAAAGCGATTAGCCGTAAGCGTAACCACATACCTGTGTGGTTGGTTTGAGACAGAATAAGAAATCCAATTAGGCAAGCAAGCACATAATGAGAACCTGAAATATGCATACAATTTCTATTATTAATCATGCCATTAATATCTATTAAACCTAACTCGCTTCCTAGGGTTTCTAGTCCACTTTTAGGGTTTCCATTGCAATTAGGGTTTCACTTCATATTTTACTATTTTAAACCCTACTTTTATACAATTACTCACAAACCCTAATTATCTCATCTATTCGTCATGAAAGATATTAAGGTTACCTTTTAACAACATATAACCCTAATTTCGGATAAAAGGAACAATTAAAAGTCCATTAAGTTTACTTTGCCTCTTTTACATTAAAGCTACCATTTTTATCCTTTTTAAGGCATGACATGATCATTAGGCCCAATTATTATCTTTGGTTCCTTTCAAATTAAAAACTTATCTTTCATGAACTCTTTTCTACACTAATTCCACTTTTATTCATTAGAAAACCCTAATTACCATATCAAGGGTATTTATCCACAATTAGGAATCTTTATACTCGAAATAGCTTAGAACCATCATATCTCAACTTTAATCATGAATTTGAACATTTAAAGCTATTAAGAGTCACAATTAGGGTTTCAAGGCCCATTAAAGCATATTTATGCGCATGAAACTCTAAATTAAAGCAATTACGTGCAAAGTTCATCCTTTTTGTTCTTAATGTACATTTTTACAATTAATAGGTTATTATCAACTTTAATCATTAATTATCTCAAAATAGGGTTTCTTAAACATTAAAGCATTAAAGTTGATAACTTCCACTACTTTTCGAACTGTAATCAGAAAAAGGCTTCAATTATATTTTTAATGGATTCCCCTCATTTTTTTGAGGAATTTTCAAATTTTATGTGTATCCATCCGAGCGACCAATATTTAAATACGATTTTTGTAAGAATTTACTTACCAAAGACAATCAGAGAGTTCCACGTGTCCCTTTCCATGCAACGTAGCTCTGCGTAACCTAGCTGGTTTAGAACATAATGAAATGACACATTTACCCACGTATGGCCGCTTGGCTCTACAATGCCCGGAGGGCAAAACCGTCCAATTCCCTTATCCATCATCAACTTCGCAGCAACCCTTCCACGTCCACTGTAGCAGCCGATCGCAAGCCTCCCCCTTCCTCCCCAGGACTCGAGAGGTACTTGCAACTACAGCCTTGCCTCCGCTGCCCACCGTCGCCCCCCTCCAAGCGTTGACCCATGGCCAGGATGGACAGGTGTGTGGGCGTTGGGCCTGCAACTCGTAGCCCTGTTGCGGACCTCCGGCAGGTGCTACACATAGGCGGGAGCAAGGTGATGTTGATCAATAATCCATAGGTCGTAAAAGGAACGCCATGCCTCCATCATGACAATGCCATGGCCCCTTGTGGCTCTGGGGTTAGAGCTATACCCTCATGGTTAGGGTTTTGATGAAGAAGATGAAAAAGAGAGAGAGATTTGTGTGGGATCTCTCTAGAACTCGAACCAGGGCTCTACCCTTTATATAGGGGTGGGTAATGAAGCCCTAGGTTGGCTATTCACGAATCAAAGAGTTCTTTTCCCAACAGGAACCCAAGTTCCTTCATTAGGAAGCAAGCTTCTCTCCCTTAATTACCTCTCTAATATTCTTTATTCTTTAGATATTAGGAAATTGAAAATCCTCTCACTTATTCTCTTTTATGCTTGACTTTTATCCTATTGGCATGAAAATCTATTTTCTTTTAGTAGAAAATACTTCCTTTTTAACAATGCCACCAAATTCATTAATCATGCATCACATTATCTTCTTATTTTGCATTATTGATATTTTCTCTTTCTTTTTCTTTATTGGGTTTCCTTGGACCCCAAGAAACTCTAATATTTCGAAATCCTTTTTAGTGGATACTCATTATCCTTCTAGATGCATCTATGTCCATTATTTCCCATTGTCTTGTTTATTTCTTTATTAAAATAACTCTTTTTAAGGATTTCTCTTTATTTCTCTTTTTATTTTCCTTATTGGAATTCCTTTTAACATTAGAAACCTCATGGATACGAAAATCCATCAAAGATAACTCAATCATACCTCTTTCCACTTATTTACCATATTTTATCATTGTTTTCAATTTCTTTCTTAATAAAGAAATATTTCATTTATCTTTTCTTTTATTGTTATATTATCTTTGAAATTTTGGACTCCTTGGGACCCAAGCAACCCAAGAGGCACGAAATTCAACTTTGGATAACATTCCTTTGACTTCTAGAGGTCTCTACATCTTTCTTTTCTCCATTTCTCAATTATTCATTTACTAATTGAATTTCCTTGTTATAGGGCCCAATAGCCAATAAAGCCCACAAAACGACCAACAAGGCTATTGTAAATGAAATCCATTTATTCAAAAAAAATTATTTGTTCAAATATCTTTAATAGGAGAAATTATATTTCTCACCAAAAGAACCCAAAAACTGGGGTTGTAACATCCTTCCCCTCTTATAAGAATTTTGTCCTCAAAATTCCATCAAGCAAACAAACAATTCAGGATAAGACTTTTCCATGTCCATCATTGGCTCCTATGTGGCTTTACCTTATCCATGACGCTTCCAAAGAACCCTTATCATCACATATCCTTTTCTCTAAGTTTCTTTCACCTTGGCATCTATAAACCTCACAGGTGACTCAGGTCATTTCAGCCTCCCTTGGGGCTCACTAGGTTCATTGCTCAGCACATGGTCCGGGTACCTCACATAGTGCTCTAAATTGGATACATGGAACTCATCACACATTACTTTATCCTGAGGGGTAAGGTCAAACTTAACCTTCTCCACCAATCCATCTCAAGAAGAACCCATGCATCAGGGACTCATCTCTCTTAGCTATAACTTAGAGGGATCGGATTTTCATGTCACATATTCCCCCTCAGTGAACTGCATGTCAGTCTACTTTGCATCATCTTACGACTCATGTCATCCCTGGGCTCCTTTCAGCCATCATATGATCAAAGAGACTTCATCTACACTCACTGTGGTCCTTCTCAGGCCTTCGCAAGGTCCCTCCACCAACATCATCTTAATGAAGTGGTGACCGACACAACCTCCCTTACAGAGCTCCTTTACATCCTGACATTGTCTATGGTGGTTATTATCACATCTTATAGATGACCAGAACTATCTCTATATATCACCCTGAATGAGCACACATGCTCTCATCAGACCCTCTAGTCTGGATCGTACTAACCATTAGTTAGGGGTGATAAGTGGTACTAACATTGAGTTCTTCATATACCTACTTCCACCTTATGGAAGTGAATCTTTAGGTTATACTCAAGAACTTTTGAACTCGCATCATGGTGTAGTTGAACCATCTCTCTCATATGTAGTTCAACTGAATCTATCCCTTGACAATACTCTTACTTTCTCATGTCATATAGGTAAGGCGATCTACCATAACCCATATTGCATCTCGACCTTCCTTGGTCTAGGGGAGACTTACAACATCCATAGTGATGAACTCCCATTCCCTCTCAGGGACTCTTTATCCTCTATGTCAATACACTGGGTTACTAGTGTTTGTCCTTCACCTCCTGGCTTGCATGGCAACATACCACATGCAACTTCATCTTAGGCATCCAAAGTACTACTGTCACTTATTATCTTGGTAGTATCATGGTATATGGTGATCTTAAATCATGATCTCCCATATGTCATGATTCCTCAAGATCGATTCCTTAGAAACCCTAAACCACTCTAGTCAGGGTTTCATCACCTTCCTTTTCAGAGAAGTACATCTGAGGTTCTACAACCATCCTCTTATTGCATTACAGCCTAGGCTGGCTAACCAAACAAATACTAACTTGTTCAATATATCTCGTTACATCTGAGTGTTAGCCAAACATATCTCCTTTTTCAAACTTAGGGTTAGCCCAACAACTTCTTTTAGCCTCTAGCTAAACTAGGCAGCTGCATCTCAACCACTTCACATCATTATGTGTAAAGGTTATGGTGAAAACATACACCTCCATGTATTCCACTCATCATCCCAGCTCAAACTCTAAGTCTATCTTCATTAAGAACACTCTGAGCTCATCCTCATGGTGATCAAACTCAACCTGGTATAACTTGCAAGTTCCACATAGCTCATTATATAACATTCTCATAAGATGACTACATCATTTCTCTTGATGTTTGTAAACCATCCACATATCGTTCACTCCATCAAGGTATGTTATCATCTTTGTCCTCATACTTCATAGAAATGTTCCAACTCACATCATCTTTATTCTTAGTGTATGGCATGCGTATTTTCCTATCTCTCCCTCCCATAACAAGAGGAAATAAGCATTTGGTTGTAGTCCAAATACAGAGTTCTTCCCATTCTAAGAGTAGAGATGGTACATCCCACATTGCATTTACACCTTCGAATCTATGTTGAAACGTGAAACTTATGTCTCTATATCACAATCATATCGATATCAAGGTTACTTCCATGGAAAACTAGTTTCGAACCTACTTGGGTCACCACACAAACCCTGGTCATCTCCTCTAGGTCTGTAGGGTGCCGACACTTTTGGGGTCATCCCTCTTCCCTGATGCATCCAGAGAGTGCCATCCTCATCTGCCCTTTGGGTCCCATGAGTTCATGTATGTGATCATTCTCCTAACTCATGGCCCACATACAATGATAGTTGTTACCTCCCGACCCTATGGTCATGTGCAACTAGGGAATTAGGCAACTCCTACTTCCATCGATCTTATCCCCACCTAACCCTAGGATAGACTTAGGATTCCAACATAGTACACGTCCAACTTAGAACCTTACCCAAGCCTTCACCATGTCTCTCTGCATTCCTAGGCTGACTTTCATCCTTTCACAAGGGTCATGCATGGCGACATGCCTACCTTGGTCAGGCCCCATATCGGTTACCTCTATGGTAACCATCCACATGCACTTAGAGATGGTTATCTATGGGCCTACAGGTTCATTCTCTTACCATATACTCATCACTTAGCTTCTCAAGATCCTATGAGACCTCTTTAGGTTACCTCAAAACCAACAAAACTGGTATACACCCTATAAAAGGGTCCCTCTCCCAGGATGGGAGGAAACTACATTTTGATAACAAAGGTCAAAAACATCCTTATGTCAAGGGTTTACATCCACATGAGCATGCTTAACCCTAGAAAGCTACTAAGGTACAATGATCCCACCTACTAATCCATGCTAGGTCACACTTGTTCTCATCCTCGACATTGGATCAAGATCAAACCTTCTCATGTCATCAACTTAGTTGTGAAGGGTTCATCAAACATCCTTTAGACTTAAGGGGTTTCCCTTTCCTCTAAACATGAGGAGTTCCATGCTCGAATCTCTAGAAACTCAAATCTCATCAGGAGCATCAGGTACACCACTTCCCCTCTTAGGCCTAGGAACCCTAGGTTCACTATTGGGTGTCCAACTGCATGCTCAACCTCTTAACCACAAACCAAACATGTACAAGGTATGACATGCACTTCTTGTCATCATTCTACTCAAACAACACTTTAGAGTGGAGTCCTCCTCAAGGACAACCAACAAGGTATAAGGCCTCACAACCTGTTACTAAGCCTCTTCAGGGTCTAAGGAACTCTTTTTCCGAACCCTAGAAGGTGAACATCTATACCATAGGTTCATAGGCACCAACAACCTCACCTTCTCTCTAGGTTTTGGTTTCTCCAAAGGCAACCAAGATATCCTCAGCCTCCAGGGATCATGCATGAAGAAACCACAACCATCCACTTAGGTTGCATCATCCTCAACTCCCCATTGTTCCCCATATCTTGGAATCTAAGCTTTCAACCCTCTTGCTTGGAGCCAGCCTCACTACTAGAGGTCCTTTCTCCATGAATATGGATCAAGATCACAAGAATACCCCTATGTGGGTGAAGCCTATGTTCAACTTATGTTTGCTCAGGATTATCCATAGTTATTTATGCTTATCTCATAAGCTATCCATCATACTCTCCTAGCCAGGGTTTTAGCCTACTACTCGCACCACTGACGTGCTATGGGGGCATGCTATGCCCTACTTGTATAAGCCCATAGGGTTTCTATAGGTCCTTCTCTAACCTCATCAAGGAAGGAGCTATCCTTCGCTCTAACATGCACGACCCTTCCCAGGGTTGGGTCGCCAAAGGTACTAGGTTATCCAACCTCTCACGGCTCATATGGCATCTAAGGCATGTCCATCCAAACACCCAAGCTACCATGACATCTAACTCATCATGTCATCTCACCACTTAGGGTTAGTGTTAGCAACGTCCTCAGAGGATATGTCAGTTCTCTACTTTTAATGGAGGTCTCTACCTCCAAGACTAACTCTCTTTACTTATCCTCCTGACAAGGAGGTCCAACCTCAGGTCTCTCCTAAGGGCAATGACAACTCATGTCATACGACCTAAGCATGTATCTATTCTTTAGTTTACACTTAAACTATTAAGCTTATGTCCATGACATCTTATTTACATTCTTTTCATTAATTTGGTGGAGGATTCCTTAATCCTTATCAACCTTACCCATACCTCAAGAGGGTAAGGAAAAGAGAGAAAACCCTAATCCTTATAATCCTTAGCAGCATTTGAGTTGAGAAGGGATGAACAAGATGAGAGAGTCCTAAAGGTATCTTATTTCGAGTCAAATCCTGAGACATTGGCCAGGCAGTCACACTAATCCGGGAGTCCTTGTATTCTATCTAGCGGTGCAGAGGAAAATCTTTCCAGCCCCCAGATGTGATCCTTTTCTACACACCTCTGTCTTTTGGAAAATCCTCTAATAACTCCCTTGGGTTCTATGAAGTTTGTAAAATTTAATAATTATTGAAGATTAAATGAGGAACCTATGCTCTGATACCAAATGTAACGACCCTGCCTCCCCGTAACCCCCATTTAAGGGAGACCAAGAGTTCAGAGTCGTTATCCCAATTTTTCGGATCAAAGGTTCTTCAAATAATCAATAATAATTATTAAATTCTACCAACTAAACTGAAAGGTTGTAATAAAATTAGACTTTGCATACCTTTTTCAAAAACTTGGATATCTACTTCTACCGACATCCGGAGTCTATTCTAACTAATCCTCCTTAGCACTTTAATTCTCAATAAATTCCACATACGCCACTTTACTATTTGTTCTTTTCACTTTTACCTAAAACACTGACAAACAAAACATCGATCAGCATAAATGAATTATGTTGGTATGTGGGAGAAACAATAACTGTGCAATAAACTGTAACAACATACTATAGTCAATTATGATTTTAAACAAACAACTTTACATTTTCAGCATAACTGCTCAATCCATCTATACCCTAGCCTCTACGTTGTCCATGTAGTGGAGTTGGATGCTACCTTCCTTATGGTAGATCCCCATTAAACCCCTCATGATCCTACCTAACAAGTGAACTAATTTCTAGGGTTCAGTCACATGGAACTACCCATAGGTATCCCACTCCTTAACTCATAGTGTGCTAAAGAGTCTCATGGCACTACACGTAGGTAGCCCAATTTCTAACTCTTGATAACCTGATGGTCCCACTTAACAAGTAGACCCTTTACCAGGTTACCCTTTTCATCATTAGCAAAGCCACAGAGGAGGACCAGGATCTGAGCCAGTCATGTATCTATACTTATGGTGATAATCCTAGTCACTTTATAGTTGCATGAAATAAAAGTCATCCAAAGAGTTATATTTAGGAAATCGATAAAACTTTCGAGAATCCCCGTGAAACTAAATTGATTAGCCATAAGCATAACAACATACCTGTCAGGCTGATTTGAGACAGAATAAGAAATCCAATTAGGCAAGCAAGCACATAATGATATCCTGAAATATGCATACAATATCCTATTATTAATCATGGCATCAAGATCTATTAAACCTAACTCGCTTCCTAGGGTTTCTAGTCCACTTTTAGGGTTTCCATTGCAATTAGGGTTTCACTTCATCTTTTATTATTTTAAACCCTAATTTTATACAATTACTCACAAACCCTAATTATCTCATCTATTCTTAATGAAAGATATTAAGGGTTACCTTTTAACAACATATAACCCTAATTTTGGATAAAAGGCACAATTAAAAGTCCATTAAGTTTACTTTGCCTCTTTTACATTAAAGCTACCATTTTTATCATTTTTAAGGCATGACATGATCATTAGGCCCAATTATCATCTTTGGTTCCTTTCAAATTAACAACTTATCTTTCATGAACTCTTTTCTACACTAATTCCACTTTTATTCATTAGAAAACCCTAATTACCATATCAAGGGTATTTATCCACAATTAGGAATCTTTATACTCAAAATATCTTAGAACTATCATATCTCAACTTTAATCATAAATTTGAACATTTAAAGCTATTAAGAGTCACAATTAGGGTTTTGAGGCCCATTAAAGCATATTTATGCGCATGAAATTCTAAATTAAACCAATTACATGCAAAGTTAATCCTTTTTATTCTTAATGTTCCTTTTTACAATTAACAGGTTAATATCAACTTTAATCATCCATTAAACCCTACTAAATACATTAATTATCTCAAAATAGGGTTTCTTAAACATTAAAGCATTAAAGTTGATAACTTCCACTACTTTTCGAACTGCAATAAGAAAAAGGTTTCAATTATATTTTTAATAGATTCCGCTCGTTTTTCTGAGCAATTTTCATATTTTATGCGTATCCATTCGAGCTACCAATATTTAAATATGATTTTTGTAAGAATTTACTTACCAAAGTGAATCAGAGAGCACCATGTGTCCCTTTCCATGCAACGTAGCTCTGTGTAACCTAGTTGGTTTAGAACATAATGAAATGACACATTTACTACCGTGCGGCCGCTTGGCTCTGCAATGCTTGAAGGGCAAAACCGTCCAATTCCCTTGTCTGTCATCAACCTCGCGGCAACCCTTCTGCGTCCACTGTAGCAGCCGATCGTGAGCCTCCCCCTTCCTCCCCAAGACTTGAGAGGTACTTGCAACTGCAGTCTTGCCTCCGACGCCCACCGTCACCCCCCTCCAAGCCTTGACCCACGACCAGGATGGCCGGGTGTGTGGGCAATGGGCCTGCAACTCACAGCCTTACTGCGGACCTCCGGAAGGTGTTGCGCATAGGTGGGAGCAAGGTGATGTTGATCGATAATCCACAGGTCGTCAAAGGAATGCCATGCCTCCATCATGATGACGCCATGGCCCCTCATGGCTCTAGGGTTAGAGCTATACCCTCATGGTTAGGTTTTTGACGAAGAAGATGAAGAAGAGAGAGAGAGAATTGTGTGGGATCTCTCTGGAACTCGAACCAGAGCTCTACCCTTTATATAGGGGTGGGTAACGAAGCCCTAGGTCGGCTATTCATGAATCAAAGAGTTCTTTTCCCAATAGGAACCCAAGTTCCTTCATTAGGAAGCAAGCTTCTCTCCCTTAATTGCCTCTCTAATATTCTTTATTCTTTAGATATTAGGAAATCGAAAATCCTCTCACTTATTCTCTTTTATGCTTGACTTTTATCCTATTGGCACGAAATTCTATTTTCTTTTAGTAGAAAATACTTCCTTTTTAACAATGCCACCAAATTCATTAATCATGCATCACATTATCCTATTATTTTGCATTATTGATATTTTCTCTTTCTTTTTCTTCATTGGGTTTCCTTGGACCCCAAGAAACTCTAATATTTCAAAATCCTTTTTAGTGGATACTCATTATCCTTCTAGATGCATCTATGTCCATTATTTCTCATTGTCTTGTTTATTTCTTTATTAAAATATCTCTTTTAAAGGATTTCTCTTTATCTCTCCTTTTATTTTCCTTATTAGAATTACTTTTAACATTAGAAACCTCATGGATATGAAAATCAATCAAAGATAACTCAGTCACACCTCTTTCCACTTATTTCCCATATTTTATCATTGTTTTCAATTTCTTTCTTAATAAAGAAATATTTAATTGATCTTTTCTTTTCTTGTTATATGATCTTTGAAATTTTGGACTCCTTGGGACCCTATGAACCCAAGAGGCAGGAAATCCAACTTTGGATAACATTCCATTGCCTTCTAGAGGTCTCTACATCTTTCTTTTCTCCATTTCTCAATTATTCATTTACTAATTGACTTTCCTTGTTATTGGGCCCAATAGCCAATAAAGCCCACAAAACGACCAACAAGGCTATTGTAAACAAAATCCATTTATTCAAAACAAATTATTTGTTTAAATATCTTTAATAGGAGAAATTATATTTCTCACCAAAAGAACCCAAAAACTGGGGTTGTAACACCGTCCTTCCCTTCCTCTCTACTATGGAGGTAGAGCCTTCGTCTGGGGTCACCACTTCGAGAGACACCTAACCTCCCTTAAGAACCATGACAGTAGGAGGGATCTCCCTCATGGTGTTGTGCAGTGAGGGCGTAGATGAGAAGGGTGGATAGGAGTCAATGTTCAGTGGAGGACTTCCACCTGTTGTTTACTGCTCTCAGACTTCAAGGTATGAGGTTATCGGTGGCCTACTAAGTTCCTTATATAGATCCTACAAAGAAACCCTAATGTTTAGTAGGAGGAGGAAAGTCCTAAAGAAAGAGGTGTCGAGGGGCAGCCCAACCCAAAGGAAATTGGATTTCTTTTCCCCTTACGTCAAGGATATGCCCCTCTCTTAACGTTTCTTTAGTTTCCTTGATCTTATCTTTATTGCACAACCAAGTTGTGAAAAGGCAAGATATTTGACAGTGCCTTTTATTATTCCTTTCCAAAGGTAATTGGACTGCTTTCCTATTAAGAGTCCTAACAGCCATGTAATATGTAACATCCATGACCTGGGTTATGACGTAACCCTAGGTGTTTTGCTTAATAAAGTTAATTATATGCTTGCTCTTATTTCTTGAAAAGTAATTAAGGTTCAAGGAGAACTTATGTTTCAATTTTAGTCCTTTTCGAATAATGTTGAAACATTGTTTTGCTTGTTTTGGAGTAAAATGAAAACTACCCAAGTTGAGGGGTTAAATTGCAAATTTTACATGATAAGATGTTACTCATGTGTTGAAGCATCAGGAGAATGAAGATGATGAAGAGGTAAGGCTTGTGGTAGCCTGAGTACCAAGAAAGAGCTGAAAAAGCAATGTTTGTGCATTAAAACCTAGTTTTGGTGTAATGTGCAATTTACCCAAAACCTAGGGTTCAATATGCAAATTACCACTTCAAAATAGTCCATAATGTTTCTTTTCATCATGTAGAGCAAAGAAAATGAGGGGGCGCCTCATTTGGATCACTTTGGAGGAGAGAGAATCTTGATATTAAAATAATCAAAATTTAAGCATAAATTGGAACTTTACTTCAATTTAAAGCAAAAATAAATATATTAATTGAAGAGACCTTCAACCAAAAGGAGAGGGATGATTTTGCAAAATAATGGATGACCATGTTCCTTGCAAAGGCACGAAAATATCTCAAGCAAGTGGATAACCCACTCACATTATTAAAAGAAAAAGAAATATCCACTAACTTATGGATATTGTTATTATAAGGGTTAAGGTGCTTAATTTGTTTTCCTTTAATTCATGGATAATTGAGTGGAATATGAGGCAAAGAGGATAGCCTCGTAACCAAGGAAGGGAAGGGGGAAAGTGGCAAGGAAATGGAGGAGATAATCCCTACTTTCTCTCTCTTAAATGAATTTTCAATACAATTTATATATATGCTCCTTTATCCATGAGTTGAAAGGGAATTTCGAATCCACTTTCACTTATTACCTGCAAAAACGACCAAGGGAGCTTGGAGAAATAGGAGGACGACCCCCAACCTGTTGGTAAGCTTCTTGACCTTCGTTTACCTTGATTCCATGGTGGAAATCAAAAATCAATGCATGATTTCTTCATATCTCTATCCCGTCTTCAATTCTAACCATTCCTTTTCACTCAAAGCTTGAGGACGAACCTTGGGATAGTGAAAGGAGTTGCATCCACCATTGTTGATGTGAGCTTGAAGCTTTGAAGCTCAATTGGAGGTGGGTTTTATAACTTGAACCCTTGAACTTTGTTATTGATTCCATATCTTTATCAATTGTTGATTCCTTCATTATTCCCAAAATTTTATTTCAATGATTGGTGAAATTACCATGGAAATTACAGCAAGTTTCGTGGGTTTGTAGCTTGAAGATTATGATGTCATCTTAAGCACACACCTCAACATGGGCAACCGGTTTTCAAAATCGATTGAGTTAATTCGGTTACAAAACCGAATGGATAATTGATTTCAAGACCGAATGGGTAATTGCTCTCAAGATCAAATGGGTAATTGATCTGAAGACCAGTTGGAGATACTTGATGATGTATTTGGACGTTGATCCAATGGTCCTAATTGATTGGTTGAAGGAAACCCTAGATGCCCAAACAGTTTCAAAACCATTTGGTGTTGAAATGCCAAAACTGAATGGAGATCTAAAGTGATCAAATCGTTTGGAGATTTAAGGTGATGATTGATCCATTGATCCAATGGTTGATAATAATAATTATCAATGATAGGTACAAAGGTTGAAATCCTAAAGTACCTAGATGATCAGTACCTTTAGAATGGTTAACCCTAAAAGCTTATGAAAGCAATGTCTCAATACACTATGTCAACCATAGTTGTACATATTTGATTGAAAGGTTGATGTAACCTAATCAAGTTGAGTGGATGATAGAAAGGAATTCATACATGAATATTAATTATGAAGAATATGTGATTAGTGTATGATCCCTAGTAAAGAGATCATGAAACCCTAATCGAGTGGGTTAATAAGCCATAATCCTAAAAGTTGGGCAATCCTGAGTGAAACCCTAGTCTAGAGTAATGATGTAACCCTAATTTAGGGTGATGATATAAGAAACTATAATTATGGGTAATGGAATATGAAACCCTAATTGGGATAAATTGTAAACCCTAATTATGGGTAATTGAATGGAAACCCTAATTAGGAAGAATAGAAAACCCTAATTGTGGATAATTGAATTTAAACCATAATTGAGGGTGATGTCATGTGAAACCCTAATTGAGGGTGATGCCATGTGAAACCCTATGCAATGGTATGATGAGGAGCCCTAATATAGGGTGAAGGTATGTGAAACTCAAATTTTGAGTTATAATAAGTGAAGCCCTAATAAGAGAACCCTAATGATAAAATAGTGGGTATTACCTTATAAAGATGAAACATCTCAAATGGTTGATCATAGGCAACTTTGTAGTAAGCAATGCCTTAACCTGAAATGACTCCATATCATTGAAGATGGTTGGACCATTCTTGTGTGTGACCTATGCACTTCATGCTAAAAGTGATAAGTTAGTGGATGAAAGCATTAAGATGAGAAATACCTTAATCCAAGATAAGTTGATAACTCAAGTAAGTTGGAAGTGATGAGGAAAGTGATACATCAAGATATGATTGATATCACTTTTAGCATCCCAAGGTTGATAAGCATTGATGAACCTTAAATCCAATATACTTGGATAGGAAACACATGAAGTATGTTATGTAAATTGTTACAATGAATTGTAATGAGTTTGATATACTTTGATAAGAATAGACTAATATACCTTGAGAATGGGGTTAAGATAAACTAATGAGTATGATGTAATCATACCATGATAAGGATGAGAAATGAACGCATATCTTGTATTGATAATCATTTAATGATAAATGTTAAAAGTAATAAACATGATTGAATACTCAAGATGTTAATGGATGCTCCTATAGGTGTGGAGCAATATATTAAGGTTTATTTGATAAATATGAAATCCTAATTAATGTGAGATGGGAAACCCTAACCCTAAATTGGGTAATGGGACATGAGAAACCCTAATGTGACGTGAATAGTGAGACCTAACCCTATTGAGGGAATAGTGGTGTTACTATTGTATTACATGAGGTGATATGTTATTGTTGCCTAGTGAGAGGTGACAAGATGTGTAATGGCCTTGTGAGCCATATGATTAGATGTTGCCTAGTGATAGGTGACAAGATGTTTAATGACCTTGTGAGCCATATGATTATATGTTGCCTAGTGAGAGGTGACAAGATATTTATGGGCCTTATGATCCATGAGAACAATTGTGGCATAGTGAATGGTACCAAGATGAATATAAAAGTTTATTGTAAGAAATGATAATGTTTTAATAAACTTAATAAAAGGAACAATTGTATTCAATAAAGAATGTGAAAATATATGAAGGCTAACCTCAGGGTTCAAAGCCTAGAGAAGGATGTGATGATCAATGATGAGTTAAAGGAATTTATATCCCATGATCTGTGTAATCATGAGTGGTTAGAGTCCACTGCCTGGCTGTATAATCAGGAGTGGTTAGAGTCCACTGCCTGGCTGTGTAATCAAGATTGGTTAAAGTCCAATACCTGGTAGAGGCATGAAGCCTGTAATCAGGAGTGGTTAGAGTTCACTACCTGGCTGTGTAATCAGGATTGGTTAAAGTCCAATACCTGGTAGAGGCATGAAGCCTATAATCAGGAGTGGTTAGAGTCCACTGCCTGGCTGTGTAATCAGGAGTGGTTAGAGTCCACTGCCTAGCTGTGTAATCAAGATTGGTTAAAGTCTAATACCTGGCAGAGGCATGAAGCCTGTAATAAGGAGTGGTTAGAGTCCACTGTCTGGCTGTGTAATCAGGATTGGTAGAGTCCAATGCCTGGCGGTGTAATCAGGATTGGTTAAAGTCCAATACCTGGCAGAGGCATGAAGCCTATAACCAAGGGATTGGCATAGTCCAATGCCTACATAGAATATGATGATGTATACTATTATGTCTTGAATAATTCAATATTTGTTTAGCAGATTGGCTAAGGCCAACAGATGAAAACAAGAATGAATCATGGGTGACATATTAGGATAATAAGGAAAAGCTTGAGATGTTGAAATGATATGGCAGATAAATGATATACTTGTTCTTCCTATTCCTTATTAAGAGGATAGATGATTTATTGTTCTATCATAAATAGTTGAAATGCTTTAAAAGATGAGAATACTTTAAACTATTTATCCTCTGCCTAGTTTTATATCATTAAACTGCAATAATAATGTTTTTGGCAGAGAGTTATATCTCTCGCTGGGGCAATTACAATTGTCTCACCCCCGTGGGATCTAACATTTTTAGGTGGCAAGCACGGAGGAGACTGAGATTATCTTACAGAGGAAGAACATCAATAGTAGCAAGGACAATAGTGATAGCTCAGGTTGAGTGTACTGTTTGTCGTGTCTTGTAGATAGAAGTCATATGTGTCGTCTCTATACTCTCAGGTCCTCGGAGTTAGTAGTTAGTTCTTTTAATGTATCGATCTGAGATTTTGGCTTGATGTCTTGAGATTTTGAGTTGCTTAAGTATAATTCTGACAAAGAAATAGTTGTATATAATTCTCGAGAAGAGATAGTACATGTGATATGCTTATGAACCAGGATGTAGATGATATACATTGGTTCTTGATAAAAGTTGCAAATGATACGCTTCCGCATTAGGTTTAAATTTTTAGTGATTTTTGTTAATCCGCTGCAAATGATACGCTTCCGCATTAGTTAATCTTGTTTTTATGAGTTGGATGCCACATAATAATCCCATATATATCTTCAGTCCTGGGACAATAAAGAACCATATAATATCCAACCTTAGTCAGAGGATAAGGTATTACTCATCCATGAATTATCTGAATCTTGGGTATCTATTATGGTCACGAGTATCCACAATATCCAAATTCATATCCCTGGGACTTACGTGTAAACTCAGGTTAACCAATTGGGCTAAAAAGTGACCCTAAGGCCCATGAACCATATTTCGGTCCCTCAAAGACTCCACGAGCTTAACTACCTTCTTAATCACTAAAAATTGAGGGTTTGGTAACATTGCATCTTATATTAGCCTCATATGAAAACTATGCTCAAAAGCACCTTATTTCATTAAATTGATCATTTATTATGAGTCTATGGTTTGGATTCATCATCCAAGATCCCACAAAACATTTCCTTATCATATGTTCTTCTAAATCATTTAGGCTTGAAATCGAAAAATTTCAAGGATGTAACATTCACCCCTTCCTAAAAGGAATTTTGTCCTCAAAATCCAGGCCTTCTAGCCTAGGTGAATGATAACTCATCTTATTCACAACTTAGGGTTGGCACCCTACTTATATGGCTTAACCACTTTTCGTTAGCATAGCAATTTTCATTTTATTACCAAGATTGGCACTTGAATTGAAATTCAAGTATATACACATATCTAGTATATGCATATTATCAGCACTTGATGATTTCATTATTATTTGGTGATTTCTCTTTTCACCTAGGTTTCCAACCATTTATTTGTTATTTGCGCACAAGGGTGAGGTAACACCTCTAACCCTAGTTCATGTCATTACACATTAAATTTCGGATATTCATCCTCAGTATCACAATTTTAAGCATAATGTGTTCCTATCCAATATCCCTCCCTCATAATGAGATGAAATAAGTATTTGACTGCATCCCAAACACAAAGTTCATTCCATCCCAAGAGCGGAGATAGTACATTCACACATTACCTTTCAATTTCACACATTAAGTTGAATCATACTTGATATGACTCTAAACTTCACTTGTTCTTAATTTCATAGCATACTTATATTCCATGAAGTTAAGTGTCCCTTTTCTTACTCTTAAGTTAGGGCACAACTTCTCTCAAGTTTTCATGAGTTCCTTATATCTTTTATATTTACATCTAAGGTATCATTATGAGCCTTAGCTAAATCCTTGAGGTCTCTAGGGGTATATGTACTTTTGGAGTGATCTCATCCTTATGCATAAAGAGAGTGCCTTTCACATTCACCCATTAGGCTACATGGTCCTCATGGAGGTAGCTAATCTCCTAAGTCATGTACCTTGGATAAACCAAGTTGTTACCTCCCGACCACATGGTCATGTGCATTCATGGCATATCAACTCCCAACCCATTAGTCTTATGTACCTCTAATACATCCTACTTGACCCTAGGATTGCATTAGGACTCTACCCATCCTCAGGGTTTCTTTTGAGACGTCACATCTTTTAAGCACATTATTCTCTTATTTAATTCTTTAACCCAGATTGCCTTCATCTCTCTATTTCAAGTACATATAATGCAGTGTCGTCCCATCATTGGGCTCAGTCCACCTTCCCTCTAGGGCTTGGTGCCATGTCGGTCTTCCCTCCTGGGCTTGACCTCTGTGATGTTCCCCTCCAGGGGCTTGATCCTAAACAACTGCATTGTGGACTTAGGCCATCTTCCCTCTTGGGCTTGGTGCCTACCTGGTCTTCCCTCCTAGGCTTGACCATTTCATGACCTTCCCTCCTGGGCTTAGTCATCCACTTAGGCCACCTTCCCTCCTAGGCTTGGTTCCTTACTGGTCTTCCCTCCTGGGCTTGACCAGTTGTGTCACTCAGAGTTGGCATCCTTGGGTTCGAAGAATTTAAGTACATTCATTTTTCTTTATATCTCTAACTCTTCACTCCTCTAGGTGAGGATTAAGGTTATCTCAATACTTAAATACATTTATTCACTTACTTTTTAAGGGAAAGTTCTATCCTAGTGTGCCTTCTTGGCTCATAGGAGGGGGCTAGGCTTTCTAGCCACAATTTGATCCCAAGATCTAAGGTTTTGCCTCCTTCATAGGTCATCTTCCCACTCTTTGGGTTGACCCACCCTAGATTGGCACACTAACCCTAAAGGTTTCATAGATATCTTTTTTTTCTTCATTAGGAATAACTTTTATCATTATAACATGTCATCCCATGTTTTCTCAACTTCTAAAATACCCCCTCATGGTCTATGTCCATTCAATGAACTCGAGTCACCTTCCCATCTAGGGGCTTGGCGCTACCTCAGCCTTCCCCTCCAAGGCTTGGCCATCATCACCAAACTTCCAAAGATAACATAAGGGGTTTAAGCAAGCTATATTCACTTTCATTTTCTCATATATATATATATATATATATATAGCTATTGGGTTCATAATTTCTTAAGACCTCTTACATAAGCATTATGCTCCTCATGTACACTTGCATGGAAGATTGGGTTACCTAAACCCATCCATTTATCTTTCTTATTCCAAATTTCAAGTTTCACATGGGTAGTGCCCCATACCACCACACCATGTTCATTATTTAAGATTAAGGTTTTTAGGGTTAGGGTTAGGGACTATATTGTACCTGTCAGAGTTTTCGTATCCCTTGACCCACTAAAGTTTTTATACCCTAAACCAAGTCCTTCCTCTAAGAAAGGGCTTACCCCTACATATATCTTTCAAATGTCCACCCTCTCTAGAGGGACCTACACAAAAGGTTACATCTTTTCACATTTTACTTCTCTTATTTAACAGTTTCTTTTCAAGGCTTTATAATTAAAGAGATGAGAAGTAGATGAATATGTGAGATGGGGAACTTAATTTTTCTCTTAAAATTTCTAAGGATAATTTGAAATTATAAACTATTAAGTATTAGTTGATGAATCTGTGCTCTGATACCAAATGTAACGACCCACACTTTTGAGTATCTAAAAGAACTTAAAGTCATAGATCGTAAATCATAAATTCTAGGATCAGATTCATGAAATAATATAGAATAGTAAACAATTTCCATTAATGATCAAATATTTACATTTTTACATAAAAATATCCTCTAAGGAGTTACATAACTTTTAAACATAATTAACTTTTACAGGTGTGAAGATAAACCATTAAAACTAAACCATCAGGAATAACTCTAGTGTCTTCAACATCTTTATCTGTACCCTCATATCCACACTATCAAGTATACCTGATACCTAAAATTATGACAAACAAATATGCGATCAGTATATTTCTATACTAGTACGTGGGTTCAAACAATAATCACATGTTACATATAGGCAAACATCTTTATCTTGCATATAATAAAATAAACTTGTTTTCATATTCTAACCCATATCTGGTCAACTACCTCAGGTGTAATCACTGTCCCTCTGAGGCTCGTGTGCATTACCCTTAAGATCGGTCTAACCCAGGGTTTATAATACTATTATTTACTTTGCATGATACCCATAGGAACTTTATGATTCACATGAAATAAATAAACAAGCAAGCAGTTTATTTGTCGTTCAATCTCATCGAGAAACATCAGCAATCTCGGAATTCGATACATGTATATTCATAAGTGTAACCACATACCTTATTCCATCACAAAAACCATGCAGAACATCATATACTTCACGAGTGTATCCAAACATCCAAGCAACCAAGCATATAATCAATAGTATTTGAAACATACATACTACATATGTGTCATCATGTATTCGCATTACATTATTCAAATCTGGATTCGCTCCTAAACTAGGGTTTAGGGCTATCTCATGTTTGGATTATAGGTTAGGGTCACGGACCCTAATATGATCATATTATTGTTTCTAAGATTACCAGTTCCATTATGCATATTAGGTGAAACCCTAATCATCATCTTAAACATACGAGACTACTCATGATACCCAGATCACATTACTAGAATTAAGATTATATCACGATGTCTACATTGGTTTCAAACTCTAAATCAACATATATAAGCTTACTAATGTAGAAACATCGGTTATACATCATTATAAAGGATTTCCTTATTAGACATGACAAGATCAGGTATTATCTTAACATAAACAAATCTACTTAATTAGGCATCATATTAACCTAAATCTAGGCACTCCTTTCCATTAAACACATTAGGGAATGTATTGTACATACTTTTAGAACAAGAAGCATATTCAAGCTCTAAAACTATTTTATTTGTATTCCTCTCATTCTCCTGATTAATTTTCATATATTATTTGTCTAAATCCGATCATCCTAGCAATTACTATGATATTTGCAAAAACATCATTATTGGGCCAATCACCAAGCGCCACGTAAGCAACTAACTCTCTTTTATCTATATACGTGAATCAGGTTAAGTTTATAATGAAAGTACTTTTTTGTCCCTCTCACAGAGACTCGAGATGCTATATGTCCAGGGGCATTATTGTCCAATGTCTATTAGCCATCTCCAACCTCATTGGGTCGAGCTGCTGCACACAAAGCAGCACCCCTCACGACCCTGTAGGCACAGGTCAGGCTGTAGGGACGTCGACGCAAACCAATGTCCACACCTACTCACAGCCAAAGGTCATCTCTGCCTTCGTGGGTCACCCTCCCTCCACCACGCGTAGGTGATCTCCTGCGTTTACACGTCGCAGGTGCCCTAGCTACGTCTTCCGCTGCAGACGAAGAACACCAGCGAGGCCCTCGTGCCTTCCTGGCTCTTTGCCACTGCCACTTGGTCTGATCAATCCACTAACCACCATTGTTGATCCACTCTCTCTTCTCCCTCACTCGCTATTTCTTAGCCTGCATCTTCAGTCCACCAATCAATGCCCTTTCATAGCATGGCACCTGGATTCGTTAGAGAAAAGAGTCCACGACTCTCCTACCACTTTGTCTTGACTGATCCGTTCCCATACTCAGCGCGACCTTGCCATCAACCCGAATATCCATCTTCCCTTGCATGGCTTCTCCACCTGAACCTGGTCGTTGGGTTAGGGGGTGTCTTCCTAACACTTCCAGGCCTTCCTTCCTCACCCCGTCCTCCCCTTCCTCGCCACTATGGAGGCAGAGCCTTCATCTGGGGTCACCACTTTGAGAGACGCATACCCTCCCTTAAGAACCATGACAGTAGGAGGGATCTCCCTCACGGTGTTGTGCAGTGAGGGTGTAGATGGGAAAGGGGTGGATAGGAGTCGATGTTCTGTGGAGGACTTCCACCTGTTGTTTACTGCTCTCAAACTTCAAGGTATGGGGTTATCGGTGCCCTACTAAGTGCCTTATATAGATCCTACAAAGAAACCCTAATATTTAGGGGGAGGAGGAAAGTCCTGGAGAAAGAGGTGTCGAGGGGTAGCCCAACCCAAAGGAAATTGGGTTTCCTTTCCCCTTATGTCAAGGATATGCCCCTCTCTTAATGTTTCTTTAGTTTCCTTGATCTTATCTTTTTTGCATGACCAAGTTGTAAAAAGGCAAGATATTTGACGATGCCTTTTATTATTCCTTTCCAAAGGTAATTGGACTCATTTCCTATTGAGAGTCCTAATAGCCATGTAATAATCCCATATTTATCTTCAGTCATGGGATAATGAATCACCATATAATATCCAACCTTAGTCAGAGGATAAGGTCTTAATCATGCATGAATTATCCAATTCTTGGGTATCTATTACGGTCACGAGTATCCACAATATCCAAATTCATATCCCTGGGACTTATGTGTATCCCAATTAAAGAGGAAAGTATCATCCAAGTGGATATCAAAAGAAAAGGTTTCAGTAAGATGAAAATAAATAGATGCACTTGCCATAAATAAATTATATCTGAAGAGCATACATAGAAAAATTAGGGCACATGACTTACCAACAATAATGAATAATCAGCATGCACGTGAGATAAGCATTCCACTGGTGAAATATAATAAAACAATGGTGGCTAGATCACATAACCCTAAACCTAGTAGAGCATGGCACATGACCAAACTCCCAAATATATAAAGGTGGGCACAAAACTTGGGTATAGGATACATGACCTCCATCCTGAAAACATAAAAGGCACATAACTCAAAAACCAAAACATATTATAAAACTCTAATACCACTTGATCAACAACCATGCAATGTAGAGGCAAGTAGATCATGGTATTTGGTCAAATAAGATTGTCCTACCAAAAGTGGAACATCAGACCATAAAAATCAATCATGAGTAAATTAGGGTTGCGGTGTACAATTAACACATTGTAGATCAAATCCACCAATTAGGGTTCAACTAGAGATGTTATGAACAAGACTACAAATCTTAGATGCAAAAATTCAATATCAACAAAGCATTGTCAATATGTAACTCATTTGAATATCAAAGTATCAAAAGAATTCAAATACATCCAAAGGAGAGATTTTACATATATCTTTCAATTTGGTCAAAATAGAAAGAAAAAGTAGATCCAATATGCTCAATATGATTATGGAGACGCAACATACATTAAGAGAGAGAAAATTATATTAATTACTAAATATGATTAATGAGATGCAACATACCTCAAAGACGCTTGTAAAAAGTTAGTGTCCATGCCCTAGATCTAGATTATGAACTTTCACCTAATAGCACATTAAGTATATAAATCATTAATTAAGGTGAATATTATATATCATTGAATTTTGACTTTAGTATGAGTTGATTTAGGTGATGTAAACTATACCATTAGGTAGATCTTCCTTTTTGATTCAATACATGTATGTGTATATATATGCATATATATATATATATACATATGTGTGTGTGTGTTCATATATTTCTGACTTACAAATGAATCACTATGATTTTTCCAAAGTAACTTATATTGCTGATTTACTTGAAACAAAGTACATTTCCAGCGAAGCGGTCCCATGATGATGTGGCCCAGTCACCACCCGCAATGTTCACTATGACATGGTTGAAGACCAGGGCCAGAGTGCTCTTCCAAATCAAGACAAAAGGAGCATTTTTCCATCGCTAGAAAAGAAAAATAAAATAGAAACTGAGGGCTGAATCGGAATCTCAAGTGATCATCTCCTTCTCTTGGTTCCTTCATGAGACGGCACAACAATACACACAAAAACTCAGAAAACTCAAGTACCTTGTCGATCAAGGAGCATATCTAAGAATCGACATAGGGTCTAGCCACCTCTCTCCAATAAACCCTCTTGATTTTAGAAAACTCAAGAAAGAGCCCTGAATAGACCAGAATAGCCTCCCATACTATGCCATTGTGAGCAAGGAGGAAGGATACCATGAGAAACTAGTGCATGAAGCACGCGTTGAAAAGCAAATGATACTGGGTGTTTAATCATGAAAAGGGGTATCAGAGTGTGAACCTCCTTGATGAAATGTACTCAGTGCTCATGTTCCATGATCCTTCTGAGTCAACGACTTTGGCAAGGGTGTGCAGGTCATCATTTGGAGGGTTTATCAACATCGAAATTGCCAAGGAGTGAACAATTTTACTCTGAACTCTGGTACATGTGTTGTATATGTCTTCCACCCTACTATACCTACTTAGTGCCCTAATTCTGGTGTAACCACTATACTACCCATAATGCAACATACAGATTGACAACTCCATCATGGAAAGCTTCACTGTCGATGATAGGATAGTCATCAACTCCCAAGTGTACTTGTTGGTTGCATTTGGGAGCAACGTGCATGTTTTTTCATTCAATGGTGACACCGCTTATGTCGACATATCACAACTATGTGTGTGGAAGATGAAGAGGCCTCAGATGAACAACTAGTTAGTAGGACCAACACATTTGGGTCTTGGTTTTGTTTATCTACTTGGAGCTTCCTGTAACAATTAGTAGGATTTATGTTTCTTACCACTAAGGCTCCAAGACCTATTCTTGGAGTCCTCATGTGCCTACCAATGTATGTTCAAAATAAATTATGATCCAAGATTATAAACAACTATATGCCTTCTCATATATCAATTGGCATCAAAATAAAAAACATGAACATCATCAATCAACCATCAACAAAGGAATGCATATATAATTCATCCATGTAATTTAAATCCATATTTCAAAACTTTTGACTTTCTTATGAGAATAACATATGTTTGAGTCTTTCAAAAAAACTAGACTGATCAATCATGGCTTCTCACCTCTCAGAACTAGATGTGTTTGTTGTTATTATGGAAAATAGAGAAGATATACCATCTCATAGGCTTAGTTGAATAATTAAATAGTCATTTTGATCCATACAAACTAGTATCTAAAAAATATATGTGTGTCCCCCTAGGAGGATCATATAGAATAGTAAAGCATATCTTACATATCAAGTCTCCCTAACAATCAATGACATATATTGTTTCTCTATAAGTACATGTACTCTGATTTAAAAAAATAGCCTCTAGTTGGCATATGATTTGTGTCATACTCAAAGGCTTTGTATGTGTCAAACTTTCTTTATATCATTAATGGCACTGGTAAACAATCATGGCATTTAACTTCCAAGATAATATGTCTATATATCCTTGTTCATATGTTGCATTCTTGTTGTGAAGGATTCCTATAATTCAAAGTGGAAGATCCAAATATAGTAGACCAGATTTCATATCTCGGCATTATACCCTTCTCAATCCACTGTCTGGGATGAAAATTTTCAAATTTCAAGATTATCCATATGTCCTTGGTAGTGGTGTAGATTATTCAAGACATGAATGGTGATCAAGACCCAATGTGTGTTCCTGGCCACTCCCCACTAGATCAAACTTGAAGATCCCACATATTAGCTACATACTTTTAAATCAAGATAAATATACGGGTTTGATAATCATTTTCTCATCCAGATCAAGACCTAAATGGGTGGTATATTTCCACATAAACCTATCTAACATATAAATAATAGAAAGCTACTTTGCTACCAATATGGGGATGATGGGTAATTTTATTATAAATTACCCAACATGGGATGGTGATGTAAACCCAACATTTCATCTCTTGGAAATTTTTTGATTGTGTAAGTCCATATTGTCATGAATAAGCATGTAAGGAGTGGGACCCGAGAGGGGAGCCACTCACTTCTTCAAAGGAATATATAGAAAACCATCTAGTACCAATTGTGATAATCATTTTTCACAAAGGATGATAAACTAAAATCCAAGTATGTGTCGTATCATTCACCAAAAATGTAGTAGCAAAAGATAAAACAATATAACTATTACAATGTTTATGTCTAGCATTGTTCTTCACAGCGCATGGTGTATATAAAAGAAAACTGTAGGTAGTAAGTTGTAGAGGATAAACTAACTACTTCAACTTACCTCCCAAGAAAGATTTGCTGCACTCAGATAAGTCATGGTCAACTTTGGTTGACTCTTCCTTGCTCTATACCTAAGGGGTTGGAAGCATACCCCATTAGAGAAGACAAAATGGATGTTGTCAACATAAAATGTTGGTATGTGAATATTAACAGAGATTGAACAATTATATGAGAAAAATGAAATCAAATATAGCTTTACATCTCAAACAAAGAGGAAATTACCATCCAAGTGGATATCAAAAGAAAACATTTCAATAACTTAAAAATAAGTAGATTTACTTGCCATAAATAAAGTATGCCTCGGGAGCATAGATATTAGGACACATGACCCATCAACAACAATGAATAATCAGCTTGCAGGTGAGATAAGCATATCACTAGTGAAATATAATAAAACAAAGGAAGCTAGAGCACATAACCCTAAACCAGATCGATCATGAAAGATGACTAAACTCCCAAATATATGAAGCATGGGGAACATGACCTCCATCCCAAAAACACAAAAGGCACATAACCCAAAAACCAAAGGATATTATGAACCCTAGTAATACTAAATCAACAAGCATGTAATGTAGAGGCAAGTAAAGTTTAGTTATGATATTTGATCAAAAAATATTGTTTGAACAAAAGTGGAACATCATAAAGAAAAAAATCAATCATGAGAAAATTAGGGTTTCAACGTACAAATAGAAGAATATAGATCAAATTGACCAATTAGGGTTCAACTAAATATATCATGAACAAGATTACAAATCTTAGATGATAAAGTGAAATATCAATAAAGTGGGGTCAATATATAACTAACTTAAATATTAGAGACTCAAAAGAATTCAAATAGATCTCAAAGGAGAGATTTCACATATATCCTTAAATTAGGTCAAAGGAGAGTGAAAAAGTAGATTTATCTATCAATATTATTATGGAGATGCAATATACATTAAGAGAGAGAAAAGTAGATCAATTTCTCAATATGATTAGTGAGATGCAATATACCTCAAAGATTCTTGTAAAAGGTCAGGGTCCAAGCCATTGATCTAGATTATTCACTTTAGCTAATAACACAATAGGTATACAAAAAAAATTAAGGTGTATATTATAAATCCTAAAATTTTGACTTTTAACATGAGTTCATTTATGTGATGAAAACAACACCATTGGATAGATCTTATTTTTCCAATTCAACATATATATATATATACATATTCATATATTTTTGGGTTACAAATGAATTACTATGATTTTTAATACAAATTATAATTATCATTTTATTTAAAAACAAAGCAAATTCTAGTGAAGCGGCCCCATGATGAAGTGGCCCAATAGCCGCCTGCTAAGGTCATAGTGACATGGCTGAAGATCAGGGCACCCTCCCAAATTTAGATGAAAGGGCCATTTTTCCTTTAGTAGAAAGTAGAACAAAATAGACACTAAGGGTTGAATCAAAATCTCCAGCTGTTGTCTCCTTCACTTGGTTCCTTCACGTGATGACATAGGGAGACACACAGAACCTTGGAAAACACAAGTACCTGGTCGATCACAGAGAAGAGGCAAGAATCGGCACAGGGTCCAACCACCTATGTCCAACAAACCCTCTTGGTCTTAGAAAACTCAAGCAAGAGCCCTAAGCACACCAGAATAGCCTCAACACACTCCAAAATTTCTGGATAGGGCAAGGAGGAAGGAGCCCATGAGAAACTAGTGCACGAAGCATGCAGTCAAAGTAAATGGTATTGGAAGCTCCGCAACACCAAGATGAAGACAACATGATCAAAACCAAGTTACCCATGGATCATTACACGAGAAACCCATATAATTTGTAGACCTACAACATTCAAAAAGGGGACGACATTAATAAGGTACTTTAATAGGCACAATTGGCTACCCGAGAAGCTTTTTTGGATCCTTCTGAGTAGATCTAAGAATGTGTTTGTGACCTAAATGATTTTCGACACATCATTGAGAAAGGTACCCAACACAGTTAACAGGAGCTTGATAGTGCCCATCAGTGCCGTTGGAAATTCAATGACCAATTATATCATTTGTCGAGTGATTGTGAATGGCTTGTGAAGCATTTATAAGAGAGGATTTTGTGGGAGTTGGGAGTCTCGTCAGGATGAAAACCAAGGGATATGATAACCCCACCTTTGACTATGTTGTTGAGGTTATGGAGTCCCACCAGAACTGGTGTTCCTAGATTCAGAAACATGAGAGGAATGTAGAAGTAATGAGACAAAAAGATGACATCGAGATGTGCAGAGAGAACACGGGAGAGGGGAGGAGAAGCAGGTCATGGTGCATATGTGAAGTCTAGGAATACGTAGACTTAGGGAAGAATAAAGGTTGGCCACCATTAGATCACCATCAAATGAATCTAATAGAATTTTGTGTGACATGTGAACTTTGTAAAAGCAGATAAACCAGTCATGTGACATCAAAATAAAATAGACTGTAGTCTGATTAATAGTGGTACTTATTAAGGATTATCTTGTCTATTTAAATTGGGATAGCTACAATTATCTAATTAATTTGAAATTTGTCACCTAAACTAATAATGAGTAAAAGAAACTAATTTTGGGCTTATATATAGGTTTTAGGATTATCTTTTATGTGTTTTAGGACAAATAGGGTTTACCTCATATATATATATATATATATATATATATATATATATATATATATATATATATATATATATATGTATATATGTATATATATACATAGAGAGAGAGAGGTCAGGAAGTGTGTATCAGCCGGTATATGTAACCTATGTGTACCGGTCATTAAAATAGCACATGTGGAGTATGTTGATAAAATCCAACCATATAGATTGATTCAAAACTATATAGATTATATTTTGTTTAAAAAATCATAACTATATATCATATAGACCGTGAGATATAGAAATATATCATTCAATGGTTCATAAAATTTTTGCTACTTGCCGTTGATTAGAAAATATATATTTTCTTTCATTGGATAATCTATGAATATCATATTGTGGTGATTTTGATACACATCTTATATAAGGGGTATGCATTACATCCACAAGGTTGGATTATTTAGTAGACTTTCACAATCATCATAAATGAAGGTGGGCACATGTAAGCTACATGTACTCGGGTACACAATTCTTTTAGTCTTATATATATATATATACATACATACATACATACATATATATATATATGTATATGTATGTATATATATGTGTGTGCTTGTGTGTGTACATATTTATCTATTAACATTATCCTTAATATTTAGGATTTAGATTTCTAA
Organism: Alisma plantago-aquatica; assembly: GCA_963693085.1. Classification (NCBI taxonomy): domain Eukaryota; kingdom Viridiplantae; phylum Streptophyta; class Magnoliopsida; order Alismatales; family Alismataceae; genus Alisma; species Alisma plantago-aquatica. The sequence continues at coordinate 125,076,479 of OY856414.1, read as the reverse complement.
TGCCCTTGTATTATTTCCAGAGTTATATTACATTATCTCACACAAAATAAGTTATTTTGTTCCATTTTCCATTCAGTTCATTAATCTCACATTAAATTACATAATGGCACATTAATCATTTCTATTTAAATGAAAATTCTAATTCTCACCTTGTTACACATACTAAGCACATTAGACACCATATCAACCATTTATGCATGCTTATACACATCAAGTACTTATTAGTCACATTTGGTTCATTATATGTGTATTAGTGAACAATATTACATGTTTTAATATACTGATTCACATATTGTGCCACAGTTAGGTTAGTAGGTATAAATGAGATATATGACGTGATAATAGAATATATGGTCATTTAATGTATTCATATATGTTTTGCAAACCTATCCATGTTAGGGTTACTTTCATTATGTGCAGTAACTATAATCATTAGAGTACAAACAAGCATGTTTCGGTCTAGATTTAAACGTGTTTGGTAAATTGCAAAGATCCAATCACACTAATCCCCTATTCTCGTAATTAGGGTTTCTAGAATCATAATATCCAGAATTTAGTATGTTATAAGGCACCCTTTGTGTATTCCTTGGGTGCAGTGCAATCCATAAGAACATTTTTTATTGTAAGGACCCAACTCCTGCATGCACATGCATACATGCATGTTCCTAATGATACATCATGAAATCCAACTCAAAGATCTCCCATACTACATACTTTTAAGTCAATTTTTCACAATGAACTTCCCATTCTATTATAAGACCTAAATCAGCAGTAAATAGAAAGAAAAACATAACATATATAAGAAATAGAAAAGGAAGTTACTTAAATACTAACATGAAGATGAGGGTTACGTTTTGGGTAAGTTATCCAACATGTGACGATTATGTTAAACTAGCATTTCATGTGTTGACTCAAGGTCTAAATTGAATAAACTCTAGTTTTGATGATAACTAACCATTCCACTTATTTGTATCCAACACTTCAAGTTGAGTTATTTCATATTAGGTAAGACACACTCCAACTGCCTAAATGTGTGCATCCTAACTTGGAGAAATCAAGTCATATGCATGATCCAGGTTGAAGAATAGATAGTTTTCACCATAGATCTTTGATGTAAATAATTGTAATGATTGTCTGACTTGTAATTAAGATTAATGAAAATTTATATCACTTAATTTGAATATTTAAGAACTTGTTGGGCATTTATTGAACATAATTATAGGTTGTCTTATCGACTGAGTTTGTCCTAATGACAACTCAGTTGCCAGCCTGACCTAACTCTTGGCAATACCCAAGGTCAGTTAAGATTCTCCTAGTGGAAACTCGACTGACACCCTACACCATGCCATGTCATATAGTGTCGTCACTTGAGTTTCCCAAAAGGTAACTCAGCCAACAACATTGTATGGTGCAGTGCATAAAAGTGTTTTTAGTCATTGGAGTGTTGTAAAACTAAAAAAAATCTATAGGAACACCCAACATGGTTATAATTTGATACTAAGTGTCTCAACTTTCTAGTAGGATATATGAACCACAAATAGGCCCTTTGGCTTCATCTCATGGTTAGACAAGCACTATGAAGGTCCCTATAGTATAGTTGAGAGAGATTTGCCTCCCAAGAGCCTTCATCCACTCTCATGAGCTAAATTACTTGTTACATCCATTAGAGTGAGTAGGAGATTTGTAAGAGAGCTAGTACTACTTGTATATCTTGTGAGGCTCTCACTTCCTATACCTCTCAATATTTCTTTCTACCATGAAGATGAAGATCCTCTCTCTTGGCTAAGAGAGGTGAAGAACAATAAGGGAAGGAGTCCCTTGGTGAAAGCTTCTCAATGGTGAAGGTGAAGTTAAAGGAAGAAGATCTAAGACAAGAGTGGGTAAATCCTTGAAGGAGGAAGACTTGTTGCAAGAGTGGGTAAGTCCTTAGAGAAGTTGGAAGACCATTTGAAAGACTAGTTCAATCCTTGGTAAGGTAGAAAAATCTTGCTCATTGATAGATAAGTCCTTTGTAATGGTTGATGGCTCCCTTCTCCTTAAAGGGAATAATATGTGCCCCTGACCTTGAAAAGTGTGGTCTTATGTTGTAACTATTATAATGGAATATAAGGAGTGAGACATGGTTGAAATCCTAGAGAATGACCTATCTAGTTAGTGGATGCATATCCTAGTTTGGAGGTTGGAACCACTATAAATAACTTGCATTTTGGTGCTTGTTCAATCTCTCTCTCCCTTGCTATGCATGTTTGGTTCCACTCAAATTATATATATGCAATATTATCTTGGGATATAACTTGAAGGTATAATGAATTTTATTTAAGTAGTTTTAGCTCTATTCACCCCCCCTCTAGAGCCCACTATAGATCCAATAATTTCTATCAGAGTGGGTCTTCTCTAGGCAATACTTCCACAAGTATGAGGAGATGGGTGATAATCAAGGTGGAAGATACTACATCAACATTCTGATCTTTGATGGGAGAAACTTCCTCCTTTGGAATAGAAGAATACAATTCTACATCCAAGGATCAAGTATTGATCTATGTAGAATGGTGGACCATACATACAAGCAACCAAAGACAAAGATAGAAGAATGGGATGATGATACTTTGAAAAAAGCAACCTTTAATACAAGAGCCATCAACATCCTCTATGCCTCTTTTTTCCCCATCGAGTTCAACTATATTTCATCTTGTGACATAGCCTATGAGATACCAAGAAAAATATGTGTCACTTATGGGGGGAAAATAAAGTGAAGGAAAGTAGAGTCTATATGCTCAACAATCTTCTTGAAAACTTTAATATGTACTCAAGGATCAAAATCATTGTAAATGGTCTTTCTATCTTAGGCCATCATCCTATGTATCAAGGTAAGATCAACTCTAAGATCCTTAGATCTCTTCCAAAATGGTGGTAAACAAAAGTGACTACCATTTAAGAAACAAATTCTCTTGGTAAAATTTGTATTGAAGAGCTCATAGGAAAACTACAAGACTTTGAAGTGAGACTTGACAAGCAAGTGGAAGAAGAAACAGAATAAGAGAGAGACTTCAAGAGAAACAAAAATGCTAAAATTAGAGTCCAAGTTGAAGCTATTGCATAACATGTCAATAGTCAACATTCTCCATCATCAAATGAAGATGGCTCCTCGAATGATCTTGAAGTTCATTACTCTAAGGGAAAGCATCACAAGGGTAGATTCAACAAGAAGGGGAAATGGCACAAAAGCTCGAGTGACTCCTCTGATGCACTAATATTTAGTCATTTTTACATGCTTGTTTTCCCTTAATTTTGTGCACACATTTGTATTTTCTTGAGCTTTTATGCACAAATTACTATGAGTAACCTATTTTATTGAAATGCATCAAATTATGTATATTTTATCAAATTTTAATAAGTTTCTATCAATCTGAGAAGTTAAGGCACTTTTGGTTGTGTTTCAGGTTCACGGGAAGCTGTACAGACTCGGTACTACTGAGTCAACACTGAGTGGTACCTAGTTATCATCAGTAAGATAGCCAAAGCAATGCACAAACTCAGTACTACCAACACTCAACTTGGTAGTACTGACTCACCATCAGTATCTCTCCTAAAGAATTATGAAAAACTCAATACATAGACACCGAAGTTGGTAGTACCGAGTTGACATCAGGCATGCGAGGAGTCGAGTTCCAAATTTTGAGTCGATACTATCGACTCAACTTGATTGTACCGAGTCTGGGTGCATTTCCCGAACCCTAAAGACTCGGTACTACCAAGTGTCATCTTGGTAGTACCGAGATTGTCTGCGTAGACAAGATCTAAAGCTGCGATCTAATTTGACGGTTGGTGTTATTTCGTAGGAAAAATACATGCTATAACTACGTTAAAGGATGGCCAGACCTAAGGATCACACTGTAGTCGGGTGCTCAAGACTAGAAAGACAGAGTAGGAGAGAATGGGCCCAAAGGCCATGTCTAGGACTGATTCTGGCACTTCTGGTGGATCATTGTGCAGTTGAGAGACAGTAGAACGACCATTCTTGGAAAGGGATCGTCCAGAGTAGCTTTTCTCTAGGGGTTAACATAGTTCATTTGATGTTTCCCATGTTTTTCTTCTTCTCTATCATGTTTTATACTACAAAAACCATGTGGGGCTAAACACCTTATTCCTTAGGACCCGGGAGTAGCCCGGGTATGCATTATATATGAATTTTATGTTTTAATATAGATTCTTCTCTTAATATCTGAATAAGAATCTATGAGAATTGCTTTATCTATATGTGCTTGATCACCATAAATAGATTCTCAGATGGTTAATAGATGCTAAAAAGGGGATTAAGGATTAGAAACACATAGGTCAACCTGTTTATCGGTGTCCCTTGTGAAAGGTGGAGCATAAATGGGAGGAGATTACCCAGAGTAAAACCAACTGCACCTAACTAATGAATCAATTGCTATGAGAATGGGATTGGCTTTAGTTTAGGTAGGGAAATTACGCTATAAAAGTGGGTAATTTCTAGCTACATGCTCTTTATTCAGATTTAGGAGGGAATTTATATTAATAATAGGAGACTATATATAGTGCTACCCACGATGAAATTGTGTTCTAAGGAATCCATCACCATTTGATTAAATAAACTATAATATTCTATTTTAATTTCTCGTTAAGTTTAAGCACCCCAATTCAATCAATTTCCTTCGACCTAGCTGATCAGATCACAATTAGTATTGGTCTCTAAACACTATTTCCTTGAGTTCGACAACTCAGGCCTCTTTTGTCCTATATTACAAGATGTGTACACTTGCGTTTTACACACACAGTAAATTCATGTCAAGTTTTTGGCACCGTTGTCGGGGAAACGACAATAGTCCAGCACCACGAGTGTTGTGGTCGTCCACTCTAGGCCACCTTTTGTTTTTTACTTTTTTTTAATCTATTTTCAGTTTTTTTATCTTTAGTTTAGTTGAATATTAGATATCAATTTTTAATCATTACTATCTTTGGTGCTTATGCCCATTTTTACCTTTTTCAGGTATTAGTGCATGGTGTAGATGCGTAGTATGGACTATGGGGAATCAACTCCAAGTAGTTCTACATCAGCTACAACATTAAAGGACAAAGCACTCGAGTGCAACAACTCAACAAGGGGACTTATCCCCAATATATCAGTCATTCCAGTCAATAAATCATTACCACCTAAACAACCAGAATCTCCTCTAGTTGATACATCATTACCACTTGAACAACCAAAAATGGCTAAGGAGAAGATGATCTGGGAGAAGATCAAGGTGTCATCTTCGACGGTGCAACTTGGTCCTATAAAAAAGTAGGCAGTTGATGTTGGTAGTTTCAAAATTGACCCGGGGCTGGTAGCCTTGGTCAAGTCACAAGCATTTCCCAAACATAGTCTCGAAGACCCGATGGCCCACATAAGTAGCTTTGTGGAAAGCTGCTATATGCTTAAGATTGATAGGGTCCCTACGATAGTGATATACTTGAAACTATTCTCTTCATCTCTGGTAGATAAGGCAAAGTTCTATTTCTACAACTTGAAACCAGAATCTATCAGGACGTGGGATGAATGATTGATGTTTTCTTTGAGCGTTACTTTCCACCACAGAAGACCAATGAGTTGGTCAAAAAAATCTACAATTTCAAACAACATGCTGAAGAGTCATACTCGGAGGCTTGGGAGCGATTTCAACATATGCTGCAGAAAGTCCCACATCATGGGATTGAGTTAGAAGATTAGGCAAAAATCTTCTATTATGCCTTACATCAAGGAGATCAGACCACACTGGACAGTGCAGGCAAGGGTTTATTCCTTAACAATAAACCCTCCAAGTGTCATGAGATACTACAAAACATGTACAAGAATCAATCCTGGGGAGAAGAAAGAGAATGCCGAGAGACAATCAAGAGTGTGGGAGAGTTTAAGATAATAAACATTCTTAACGAAAAGCTAGACCTGATTGTCGAAAAGCTATGCCAAAAGGATGGGAAATCCTCATATGAGGAGGAAGGATAGGTCCATTATATGCATCAACAGGGGTACAGGAACAATGAGTACTCCTAGAAAAAGGACCCAAAGCTCTCCTGGAAGGATCCAATCAACTTCTCCCAGCCAGGAAAGGCAACAAGGAAATGCACAACAACAGAACAAGGGCCCAAAAGATGAAAACATGCAAAACCTTCTAAAGAAACTGGTGAAACAGAATGACATTGTAATCAACCCTGCAACAGAGAGGGCTACATAATCACACGGCTCAATTTCATAGTCTAGAAACTCAGATTTCACAAATTAAAGTAGAGGTGGCAGTGATAAAGAACAATGGCAAATAGGGTTTTCCAGGTAACACTGATGCTCCATCTGAGAACCAACAGGTGAAGGCCATCCTATTGAGAAGTGGGAAAAAATTACTCAGTGGAGGCACTCAAGACCAACCCATGACATCTCAGATAAAAGATGCAAGCAACAGTGAGGAGCTAGTTGGGGTGGAAAAAATGGCAGATTCAGAACAACCTGAAGAAGGAGGAACAGTTGAGATAGAGCAACTGGTAGTGATAGGGACAAGGCCAGAACCTTATGTCCCACCTCATCAAAGGTCATAGGAAATACCAATTCCCTTCCCTAATAGTGTGAAATCTAGACAGACGGATCAGCAGTTAAAGAAATCCCTAGATAGTTTCACAAAAGTATCCGTCAACATTCCATTGATTGATGCCATTGAAAAAATACCATCTTATGGTAAATTTCTAAAGGGCATCATCAAAAAGAAGTGGTAGATATCTGATACTGACGTAGTAGTACTAAAGGAATAGGTCAGTGCATTCATTGTGGGGACATTGTCCCCACAATGACAGGACCTGGGCTATTTTAATATCTCATGTTTCATAGGAAAGACCAAGTTCAGAGAGGCTCTGTGTGATTTAGGGGTAAGAATCAATCTAATGCCCTTGACCACATTCAGGAAATTGGACCTCAAGGAATCCCGAAAGAGAAGCATGACAATCCAGCTAGCAGACAATTCCATGGTTAGGCTGTATGGGATATCTGAAGATGTGTCGGTTAAAGTAGACAAGTTTGTCCTACTGACTTTTTCATTATGGAGATGCAAGATGATCATGGCATTGAACTTTTATTGGGAAGACCTTTCCAAGCCATAGTAGACATGATTATGGAGATGGGAAGAGGAAGATTGACTTTGGGTATCCAAGATGATGGATTTGAAATCTGGATTCCTGAAGTTTCAAAGTCAAAAGAGAATGAAGCACAATGCAATACTCTAAAGCATATTGAGGGACCCATGTCCCTATTTCTTGGATGGCCATTTTTAGACATGGCACATGTCATGACCAAGGTGGATAAGGGCACACTAGCAATAGATATCATGGAGAATACCAAAGTGGTATCCTTGGCGGAAGCTATACAATATCCAGAGGAGGAAGAGGAAGTAAATTTGTGCACCCACAGTTGAAGAGGTCACAGCTGATTCAGTTGTACAGGTGCATCCACAGTTGCCTCTGGAAGCATGTTTGATGAATGTGGTGAATGACTACCCACATAAGAACCCTTTGTAGGAGTGTTCCCTGTTACTCAGATCACTCCCTTACTATTACATCAGACACTTTGAAGATCTGGGATCACCGCCGCCACCATTGGTCTCATCTTTGGTAAATCCCCCAAAGTTGGAACTCAAACCACTGCCCCCGCATCTAAAGCATGTGTTCTTAGTAGTGGAGGAGAAGTTCCTAGTCATCATATCATCATCACTGAGCTACGACAAGGAGAAGTAGATGATTGGCGTGTTAAAGAACCATTGGGCCACATTTGGGTGGTCCGTGGCTGACATCAAGGGCATCTCTCCAAGCTTATGCCAACACAAAATATGATTGGAGAAAGGATCCAAAGTGGTAGTTCAACCATAGCAGTGAATTAATCCAATTATGATGGAGGTGGTAAAGAAGGAGGTCGTGAAGTTGCTGTCAGTAGGTATAATTTATGCAATATACGATTCTACATGGGTAAGTCCGACTCAAGTTGTACCTAAGAAAGGGGGATAACTGTGATAACTAACTCTACTAATGAATTAATATTGACTAGGTTAGTCATAGGGTGGCGTGTTTGCACAGATTGTCATCGTTTGAATGCTGCCACTTCAAAGGATCATTTTCCTTTACCTTTCATCGATCAAATTTTAGAACGACTGGCTGGTCGTTCTCATTTTTGTTTTCTCAACGATTATTCTGGATATAACCAGATTTCTATCGAACCATCGGATTAGGAGAAGTCTACCTTCACCTGCCCCTATGGCACATTTGCTTATCGAAGAATGTTGTTTGGGTTGTGTAATGCACTCTCTACCTTTCAATGTTGTATGCTCGCCATTTTTTCTGACATGGTTCAATGGTGTTTAGAATTTTTCATGGATGATTTTTCATTTTATGGGGAGTCTTTTAATGATTGTCTACATAACCTTGATAAAGTCTAACAGTGGTGTGAAGACACTCACTTGATTTTAAATTGGGAAAAATGTCACATGATGGTGAGTGAGGGGATTATTCTGGGGTACAAGGTGTCTAATAGGGGAATGGAAGTAGATTCGGTCACAATAGAGGTCATCTCCAAATTACCTCCACCAACATCGATGAAGGGAGTAAGGCACTTTCTAGGTGTGACAAAGTGGGTTTTCTGGCTTAATTTCGAGGACGAAATATCTTTTAAGGTGTGTAGGATGTGATAGAGTGATTTTTTTTGGAATCCTTAAATGTCCAGTGACATAAGTGAATTCATACATCATGAGTTAATTATAAGAGTTACAAGTGCTTTGGTAAAGTGTAGGTGTTGATTGATGTTGACATCATCATTAAGATCCTAGAGTTTATGCTTTTTGAGAAATTTGTTGGAAGATCAAACAATGGAGACTTGGCACCAAAGTTGAGTATGATGTAGATTTAGTGGTGACAAAGCTATAGTCAAAAGATACATAATGTTTTAATGCTCCTAGAAAGAGTTATTTATGTTTTACTATGACGAAATAATGAGCATTTTTGAAAGATTTGGACATAAGTATTCTAATTATCAAGACTTAGGCTTTGATCAGTGCATATATCGCACGCTTAGGCGTTTTAGGCAGGTGGTGTAACCTCATCCTCACCCTGGATATAGTTGAAAGCCACAATTTATCCATGATTTGGTAAGAACCTGGTCGTATGTGTTTGAGTATGACGGTCTTCGTCACGTCGGTTGTAGCTGGGTCATGCACATGGGGATGACGTACCACGATGCCACGATGAGCGAGGGCGTGGGATGAGGAACAATTTTTACTGCCTCAACGTATGCTCTTTGACGAGGGGAACACACGAACACCTCACCACGAACAAATGGACATAGACGATAGAGAATGAGAGGAGAATGAAAGGGAGGCCCGTCACTTGCCGGCGTTCAGGCCACGGTGAGTGCAGACAGGTCGGACGGAGTGGACCTTCCATGAAGCCAGACACCGCTGGTGATCGCGAGCCAACTTCTAAAGGTTTCAGAGATGGAGGCAATGTTCTAGCCCCGCCCAAGAAGAAAAGTCAAGAGGCTGGAGCAAGCCCTTCACGGCGACGCTGGATGCAGGAAGAGCCCAACGACAGTGCCGGAACCTCGCCGGTGGCGAGCCTGAGTAGACCGGAGATTGGAGCATCACAACGGCAGCGCTCGAGAGCAAATCGGCAATGCTCGAGAGCAGATCGACGGCGCTTGAGAGCAGATGAGCGCCAGCGCTTGCGTCCATGAAGAGGAGCACGTTGGCTCTGTTAGTTGCTCGTCGGGAGCAGCCTGGAGGGAGGCACTAGAGGCGGCGAGCCTGTCCAGTGGTCGCTAGCTGGAGCAGACCTGGCCACGACGGCGCCCAGGTCGAGTAGGAGGTGGACGATAGCCAGAAGTGCGGCTCACACTGGAGTAGGTGAGAAGAAGAGGAGGATATCGCTGCATGGTTCTTGCCGGAGAGGAGCATGGGCTCCCGCAGGCGTCGTGCGGCGCCGAGAACAGACGCACGCGGAGTCTGCGCCGTGTGATGGAGAGAAAGAGAAGGGGAGCGGACTGGTCTGGACTCCCACTCAACCAGACGGACCAGGTCCAATCCTAGACCAACCCGAACCGGCCAGAACCCAGTAAGGCAAAGAAGAGCTGCGCAACCCTAAAGAGGACACGTGGCGGCGCGTTATTGGCCCAAAAAGGTAAACAATCCAGTAAATGCCCAGTTCTTGTATAAATCATAGAAAATAGCTCCGATGTCCGAAAAATACAAATAATATACCAAAATTCTCAGAAAAATGCGTAGAATAACCTGGAACAATAATATCAAGCTTTTGATGTAGTAATATCAGTGATAATATGTAAGATATGAAATGTTGATATGATGGATAATAAATATCAAACGATGTTCTAAAATTATGGTAAAATATTAGTAAGTCCATAATTATGTATAGAATCCATATGATGTCAGTAATCATGATGTTGATGTACGAAATTACATAATTTGATTAATATGGCTAATTAGGGCTAATAATACTAAAGATAATGCAATAAATACGTATGTGCTCTAAAAATGATGAAATTTACAGGGTAAGCTCATATCAATATATGAAACCTCAGTTTTAAATATGAGATCAGGATGGTACCCAGAATCCATGTTATACGATGATGTTTGCTCTTAATGTGACATAAACCCTAATTTGAGTAATACATGTAACCTAGGGTTAATGTGTGACATAATATTAATATGTTCAGATGATGAACTTTAATAATAAGATGTAATATGGAAAATGACATCAGTGAGATAATCATAAGATAAAAATAGAAGTAATGATACACATATCCTAATGAACTAAGTGAAACCCTAATGAACACGATTAGGGTTAAGATGAGATGTAAGATGATGAGAACCTGATGATAATATATGATCTTGTCTTGATCAGGTTTAACAAAGTTATAGATGACATGAGGAATATGTGATTGTGATTAGGATGTCTCTTTGGAAGGTACGCCATTACCTCTTACTTGGCTTATTATACAATATGCTTGTGTTATAAGTGTAGTAAAATACTTGGCATATGATATTGGATGAAATGATTGTTCTTGTATGATGTGTTGCATGATTTTCCATACTTATTGCTATGAACACATGAAACATAATATATCTGTTCCATTATATCTAAGCACTTCAACTCTTTGGTAGTAAAGTGTTGGAAATAAGTACTTCAACTCTTTGGTAGTAAAGTACTTGGAAGTGATCCAACTCTTTGGTAGTAGATCACATTGTGAAATGATCCAACTCTTTGGTAGTAGATCATAAAGGCCTTAATGCATTCAACTCTCAGGTAGTAAATGCATGGATGATATAATGGAAAATGTGCTTAAAATATGTGTTCTCTTTTGTTGATGAATATCTTTGTGCAAGTATATGTTTTTCTTATATTTCTTCTGTTACTGCCAAGTATATTAGTTTTATCTTATTGCCAAGATATGATGAGAGGTAAATAAAAAGACACGTAGGCGTACTCAGTACAATATTCTTGAAATATTGTGCTGACGTGTACCGCATGTAATCTTTTGTTAGGTTGTGGTTATGCTCTTGAAGATCCAGGATAGTTGAGAGTTGCATAGCGAGCTGATGTACAGGTGGACCTGTTGTCTTAAGATCATGTTGTTTAGTTGTAGTACATGTATATGTATAGTTTGTTGTTCAATATGTAATATCAAATGTTGTAACAATTCATGTTGTAATTATATGTTGAATGGTGAACATGTGTGTATGGTTTTATTATTGTTCATGTACATGTGCTACTGATTGTTTCCTTCTGACTTCCTCTGATTTTCTTCTTCTTAGCCTCATGTGGGATGTTTAAATTGGGATTCTCACTGAGGTGAGGGTTTCAATTTGGACGTCGCACATCAGATTAAGTTTTAGAAAATCCGGGGACGCACAGGTGGTATCAGAGCATGAACAATAGCAAAACATGACATTTTCTCATTATGCAACTCAAAACTAAAGAACCTTGAACTTAATAATCTTTTAGGGTTAGATTAGTCGTCTTTTAGAGACTAGATCTGACCTAGCCTCTAGGTTAGCACCTAGATGTCTGAGAACTAGGTCTAGACTAGTGCTTGTTGTATAGCAAGTCCTTAGATGTCGTACTTTCCTTATAGTGCAGCGGTATGGGACGTTGCACTATTTGGAAATGGCGTGCATAAAAGGAAGAGAAACCCTAGACATATTGCGCACGTTGTCTAAAGTAGACACACTAGTCTACCCCGTGTTCTCACCCTTTTCACTAGTTTTCATGACACTGTACTCTCTACTATGTGTGGGGCACTCGTTTCTGGATTTGGTTTTGGATTCCAAACGGATCGAACCTCGATAGTTTTCTCTGACGTTTGTTTTATCGGAGAAAAACTATATAATATTTTATTATGTATATGTATTACAAAAATGTGTCCCCACACATGTACGAGAAGGAGGTGGTCATGCAACCTAAGTGAAAGTGATGACATCAGTCTAGAAGAGAGAGTAGTTCTAGATTAGATGTCTAGAGCCTTGTTGGAATATGTGATAGATGATATAAGTTTTGATGATATGATGTAGGTCTTATATAGATGATATAAGATGGTTTATGATGATATATGTTTGTCTTTGAGGACTTAAGTTCAGTTTTGAGATTTTGAGATAAGTTTTGATGATGCAAGTATGCATTCTTTTATGAGATAAGATATGTTAAGTTAAGACAGGTTGTGAGTCAGCAAGAGCCTCAATCTCTTTTACAAAGGAGGACCTCTAGTGTCGGGACCAGTTTCGGGGTTAACTCCAGAGAGAGTGAGACCCATTGGGAGAAGGTTAGAGAACATAAACTCCAAGATATGAGAATTATGAGATATGTGATATGTCCTAAACTAGACTACTCCTGAGTGATTGAGATGAGTTGCTTTATGCATGATTCCTATAGTTTTCTTGAACCCTAGATGTCCTTGGGAGGACCAAACCCTAGAGTCAGAGAGAGGCTGGGTATGTGTGCATATGTGAACATGAATATGAGTGCCTACCATCTGGGTGAGGGAGAGAGCCCACGACCCTGGAGGAGGTAGCTATGTTAGTTTATGTGAAGCCTCATGCTCAGGTTGGTGGTTTCCCGTATAGGAATCTAGTGGTTGCATGTATAAGAGAGCTTTGGGTAAGATGTTTCATGGGTAGAGACCTGTGAATAGAATGTCATAGCATGTTTTGGTTTGTGCTTATGTGGCTAGAGATAATGAAGTTATCTCTAGTGCCAATGAGGTAATACGAGAACCCTAGACCAAGAGGAAAGATAAAGTATAATCATATGAGATACTCATAAGGTTGAGTTAGCTCAGAGAGACTGAGCATAGTGCTAGCCTCATGGTATGGGTTAGAGGAGCCTCATTTAGACAAGATAAAGTTTTGATATATGTTTCACAAGCCACTTGCAAAAGTTCGTTTAGCACAACCATGATAAAATATAGGTAAATATGTGATCTAATCTCAAGATGTGACATATAAATATGATATGTTGTAAACCTAGAGATGGTTAAATACATATCGATGCATGAATGGTTAACCATATACATGGATAATGATGATAATGTGATGTTGTTGTTAATCTTGTGATGAATCTACTAGTAAATGATGCAAATTAGTATGAATGATGAAATAAGGTCATATAAATGAAACATGTTGCACAAGGTGTTAATCTTAGTGCTTAACAAAGATGGAAAATATAGTTTGATAGTTAGCACAACATAATGTTTATGACACCTTGATGTATGAGTTAATCTTAGCTAACTCCTTTAAAACATGGAATATGATGTGAGAACTCTAATGCATGGCTAAAGGTAAGGAAGCAAATCTAACATATGAGATATATAATGACATAGCCTAAGCTTCTAAACCCTTGTTTGAGCCTTCTATGGAGTGAGGTTTCACCCTTGATGCTTTTGAAACCTCCTAATAGTGCTTGGGATACATAGCTCTGGGTAACCTTTACGGACATGTTACACCTAGAATGGTGCCTACATGTGGATGAGAGCAAGATACGATTTTCCCTGGAAGTATGAGTTTGGTTTACTTTCAAGGACGAACGTTCTTTTAAGATGTATATGATGTGACAAAGTGGGTTTTCTGGCTTAATTTCGAGGATGAAATATCTTTTAAGGTGTGTAGGATGTGATAGAGTGATTTTTTTGGAATCCTTAAATGTCCAGTGACATAAGTGAATTCATACATCATGAGTTAATTATAAGAGTTACAAGTGATTTGGTAAAGTGTAGGTGTTGATTGATGTTGACATCATCATTAAGATCCTAGAGTTTATGCTTTTTGAGAAATTTGTTGGAAGATCAAACAATGGAGACTTGGCACCAAAGTTGAGTATGATGTAGATTTAGTGGTGACAAAGCTATAGTCAAAAGATACATAATGTTTTAATGCTCCTAGAAAGATTTATATATGTTTTACTGTGACGAAATAATGAGCATTTTTGAAAGATTTGGACATAAGTATTCTAATTATCAAGACTTAGGCTTTGATCAGTGCATATATCGCACGCTTAGGCGTTTTAGGCAGGCGGTGTAACCTCATCCTCACCCTGGATATAGTTGAAAGCCACAATTTATCCATGATTTGGCAAGAACCTGGTCGTATGTGTTTGAGTATGACGGTCTTCGTCATGTCGGTGGTAGCTGGGTCATGGGCATGGGGATGACATACCACGATGCCACGATGAGCGAGGGCGTGGGATGAGGAACAATTTTTACTGCCTCAACGTATGCTCTTTGACGAGGGGAACACACGAACACCTCACCACGAACAAATGGACATAGACGATAGAGAATGAGAGGAGAATGAAAGGGAGGCCCGTCACTTGCCGGCGTTCAGGCCACGGTGAGTGCAGACAGGTCGGACGGAGTGGACCTTCCATGAAGCCAGACACCGCTGGTGATCGCGAGCCAACTGCTAAAGGTTTCAGAGATGGAGGCAATGTTCTAGCCCCGCCCAAGCAGCAAAGTCAAGAGGCTGGAGCAAGCCCTTCACGGCGACGCTGGATGCAGGAAGAGCCCAACGACAGCGCCGGAACCTCGCCGGTGGCGAGCCTGAGCAGACCGGAGATTAGAGCATCACAACGGCAACACTCGAGAGAAGATCGGCAGTGCTCGAGAGCAGATCGGCGGCGCTTGAGAGCAGATGAGCGCCAGCGTTTGCGTCCATGAAGAGGAGCACGTTGGCTCTGTTAGTTGCTCATCGGGAGCAGCCTGGAGGGAGGCGCTAGAGGCGGCGAGCCTGTCCAGTGGTCGCTAGCTAGAGCATACCTGGCCACGACGGCGCCCAGGTCGAGCAGGAGGTGGACGACAGCCAGAAGTGCGGCTCACGCTGGAGTAGGTGAGAAGAAGAGGAGGAGATCGCCGCATTCTTCTTGCCGGAGAGGAGCATGGGCTCCCGTAGGCGTCGTGCGGCGCCGAGAACAGACGCACGCGGAGTCTGCGCCGTGTGATGGAGAGAAAGAGAAGGGGAGCAGACTGGTCTGGACTCCGACTCAACCAGACGGACCGGGTCCAATCCCAGACCAACCAGAACCGGCCAGAACCCAATAAGGCAAAGAAGAGCTGTGCAACCCTAAAGTGGACACGTGGCGGCGCGTTATTGGCCCAAAAAGGTAAACAATCCAGTAAATGCCCAGTTCTTGTATAAATCATAGAAAATAGCTCCGATGTCCGAAAAATACAAATAATATACCGAAATTCTCAGAAAAATGCGTAGAACAACCTGAAACAATAATATCAGGCTTTTGATGCAGTAATATCAGTGATAATATGTAAGATATGAAATGTTGATATGATGGATAATAAATATCAAACGATGTTCTAAAATTATGGTAAAATATTAGTAAGTCCATAATTATGTATAGAATCCATATGATGTTAGTAATCATGATGTTGATGTACGAAATTACATAATTTGATTAATATGGCGAATTAGGGCTAATAATACTAAAGATAATGCAATAAATACGTATGTGCTCTAAAAATGATGAAATTTACAGGGTAAGCTCATATCAATATATGAAACCTCAGTTTTAAATATGAGATCAGCATGGTACCCAGAATCCATGTTATATGATGATGTTTGCTCTTAATGTGATATAAACCCTAATTTGAGTAATACATGTAACCTAGGATTAATGTGTGACATAATATTAATATGTTCAGATGATGAACTTTAATAATAAGATGTAATATGGAAAATGACATCAGTGAGATAATCATAAGATAAGAATACAAGTAATGATACACATATCCTAATGAACTAAGTGAAACCCTAATGAACACGATTAGGGTTAAGATGAGATGTAAGATGATGAGAACCTGATGATAATATATGATCTTGTCTTGATCAGGTTTAACAAAGTTATAGATGACATGAGGAATATGTGATTGTGATTAGGATGTCTCTTTGGAAGGTATCCCATTACCTCTTACTTGGCTTATTATACAATATGCTTGTGTTATACGTGTAGTAAAATACTTGGCATATGATATTGGATGAAATGATTGTTCTTGTATGATATGTTGCATGATTTTCCATACTTATTGCTATGAACACATGAAACATAATATATTTGTTCCATTATATCTAAGAACTTCAACTCTTTGGTAGTAAAGTGCTGGAAATAAGTACTTCAACTCTTTGGTAGTAAAGTACTTGGAAGTGATCCAACTCTTTGGTAGCAGATCACATTGTGAAATGATCCAACTCTTTGGTAGTAGATCATAAAGGCCTTAATGCATTCAACTCTCAGGTAGTAAATGCATGGATGATATAATGGAAAATGTGCTTAAAATATGTGTTCTCTTTTGTTGATGAATATCTTTGTGCAAGTATATGTTTTTCTTATATTTCTTCTGTTACGGCCAAATATATTAGTTTTATCTTATTGCCAATATATGATGAGAGGTAAATAAAAAGACACGTAGGCGTACTCAGTACAATATTCTTGAAATATTGTGCTGACGTGTACCGCATGTAATCTTTTGTTAGGTTGTGGTTATGCTCTTGAAGATCCAGGATAGTTGAGAGTTGCATAGCGAGCTGATATACATGTGGACATGTTGTCTTAAGATCCTGTTGTTTAGTTGTAGTACATGTATATGTATAGTTTGTTGTTCAATATGTAATATCAAATGTTGTAACAATTCATGTTGTAATTATATGTTGAATGGTGAACATGTGTGTATGGTTTTATTATTGTTCATGTACATGTGCTACTGATTGTTTCCTTCTGACTTCCTCTGATTTTCTTCTTCTTAGCCTCATGTGGGATGTTTAAATTGGGATTCTCGCTTAGGTGAGGGTTTCAATTTGGATGTCGCACATCAGATTAAGTTTTAGAAAATCCGGGGACGTCACACTAGGTCACACCAGATTTTATCATCGATTTATAAAAGATTTTTCAAAAATTGCAAAATCCCTATCTGAATTATTAGAAAAGGATGTCGAGTTTTGTTTTGATGATAAATGTATGAAAGCTTTTGAAGTCCTTAAAGAAAAATTAATTTTATCTCCCATTATTCAAGCTCTAGATTGGAGAAAGCCTTTTGAGCTAATGTGTGACACATCGAATTATGTTGTAGGTGTCGTTTTAGGCCAGCACAATGACATGGTCCCTACTGTTATTTATTATGCATCAAAGACTTTAAATGATGCTCAAATGAATTACACCACCACTGAATAAGAATTTTTGGTTGTTGTTTTTGCTTTTGAAAAATTTAGACAATATTTGGTGGGGGCAAAGGTCAATGTTTGGACTGACCAAGCTTCCATTAAGTATCTTTTACTAAAGAAAGATGCTAAGCCTAGACTAATTAGGTGGATCCTACTTTATCAAGAATTTGACATTGAAATTAAAGATAAGGGAGGGATAGAAAATATTGTGGCAGATCATCTCTCCAGATTGGAGAGAGTGGATGCGAGGGATGTGGATATCCCTATTGTAGAGGAATTTCCAGATGAGCAACTTTTTGCTGTAAAGAAAACTGACCCATAGTATGCTGAGATAGTGAATTACCTGGCATGTGGGATTTTACCTGAGGACCGGGGATACCAAGAGAAGAAGAAATTTTTCTATTCTTTGAGATATTATGTGTGGGATGACCTGATACTACTTAGGTAGTGTAGGTATGGCATCCTTAGAAAGTGTGTGCTTGAGAGTGAGTATGAGAGCATTTCGTCACATTGTCACTCACTCCCATAGGAGGACATCATGCTAGCTCTCGGACAACTTCCAAGGTCTTAGAGAGTGGATTTTTTTGGCCGACTTTGTTTAAAGATGCATATAACTATGTTCGTTGTTGTGACGCATGTCAACATGCAGGCAATATATCAAAAAGGCATGAAATGCCCTTGAATGTGTTTCAAGAGGTAGAGGTGTTTGATCTATGGTGAATAGACTTCATGGGTCCATTTTTGTCTAAGTCAAAATGGGTGGAAGCAATCCCAACCTGTACCAATTACGCACATGTTGTATGCCATTTTGTGAAGGAGAACATTTTATGTAGGTTCGGTGTACCCCAGATGATCATTAGTGATGGGGGAACCCATTTTACAAATAGGAAGCTTGGGGCTTTATTGAGTAAATATGGGGTTAAGCACAGAGTGGGTACTCCATATCACCCATAGACCCAAGGACAGGCTGAGTTGTCTAATAGAGAAGTTAAACACATCCTAGAATGGACAGTCTCAACCAATAGGATGAATTGGAGCATGCTTATGAATGATGCTCTGTGGGCATATAGGACAGACTATAAATCACCTATAGGGACTACACCTTTTAGATTAGTTTATGGGCGCGCTTTTCATTTACCTATAAAATTGGAACATAGAGCTCAGTGGGCTTTGAGAAGGTTAAACTACAATATAGATGAAGTAGGGAAGAAAATATTATTTGAATTGAATGAGCTTGATGAGATTAAGCTGGATGCCTATGAAAATTCCAAGCTCTATAAGGAGAGGATGAAGGAGGTCCATGATAAACACATCTTACATAGGGTGTTTACTCCGGGGAAAAAGGTTTTACTTTTTAATTCTAGACTTAAGTTGCATCCGGGTAAGTTAAGGTCTAGATGGAGTGGACCCTATGAGGTTTCAGAGGTCTTTCCCCATGGGGCTGTGAAGATTGGATATGGAGGTGTGTCATTCCTTGTTAATGGCTAGCGTTTGAAGCACTACTTTGGGGGTGACATTGAGAGAGGAGTAGAGGAAGTCAAGCTCATAGAGCTTGATTAGAGGTTTGAGGTTTCTCTTGAGTCGCGCCTAAGACATTAAACAAGGGCGCTTGTTGGGAGGCAACCCAACCTTTCTTTTGCTTTCTTTAGGTTGCATTTTTTATTTCATAAGTTTATATTTTGATTTTTATGTAAAAAAAGGGAACCTTGATCTGTTTTGTTTAAGTGTGCAGGAAAGAAAATGTCGATACTATCGAGTTATCACTCGGTACTACTGAGTTTAGGTCATACAGATGGATGCAAAAGAGATAAAAATTCAGTACTACCGAGTGACCGATCGGTACTACCAAACTGAGGTCAGAAACAAAGGGATGGAAATTCAACTATCTCAGTACTACTAAGAAATCACTCAGTACTACTGAGTCTCAAAAGATTTGCGAGTGTTGAACTGATAAGGGTTCGGTACTACCAACTTTCAAGTTGGTACTACTGACTTTTGAATGCTTCGAGGTTCAGTGCATCGAGTTATTTTTTTGAAACTACCGATAAATATCAGCAACTCAGAACTATCGAATCGACTCGGTAGTACCGACATTCAATTTTTGGAAAAAGTAGGAAAGGCAATCTAACGGCCCAGATGACCAACATATAGTGGTCGATACTACCAATCTGTGCATGTGTAGGTAGTACCAACTCCAGGGCGATCCATGCCTAAGTCATCATGCAATGTCATCCGTCGATACTATCGAGTTTTGGATTCTTCTTAGAATCTCAGTACTACCGACTTAAGTTGGTAGTACCGACTTTGGATGGCTGGGAAATCTGAGGCCTATATAAGGAGGATGGATTTTCATTTCTATTCACACCTTCAATCCACTCCTCAGAGAAACTATGAGCATTACTGCGCTAAGCACTGACAGTCTTCTTCAATCTCTCATTCTCCCTTCCTTATCTTCTCAGCTCCACATGGCTCCTCAGAGGGGTGCTTCTTCATCGACTAAGCATGGCGACATGGTCCCTTGACCAAACTGCCTAAAACATCCCACCCCAGAGGTCTGGAACATTTATGAGGAGCTGTTGACTAGGAAGATGGTGCCCACGCGATATGGCGACCGTGACCTCATTGAGAGCCTAGGTTTCACTAAGTACATACGTTGGGTGTGTGACAGTCAAGAGATGGAGGTGGACGACCTCTTCTTTAGTGGGTGGCCCACATTCCAGGAGCTCATCTGCGAGCTCATGGCATCTCTCGATGTACTCATCATCCCAGAGTAGGAGATGGGAGGAGAATAATGGGAATGAAGGGTCAACTTCTGCCTCTACAACACCAACTATTCCTTCACCCTCTGCGAATTCAACCACATCTTCAACTGGCCACACATGTTAGACCGCTCATGTCACCTGAGTTGGGACTACGACAAGGCCTAGGAATGCTTCACTGAGGTTCCAGAAGGCTTCCGCATCAGCTGGCACATCAACACCATCATCGACATTGAGCATCCCTTTGCACACATCCACCACTGCATCCTCACCAACACCATTTTTGGTCGCTCCAGTCAGGGCAAAGGAAAGGTGCAGAAGACCGACCTCTTCTTTCACCATCAACTTCTCAAGGGGGAGCCGGTAAATTTTGGTTCTTTCTTCCTCCTCCATGTTTTATTAGTCCGGTGATTGGAGTCTAGAAAGGCACCAATTGTTTTTAGGGGTCTCATTACCCCCATTGCTCTTCATCTGCGGCTAGACCTCTCTACCATAATGATGTAGCCCTATTTTAGGGCTCCATCATGTGCCATTTTGGACTTAAATCCCATCTAAACATGTTAGATTACAAGCATTTTCCCCTAATGTGCTTATCATTGCAAATATTTTTATGGATGTTCTTTGCACTATTTTTAGGTACTTGGACCATGTTTAGATGGACGAGAGAGAAAGAAGGAGTTCTAGGGTTCCCCCAATCATGGAGGGACCCAAAGAAGGCCCTAAAGTCTCCCTCAACCTACCTCCAATGGCCAAGAGTCATCCCCAAGCAATGACATCCAAGAATGATGGAGTTTGAAGTGAAATCAAGTGATGCAAGCCTCACCACGGTCGTGGCTACAACATCACAGTCGTGCATTTTTTACCAAAGAAGTGCCATTTTCAACAGTGTTTTTCCAAAGACTGCCACGACCGTTGCCATTGAAGACACCACGGATGTGGCCATCAGCATGGTCATGGTCAGAAGAAGAGAAAACGACCATGGGAAAACCCCACGGTCGTGGTAATTAATGACCAAAGTTCCAGTTTTCAACAGGGTTTTCACCCAATACGCCACAACTGTGGCTCACTTCCACGACTGTGGCCGATGAAGTACAAAATGCCCATGGTTCTGCTCCACGATCACCTCTCCCTCCTCCAAAATGGTCGTGTTACCCAACACAGCCGTGGTGCCCCTCACCTACCATGACCATGGCACTCCG
Source organism: Alisma plantago-aquatica (assembly GCA_963693085.1). Taxonomy (NCBI): domain Eukaryota; kingdom Viridiplantae; phylum Streptophyta; class Magnoliopsida; order Alismatales; family Alismataceae; genus Alisma; species Alisma plantago-aquatica. Next base: position 125,054,765 of record OY856414.1, on the reverse strand, counting down.
CTACGGTCGTGGCCACCACCATACGTAGCTTTTCACCACTCACTCCATACCATGTCTGTTTTGCCACCCCACGACCGTGTCCCACTTCCCTCACCACGACCGTGGCACACCACCACAGCTGTGGTGATCCACCAACCCTACCCTACTTTTACACTGTATTTCCTAAACTTCCCCTACTTACCCTAGTGCCTCCCCACCACCTATATATACATAGGTGGCAGCTGGGGCACAAAGGATAGCCTCCCCTATATCTCCTCCAAGCTTCCACCTTCCTTCCTTGAGCTCCTAGTGCAATCCCTTTGCATTTTAGCTCAACATCCACCAATTCCACCCTCATTCCACCTTGGAAACCTAGTTTTCTAGGTTTTCACCCATAACCCCCATATTTTCATGCTTGCTTGCACCCTTGGAGGAGGGAGGTCGTCCACAGCAGCTTGGAGGTGAAGAAGAAGGCTACTAAACCAAGATCTATGGTGTTTCTACCTCTTCTTCCCCTTTTTTTTACTCTTTCCTTGATTATGTATAGCTGAGCCCCTAGTGGTGGGATGTTTGGGGTTAAAATGTGACTTTGATACCATGTTGGGGGAAAATTGCTTGTAATGAACTCAATTTCTATCTATGATGATTGCCTCTTGCTTCCATCTCATTTCCTATTTTATTGCATGTGGTTTGTGCTTATAACATGGATTGCTTTCTTTGAGATGTTTGATGACACTTAGCTTATAGGAGGAATTGGGGTGTATGTGGCAATCTTAGGATTGGCTCCTAGGTCCAATTAGTGGATCCCAAGCTAGCCCCCTTTGTTCCTACATACACATCCCTCCTTCTACAAGTGAGTGTGAGAATTAAGTAGCTAGTGTAAGTGAGAGTGATGTAATTGCCTAGGGCCTTCTAAAGGCTAGAGTGGCTAGTGGCATGAGGTCAAATACCCTCATCACTACTTCCATCTCTACCCTCAACCCTCAATTCCTCATTATCACTTATAATAGAAACCTAGATTTGGCTAATCCCATTAGAATTACACCTAACCCTGGTCTTCTACTAGTAGTGTAGGGTATATTATAATGGCATTGACCTTATTGTTTGGTTTGGTAATCTAGATATAACTTGAGAACCTTGCATGTCTAATGATCTCCCCCAACTAATATCAAAGTTACATCCCCCAAATGGCCCACCTACCCTAATCAACTTGTTAAAACCCAAACTACTTTGCACGCTTGTTAATTCTAGTCTAGTTTAATTGCTTTAGCTTAACTTAGTCAATTGCTTAGCTCTATTCTCTAGTGTTAATTTAGGCCTTTGCTCTTGTTAGTGGTTAACTTAGATTCTCAATTTCTTCTTGCTTGTTTGGTCTAGTGTAGCTTGCTCTTGCCCTTGCTTAGCTAGTTTGTTAACTTAGTTTGCTAGTTTGCTTGTTCAAGATAGCTTAGGTTTAATCTTGCTTTTATTACTTGTTCAATTAGCATAATCAACCATCAAACCCTTTTAAAACCCTCAAACCCTAATCTCCACACTAGGAACATAGCTTACACTACCTAACTCTAGTGCCCCTTCTATCCCTGTGGACTGACCCCGTATCTTGCCAATCACCTATACTACGACAGTACCCCGTACGCTTGTGGGTGACCTATTTAGTCTTTGTGTTCGACTTGGTTAGGGATAATATAAATATCGAAAGCAAAATCCCATCCCGTGCATTTCGACCTCGTGGAGTGCATCTAGCCACCCTAGTTGGCTGGTGTGTATGCCTCTAGAATAATCCACACCACTTACAACCAGTGGGACCATGATATCTAGATCTCACACATTTCTGGAAGGTAGGTCTCCTCACTATCCATTTCAACCTTGTGTACGCTTGTTGCATAGTTGATGGCCGATATAGGGAGTGGTCACTCCCTGACCCAGTCTTCTGTTAGCCAGGGGTCGAGCATCTACGGTGGCCAACAGATGATGATGACATTGATGAAGCCACAGCAGAGCCCAAGCAACAAGCCAATGATGATGAAGATGTGGTGGAGGTGGACACCATTCCTATCACTCGCCAACCTACACCGTGCAAGTAACCGCAAAAATACGCTACCTCGAGTTCCTCAGCCTCACCACCGTCCCAAGATGAGCATGACACTTTCAACATGGAGGACATGTATGGGATGATTTAGGACATCCATACAGGGAAGAAGCAGTAGTAGCTAACCTTGGCAGGTATACAAGACATCCAAGGAAGGCTCTACATGAACCAATAGGCAATCTATGAGAATGGGCATCTTCTCTTGGCCAACCAAGAGAATCTTCACACTCACCTGCTATGCATCGTGCAGTACCAGCAGCCTTTCTACAACCACTACTGGAGCCAGGGGTATTTTGGAGGATATCAAATGCCAAACCCAATGCCATCATATGATCCCAACTTCCAGGGGACCTTTCCTCCACATGACCCTACCATGCCCCACTATCCACCTTAACAAGATTGATCAGGGTATTGTTGTTCTACCTCTTAATCTAGAATTTTGACTATGCGGTCATAGTCATATTCAAGCTTGGGGGTGCTGGAACAACCTTCTATCTTAGTTTTATCCTTAGTTTGCATTTTGATTTTCATGTTGCATTTTATCTTTTAGATTTATGTCATTTGAATCCACATCTATCTAGTGTAAAAGTGGATTAGTAAATGCATGAGTTCTGTAAAAAATTCCTCGAGTTCCAAAAGCAAATGAAATGTCTAAAATTAATAATATAAGCTTTTATTGCAATTTCTTTGAGTCACACCTTGAGGAAGTGTATGGGTTAGTCAGCCTTAGGACATGGGATATGAATAATCTCTCAACTATCCATGAAATGTGAATGAAGATGATGTTTGAACCTAAACTGATCAAACTGGTAATGTGACCTTAAATGAAAATTTAAGGAACTCCTACGGTTACCATGTACACAGGTGTTTAGAGAGGGAGACATATTAATCTTTAAAGGCTTAATCTCTAAGTTATGTGATTTCATCCACTTCATATTCATAATTGCCACCACCTTAAGATGATTGAGTCACTGAATCATTTCTTTTTTATTACATAATCATGGCACAATAGGAATCATTATAGTTAGTCATTTTCCTTTGCATCAATTAGGAAAAGAAAAAATATGCATGAACAATTCATTTGCATATCATTTAGTCGCATAATTCAAATTTTCACATGTAGATTGCAAGAATTCATCATTCATTCATCAAGGCATTATGAGATGCAAAATATTTATGGAGACCTCATACACATCCATGCCCTTAGAGATATATGAGAAATTTCATGAATGTATTTAGTGGAATAAGGCCAATCATGTAGAGGACCAAAGAAAAAAGAAAAAAAAACACAGAAAAAAAAGAAAAAAAGAGAGAATTGTCTCTGTTTGACAGAGGGAGAAAGGATGTGTATCCGTTCTAAAACTTTTCAGAACATCTTCATAATGCCATTGATTTTTTTTTAATTTGGTTCAATTTCATTGTATGAGATTTTGAGCACATGCATCGTGCCACCCATTTATTCAGGCATTAGGAATCATAACTCGTTCATTATCATCATATAGGTTCATTATACTTTAATTCTCACATAATGATTCAGTTGTTCCTAGTGAATTTTCATAAGCCACCTATCCCTTACCACCCATTGCTCTTATTAGTAGGCTACTTATATGATTTCCTCCTCATTCCTTGTTTATCGGGAGGACGACTTCCATGTAGATGGTAGTTAGGAAAAATAGCAATGTAGATAGGAAATTGCATAATGCACCAAGTGTAGGCCTGATTAGTTTAATATATTAACTTCTTTTCTGACCGTGTTTCGTATACTAAGGGACAAATGTCTTTTATTAAAATTTTGTGGTCACTTTAGAGAAGTTATCGGTTCAGTGATCAGTAGGGCCGGTTTGGGATCGTTATGTGGGGGTGGTTGAGATGAGAATTCACATAGTTTGTCCTTTTACTGACTTGTTGCATACAGATCTAAGAGTATGTTACTCGAGGACGAGCAAGATTTAATCTTAGGGGAGTTTGATGCACTAATATTTAGTCATTTTTATAGGCTTGTTTTCCCTTAATTTTGTGCACACATTTGTATTTTCTTGAGTTTTTATGCACAAATTACTATGAGTAGCCTATTTTATTTAAATGCATCAAATTATGTATTTTTTATCAAATTTTAATAAGTTTTTATCAATCCGAGAAGCTAAGGCACTTTTGGTTGTGTTTCATGTTCACAGAAGCCACACAGACTCGGTACTACCCAGTCAACAATCGGTGGTACTGAGTTATTGTCAATAAGACAGCCAAAGCAACACACAAACTCGGTACTACCAACACTCAACTCGGTAGTACTGACTCTGTTACAACCCCACCTTCCGGTAACCCCCAATTAAGGGAGACCGAGAGGTCGAAGCCGCACCCATAATTTTCGGATCAAAGGTTCGACATTTAACCTAGAACAATTATTAAATTTTAACAGACTATACTGGAAAGCTGTAAGAAAATAAACTTTTGCATACCTTTTGAAAATTTGGATATCTAAACTTCTATCCACATATGAATTTCTACTCTACTAATTCTACTTGTATTTCAATTCATGTATTTCTCAATATGATGATTTACTGTTTGTCCTTTTGTCTTTGTACCTAAAACGCCGACAAACAAAATGTCGGTCAGCCGGAGCTGGTATGTGGGGGAAACACTAATTGTACAATTATCCATAACAATGTATTGCAATCAATTACAGTTTAACAAACAATTTTACGGTTTAAATATAACTACACGATCCATGTATATCCTATCCCCATTATACCCCTCATGATCCCACCTAACAGGTGAATCAATTTCTAGGGTTGAGTCACATGGCACTACCTGTAGGTAGCCCACTCCTTAACTCATGGCATGCTAAGAGTCTCATGGAACTACACATGTGTAGCCCAGTTTCTAACTCATGATAGCCTAGACCTTGCTCTAGGTTATCCTTTTTAGCCTTTGCATAGCCACAGGGGTGGACCCAGATCTAAGCCAGATATATGTATACATTTATAGTGATAGTCATAGTCACTCTATAGTTGCATGAAACCTCGACAAACCCTCAGAAAACTAACTCGGAATATTCATAAGTGTAACCACATACCTGATCCAGAGTAACTTGATGTCCATGCATTAACATTCAATACAATCAAATAGCAATCAACAATACCCTGAAAATAACGCATAACATCCAAGTGTTATTGTTTTATTCAAAACATTCTCAAGATCGTCTTGGATTCCACCTTATGATTTCTAGGCCAACTTTAGGGTTTTATTAGGGTTTTAGCCTCCATTAGGCATTTATCACTTTTCATGTTCTTTTAGTCTACAAACCTTAATTTCAACATCATAGGCATAATTACTATGTTCGAGTTCTTTTGAATTGACAACTCATATTTCATTAATGATTATTGTTTGATTCACAAATGAACCCTAATTACCATATATCACATCATCTAGGTTAGCAAACCCTAATTTACTATTACTTCTACTTTTATACACTAGGAAACCCTAATTATCCAAATTAAGCGTATTTATCCACAATTAGTCCAATAACACTATTTTCATGCCTTCTATATGGATTCTCATATTTAGAATCATTAAATCTCATAACAACCAGAATTAGGGTTTTTAATCCTTTTAATGCACTTTAATATCATGACACCCTAATTACACAAGTTATGAACAAATATTTCTGATTAGATCTCTTTCATCATATTTATGTAATCAAGCCAGACTTTGGTTACTAGTATCAACTAAATCTATCGAATATACCCATAATCAAAATCTAGGGCTTTGATCTATTTAAAGCATTAAAGTTATCAACTTTATGTACTTTTCAAATTAGAAGCATAAACAGAGTCTGATTATATTTTTACTAGATTCCTCATGTTTTTCTAAGCAAGATTCATATATAATTCATCTTAATCTGAGTTACCAGTAATTAGTTGTGAATTTTGCAAGACAAATTACCTTTTGTCCAATGATGTACTGCCATGTCAGCATCTCGGCCCTTGCTTCCCTTTTCCACGTGGTTATTCAGTACCCAGTAGGGTGCGGCCCTCTCAGTAACTTGCTCCAACGTGGCTGAGCTAGCAAACATAACCAAAAGGCAAATTTTCCCTTTCTATCCTTCTCAAGCGCCAGGGGCAAGGAGGTAGTTTCCTCCTTCCCATCGTCTTCCCCCTTCGCAATCCACTCCGCCGCACACTCCAGGCAGCTGAGGCAACCGTAAGTTTGACTTGGAGCTACAAGGCATTGGTAAGGCCTATAAGGACGTCGTTGGCCCCGGCAGGGATGGACGAACTCTCCAGCAACCTCAGGTATGCCAGAGAGGCGAGAACGGGATGATGAGAATAGATATGGGTTGCGGTCATTCAAGGCAGATCCAGAGCAAAGACAGAGAGGAAGATCGGTTTGGCGATGGGGAAAGGCTCTCTTTTGGTGCAAAGGATTTTGCACAAAACTTCCCCTTACAGAGAGGGATTCCTAGCCCTTTATATAGGCATGGAGGGTGTCTACCGGTCTCCCATGGAGTCCAGGCCTCGATAGTCATTGGAAAAAGTCCCAACCCATAGAGATTTTAGGGAAAGTTGGGGTTGATTTTGTTCAAAATCATCTCCCGCAATTGATGGGAGTACTACCTTTCCAGATTTGATGTTGTAGAGAGAGAAAAGGATGCGAGAAGATTTCCCTAACTATTTCTTCTACCTTCCTATTTAGATAGAGGTAGAATATAATGTAGAGCCACCCAATCTGGATCTAACGGTCTCAATGCACGTCAGATATACTCCCAAAAGGAAAACAAATTGTGACATTTAAATCAATCATCTTCACTTAAGGAAATCTTCCAAAATTCATATCTCCCAAACCACATGTCCAATTAATCTCAAATTTTAAGGGAAAGTCTATAAAGACTTAATCTACATATATTCCAAGTTTGGAGCCAAAATACAATAGTAATAACTCATTTTCTTTGTTTGCATGTCAATGACTTATAAGGCATTTATTTATGCCTTAAACTTATATTTTCTCTCTCCAAAACTTTTATTTTCTTTAGTTTGATTCCTTTTATTATTATAAACCATGTAGACACGAAATATTATCCAAGATAGATCCATCATACATATTTCCACATTGTATCATTGTTTTCAATTTCTTTCTTAATAAAGAAATACTTAATTATTCTTTTTTTATTGCCTTTTCTTTGCAACTTTGGAATCCTTGGAACCCAAGGAACCCAAGAGGCACGAAATACAACTTTGAATTATATTCTTTTGCCTTCTATAGGTTTCCACATCTCTCTTTTCTCAAAAACTCAATTATTCATTTACTAATTGAACTTCCTTGTTATTGGGCCCAATAGCCAATAAAGCCCACAACACAATCATCAAGGCTATTGTAAATGAAATACATTTATTCAAAACAAATTATATCATTATTTGTTCAAATAACTTTAATATGAGAAATTAAATTTCTCAGCAAATGAACCGAAATATTGGGGTTGTAACAGACTCACCATCAGTAGCTCTCCCAAAAAATTGTGAAAAACTCGGTACATCGGCACCAAAGTCGGTAGTACTAATTTGACATCAGACGTGCGGGGAGTTGAGCACCAAATTTCGAGTCAATACTATCAACTCAACTCAATAGTACCGAGACTGGGTGCATTTCCAGAACCCTAAAGACTTAGTACTATCGAGTGTCATCTCGGTAGTACCAAGATTTTCTGTGTACATAAGATCTGCAGTAGCGATCTAATCCGACGGCTGGTGTTATTTCGCAAAAAAATCCATGCTATAACTACGTGAAAGGACGGAAAGACCTAAGGATCACATTTTAGTCGAGTGCTCAAGACTAGAGAGACAGAGGAGGAGACAACGGGCCCAAAGGCCACATCTAGGATTGATTCTGGCACTTCCGATGGATCGTTGTGCAACTGAGAAATAACAGAACGATCATGCTTGGAAGGGGATCATCCAGAGTGGCTTTTCTCTAGGGGTTACCATAGTGCATTCGATGTTTCCCATATTTTTCTTCTTCTCTATCATGTTTTTCACGACACAAACCATGCGGGGATAAACCCCTTATTCCTTAGGACCCGAGAGTAGCTCAGGTATGCATTGTATATGAATTTTATATTTTAATATAGATTCTTCTCTTAATAACTGAATTTGAATCTATGAGAATTGCTTTATCTATTTGTGATTGATCACCATAAATAGAGTCTCAGATTATTAATAGCTACTCAAAACGGGATTAAGGGTTAGAAACACATAGGTTCACCCATTTATCACCGTCCCTTGTGAAAGGTGGGGCACGAACGGAGGATATTACCCAGAGTAAAATCAACTGCACCTAACTAATGAATCAATTGTTATGAGAATGGGATTGGCTTTAGTTTAGGAAGGGAAATTACACTGCAAAAGCGGGTAATTTCTAGCTATAGGCTCTTTATTCAAATTTAGGATGGAATTTATATTAATAATAGGAGGATACATATAGTGCTACCCGCGGTGAAACTATGTTCTAAGGAATCCATCACCATTTGATTAAATCAACTTTAATTTTCTATTTTAATTTCTCATTCAGTCTAAACACCCCAATTCAATCAATTTCCTTCAACCTAGCTTATCAGATCACAGTTAGTACTGGTCTCTGGATACCATTTCCCTAAGTTTGACAACTCGGGCCTCTTTTGGCCTATATTACAAGACGTGTACACTTGCATTTTACCCACACAGTAAAGTCGTGTCATTCTCCAACTCAAGTGAAAGTGAAGACTCTAGTGGAGGATTTAGCTTAAGCTCTAGTGAATGTAGAGAATGCAATTTTTCTCTTATGGCAAGTTTAAATGAAGATTCAAATAACGTAAATATAAAATCTTTAGATAATCAATCCTTAATTACCATTATTCATGATAATTGTGCATATCTTAAGTCTACTAATCAAAAAAGAAAAGGCTTGCTAAGATTTTTGGTAACTAGCATGAATAAAAGGATGATCAAACATGCTAACATTTGTTTGCAAGATGATGCTAACAATCTCCAAAACCTTTATGTAGAACTTAAATTGAAATTCAATCGTGTTCAAATAGAAATCAATGCTTATCTTATACAAGTAGACTCCCTTAACTTTAAAATGCTAACTTTCTTGATAAGATAAATTTTCTAGAAGCTCAGCCTCTTATGCCTGGTTCTAATGAAGAGCATACTAAAATTGAGAATTCTCTCATGCTTGATATTTATGTTCTTAGAACTGAAAATGAGGACAAATATTTTATTTTACAAGGAATATAATCTTTAGATAATGTTTATCTTTCCAAGATTGCTATGCTTGAAAGTGAAAATGCTCCCTTGCTTGATAAAATCAATGTTCTTGAATCTTGTTCTAGTTCCACTAGTAGAGAGAATAATGTTGTTTCTCTTCATATTGAAGAAGATTCTTATATGACTAAATCTCTTTGCTTAGAGACCAATCTTTTGCATGCTAGAGATTATATTAATCAATTGTCTTCTACTATTACTTCTCTTGTACATGATAATCATAGTTTGAAATCCTCTTTGCAAAGATTCTTAGATGGTAAAAAGAATCCTAATCAAATCATAGACCATGCTACCAAACAAATGGGTAGAAACGGTATTCGAATAGATAATATCACAAAGGAACAACAAAGACAAAGGACCTTAAATTTTCAATGGATAATCATCTAGTTCCAAAGATAATGTCCCATGTAATCATTGCAAGAAAATTGGTCATTATTCTACATATTGCCCCTTTCAGAAAACACCCAAAAGTGATAGGATTTGGGTTTCTAAACTAACCCCTCCAAACCATTTCATCTTTCTAATTGTAGGTCACTTGGAAATAGATTTACATGAGCTATTGAATTGCAAATTGGTTTCTCAATCAACATAAAATAATAAAGGAGAGATGTGTATGGGTTGGTAACAAGTGAAAAGGAAATGGTAAAAATAGAATAAAGATATTCTTTATCATATCAAAACATTACTTGTTTTTTCAAGTTTGTATGCACTTTACATATGGTTTTGAGTTAATATTGGGATATTGTGATTCACATCACTTTCAAAAACTACCCCTGATACTTTCATAGTGCATTACTAACTTTCTTATACAAGTTTGGATATTGATTATATTTTTATCATACCTATAAATATGTTATTTTGAAATATATGTGCTTTTTGACAGTATTTGTTGTCAGCTGAGTTTGTCCTGAGGAAACTTAGCCAACATGCACCAATAGGGTACTGCCATTAGTTTTTGTCATCGGGGAAGTTCAACCCAGAAACTTGACCGACAACACTATGCACTGATTATGCAGATGTCTATTTGGATGAGAACTTCCTCTCAACTAGAGTTTCTCAACCAATAGCCTTATTCTATTGGCACTCCCCTTTGGTACATTTTTATGATATGCATATTGCAATGCTTTAAATTGTCTGTCTTGTTTACAACTCTATCTTTCTAATTTCTCTAAATTGGCATCTGCATATCTTGGAATTACTTGTCTTGAGTTGTGATATCTATTTTGATGATGATCTCTTTGGATCTCTTAGTTGTGATTTAAATTTCTTCCATTGTGTCCTAACTTTCTACATCTATATAGTTGTATATCTTCTTTTGATACAACCTTGAGTTTCTTAGTGGTAATCATCTCTTTGGTAATGATGCATATTCTCTAGTGAGTATATACTTTTGTGCTTCTGAGATTACATATTTCTTTGTTTGGATATTCCTCTAAATCTACTCATGGATTGTTCTTTAACTTGTGGAATTTTTGTTATGACATGTACCCTACTAGTAGACCCAACTTGTTATCATCTACTAGTAGTCCATCTACATGTAGTTCTAATCTTTTTCAATAATTGGTATCTTTGGTCATAAATTCGTATCCAACTATATGCTCTTCTTGTATCTTGTTTCATACAAACTCAAGCATGTCCCTTGATTTGCATATACATTATATTTAGTTATTTTCTTGCATAGCATTGTCTTGCTTATTGCTAGAATCACATTTAGAGTTGTTCAAATGCATGTCTTGATTATCTTTACATGCATTGCTTGGATAATCCCTTAGTTTTTGTTCTTCTACACTCCCTTTTTTGACAAGTTTTGTTTTAGCTCTTCTATCCCCTCACTTTTTTAAATGACAAAGGGGGAGAAGACATGTTCTGCATAAAGGGAAGAACACATATATGTAGAACATATATGAGTAGGAGACATAGTTTTTATAAATGTTATGAAAGATAACCATGCAAAAAAAGTAGTATCAATTGAGGGAAAATGTGTAAACTTCATTAGCATCAATTAAAGGGGAGCATATGAACTCAATTCTATTGAAACTCCTAGGTTTCTACAAAGGTATGATTTTACTTAAATGCTTTCAATGTACTTATAGAATGGTTTGTCGTTTTCAAAAAGGGGGAGAATGTTGATTAGGGGTCTCAATTGACTAAACCCTTGTTTTGATATGACTAAAAATTTCACTTACTTGTGTCTAATGCTTCTACTTGAGTGATTTCAAATTGGATAAGACATGCTCCAAATGCCTAAACTTGTGCATCCTAACTTGAAGAATTCATGTCATACTTGCATAAAGATCAAGATTGAAGAATAGATAGTTTTCTGCATTGATCTTTGATGTAATTAATTTCACATGATTGTATGACTTGTAAATAAGCTTAATGAAAACTTAGAGTACTTAATTAAAATATTTAAGTACTTTTTGGGCATTTGTCGAAAGTGATTATAGGTTGTCCTTTCAGACGAGTTTCTCCTGGTGACAACTCAACCGACAGCCTGACCTGGCTCTTAGAAATACCCAAGATCGGCTGAGTTTTACTAGGTGGCAACTTGACTGACAGTCTGTACTTTGAGTTGTAATATAGTGTTGTTGTCGGGTATCCCAAAAGGAACCAGTCGAAGAGTGTTGCAAAACTCCAAAATATATCTATTAGAACACCCTAACGGCTAGAATTTGATCTTAAGTGTTTTGATTGGCTAGTAGGAAACCTCAACTATAAATAGTACCCCTTGGGCTTTATACCATGGTTAGCCAAGCACTTTCAAGGTCCTTATATTTTAATTGAGATAGATTTTCCTCCCAATAGCCTCTATTCACTCTCATGAGCTTAATCACTTGTTGCATCCATTAGAGTGAGAAGGAGATTTGCAAGAGAGATACTCGTACATGTATAACTAGTGAGGCTCTCACTTTCTATACCTCCCAATCTCTATTTCTACCATGAATATAAAGATTCTCTCTCTTGTATAAGAGAGGTGAAGAAGAAGAAGGGAAGGAGTCCAATGGTGATAGATTCTCCTCAGTGAAGGTGAAGTCAAAAGCAGAAGATCTAAGATAAGAGTGGGTAAATCCTTGAAGGTTGAAGACTTGTTACAAGAGTGGGTAAGTCCTTGAACAAGGTGATTTCCTTCAAGAGTATGTAATTTATTGGTAAGGTACAAGACACTTGGTCATGTATAGGTAAGTCCTTTTTAATGGTTGTTAGATCCCTTGTCCTTAAAGGGAAGGTTAGGTACCCTTGACCTTGAAAAGGGAGGTCTTATGTTGTAACTCTTCTAATGGAATTAAGGAGTGAGACATGGTTCAAAAATACTAGAGGATGACCTCTTTAGGTAGTGGATGTATATTTCCTAGTATAGAGTTTGGAACCATTATAAATAATTTATTATTTGGTTCTTATTCAATCTTTCTCTCCCTTGCTATGCATGATTATTTGTACTCAAATTTCATATATGCAATATTATCTTGGGATATAACTTGAAGGCCTAATGAATTTTGTTTAAGTGGCTTTATCTCTATTCACCATCCCCCTCTAGACCCCATCACAGATCCAACATCATGTAGTAGATAATAGTCCTTCAGTAGGTTTCTATAGTATTATGTCCATCAATATAACAAGAACATCATAATACACAAATCATATTAAAGATACATTTCAAGTGGAAAGGGAACATATACATGTGCTCTTGTTTATCATCTAGATCCTATGAAATACATTAAGTGATCATACACTCTAGCATGTTGCATTTTCTCAAAATGTGTTATTGTTCTTACTCTAATGCATACAGAAGAAATAAAGGAAAGAAGTCGTTTTAGGGTAATATAGTTTCCAAGGCAATGGGAACTACAACTACTTTTGTATGATTTAGAAGTGAGCAATATATAATGTGTCATGAACAAGTTATCGTACATAAAGCACATAACAAGAAACATGATTCTGAAGTAAAACCTACATGAAACCCAAGTACAATATCCCACATCTATAAACATGTTCTAGTGACATGTTATTTTTGTTACTATCTTATCCCTGGTACTCGTGCCATTAAAGAAAAGGTAAAAATTACATTGTAAAGCATAGGGTCTACTCACCATTTAATTATATCATATGAGGATCTATAGGATCAATGCCCTCTATTATCTTCTATTATCACATTATCTTAGTAACTATGAGAGACTTTATTATTATTGATACTATTGTCATGAAAACCTTCCCATAATTATTATGTATCGGTAATGATTAACCCAAATTTCCCTAAATCTTATATAATTTGAAAAAGGATAATAATGAATTGTTATGAAAATGAAATTAGTATATTTCATTGGCATTTTAAAACTTAGAGAAACTAAGTAGTTCAATAAGAATATTTCCTACAACCAAAACTAAAAATTCAAGATAAAAGCATAGAACAATTGGTGTGTGCTCCCCTCCTTGATCAAACTAGTTATTTATATGTAGAAAAATTAGACCCTTCAGGAAGCTTGATTAGGTTCAAACAAGGTGTTCCCTTTGTTTGTGATTACCACCATATGTGTTGTAGAGTTGGGTGAATTCCAACTATATGGAGTTGGGAGGATTGGTTGTCGTGATTGAAGGAGACAAGCAATACTCTGTAGTGTAGAAAAATAGTAATCCATTTATCCATATCAAGCTATTTCACTTGGTTCCATTATGATGACACTAAGGAAAATCAAAACATCCAAATTATAGACCATCACATATGATTAACATTTATCAATGTACAAAATGATGGTTGATGAGCATGATTCATGCATCAGTAGGGATTAGTGAATCTTAGGAAATGATAAACTTTGTGTACTTGATCTTGACCTTCTAATTGATCTTTTCTACCATAAGTAAGCACCAGAAGAATCACCATTATGACTCTAATCTTAGGATGTAGAATATCGTACACTATGTGCATCATTATAATGACTTGAGTTGCTTCATGAGGCTCCAATGAATGTTTTTGTTGGAAGAATTTGGTAGGGGAAATGAGACATAGATAATAAATTACAAAACTGCAAAGTAAAACAAAAATATTGTTGGAGAATGATACAATGACTCAGACAAAATTGGGGTATGAAAAGGGTCTTTATATGCTAAGTTAAATCAATAAAACTACAAGATTAATATAGATGAAACAAGTATGGATATCTATAATGCTATTAGAAACAACATATAATTACGAATGAAGGACTTCAATCTCAATTGAATTGAAGTTTTGTTAGGGTTATTTACTCTCATACAAAGACATCAAGTTTTCACATAAATAATATTGAAAGTGTATAAATTAAATCTAAACCCCATCCTATTCAACTAAACATATGCATGTATACAATTGACCTCAATTTACCTTAATTTGACATAGTTAATGATGGTAAGACAAAAAAGTATGAATATGAAAGTCAATACCAGAACACCCACGATAAATTCTTAAAGAATCAGGTAGTTTTCCATCATTAGAGTAATATTAGGTCCAATATTGGTTAACCTATTCCAATTAAGTTAAAAGACAAAGAGAAGAGGATTTTTGTGTGGTTAAAATATTTTGGGATCTCACAATTGTATGTGTGGAAGAGGAAGAGGCCTTAGATCAACAACTAGTTAGTTGGGCTAACCATATGGATCTTTGTTTTATCAATCTATTTGCATCATCCTATAATAAATTAGCAGGATTTGTGTTCTTACCAGTAAGGCTCTAAGAGACCATTCTTGGAGTTAAATGTACCTACCAATGTCTACTCGTAATAATTATAATCCAAGATTATAAAAATAATATGTCTTATCATATATCAATTGGAATCCAAGTCCAAATAATAAACATCATGACCATCAATAAGGAACATTGGTACAAGTGAATGAAGTAAGTTATATCATTTACAAAGTTTTAGTTCACATTTTTATGTATACCATAGTTTTGAGCCTTTTGAAAAACAAGATCAGTCTGCCATGTCTTCTCACCTTTGAGAACTAGATGCACTCTTTGATTTAGGGGAGTTAGGATCAAGAATAAAATTTATAGACTCTAGTGAAGAAACTCGTGTTGAAACCATATAGACTAGCATCTAAAACCTCATAAACATCCCTAGGAGGATCATATAAAATACTAGAGACTAGGTCATGCTACATTGCAAGTCTCCCTAACAATCAACTGATAAGTTTATTTCTCTATAAGTAGATGTGCTCAAAGTTTAAAAAAATTACTCTAGGTTGCATATGAATGAGATCACAAATTATAATGTCTACATGGTTTTGTTCACTCAGACTTGATTATGACCATTTAGAAATTCTTGATCCAAGATTTGTCAATCGTACAAAGTCCAAATTTGTAAGTAAATAAAGGATATCTAGGTTTAAATGTTGTCAATACAGTTTTTTTTAGGATCCACAATTTCACATGGTCAAACTTCTACATGGATGCATATTAGGTTATATCATTTATAAAATAAAAAATGTTCTTGTCACACAAAATAATAACATTATATAATAATAATAAAATCATAAATATGTATTGATCATTATAGTACTTATCTATATATTATTTAAACAGTTAAAAGACCATAGAATAAGGATTTTGGTTTCTAGTTATACATCACAAGATCAGGTTTGTGTCGACAAGGAGTGACTCAAGTGGTCAAGCATGGTGTCCCCTAACAAAGGGACTCGGGTTCAAATCCCATTTTCCGTCTTGATTTACCACCCACCTAGGCGTTCGGCCTCTGCCATGGGCATGGGAGAGGGAGGAGAAATCTTTCTCTCTTAATCCCACAAGATCAGGTTTTTTCTAATTTTACTACTTTTTATAAAAACAATGTACCAAGTCAGCTTTGGGTATTAGCAGTGGCACATCACTTCAGATACTTGTCTAACTCAAAACCAACCCAAAATTGATTTTTCACACCCCTAATTGACATTATTGTCAATGGAAAATACTTGTAATGAATTGGAAGAAAAACAATTTGAGAAAATATGGTACTAAAAGTTGATTGCCAAACAAGAATACTAAATCATTTTTCCAAAAAATGATAGTATATAAGAAATTGGTAGAATTAGCAGTAAAATAAATTGTGAGTTATCTCCTATTTACACTTTCATTCTTAAATTACCATTGTATAAAAATACAATATTATGAAATTTTTGAGGTATTTTATTTTATTTCTCAAAAAGTATGATACACAAAGACATGAGTATATTGCCGCGGGTGATGAGGCTGAGAATTGTGATGTCGCAAAAGAGTCATGGAAGGGGGAGAGGGTGTAGTGGGTGAAACCCTAGGGGATGAGGAGATTTTGGGAGTGAAGTGGTTGTATCAATTACGTGGACTACTTCATTAAGCTGAGGAGGAGTGGCTATTTGAAATGATATATCTTGGGATGGACCCCAAATATCCAATGGACCAGAGGTGAGGACATCCCTGCTACTTTAGGAGAAGGAATCGGGTGTGAAGGTTGCGCCACTCCCACTTATGACTTCTCCCCCTCTGCCTCTACCTCCTTGAATGGATAATTTAGTTGTTGCTACTCTACCTTTGTTGCAGTGAGTCCTTGAGGACATGATGAGTTTAATGTATTAATTATCATTTTTTTGATATGTTGGTTTTCAATGGGGTGAAATATGCCTCAATCTCAAGCCATGAAGATTTTGCCTCGAACGGGAGGGAATTCTTGTCAATCTGCTTCACCAGGAAGAAACTCTTTTTAGTCCAGCTGTCATTTTGGATAAGAAGGTAATGGCAATGGGGTGGAAAGATTGAGATCATCATCGAAGAGAGGGAAGGATTCATCATTGAGATGCCTACTCCAAAGGAAAGGGAGAAGGTATTGGATGAAGCTTCGTGGGTGATGGATGGAACTCTAGTCATCGTGTAAGATTGGGATCCTAGTGTCATTCTTCCTCCCATAAAATTTTTGAAATCCCCGATGTGGTTAAAAATTGAGAACCATGGAACTCCCTGGACTCTAGATTGATTAGAAAAAGTTGCCAGTACAGTAGGGAGACCTCTAGATTTTTAAGATGCTTCCCTAACAACGGGCCTTGGAGAAGTAAAGGTAAGCATGGAAATCAACTCTGTGGCTAGTTTCCCAAAGGCAACATTAGTTGAAGTAGATGGTGAAGCAAGGCTTCTCAAGATCGAGATCATTAACAAACCTTTGATTTGCTCATGTTGTAAGAGATTTAGACACATGCTAGCTTCATGTCTGCTTGTGATCAAGAAAGAGTTCGGGTAAAGAACTTCAGTTGGAAAGTGTACTCCGACTACTTGACATATTGTCTATGAGACAACAACCCCTTCTTAAACTAGATGTGATGAAGAGGCATCTGCTATCGCAAATGAGACTCCTAATGTGGTGGAATATGCTAATGTTGAAGTTGTTGTTATCCATTCTAGTGAAAGGTTCCAACAGAGAAGAACATGGAGCAGATCATCCACGATTTGCTCCTAAGAGAATGTTTAAGATATTAGTAGGTTGAGCAGAGAAAACTCCTTTGAGAAGGAGAGATACATGTACTACGATCATCTAGTAGTGACAACTGGGGGACTAAATTTAGAATGGGAGTTAGATACCATTTTTTCTCATGTTGAGGTGTTTTGTCCTTCTTAATTAATGAGATATGGTCTCTCATTGTAGTATGAATAGAGGAATATAGGGGATTGTGACCTGGTTGATATTGATGGTGTATCACATTGTCAATTTGATTTTGAGCCTGATCTTATGGAGACATTCAAGCTTAATGATGATATAAGATTGAAGAAAAAGAAGAACGGGGACATCTCTAAAATTGAGATGGATGGACTCACTGACTCTATCTGATTGATTAGGAATGTTTTATTCCCTTGATAGCTTGGTAACTCTTTGTCATAGGCTATAGTTAAGTGTGATGTCTTGTTTTTTTGTTGTAATAGGTCCATGTATGTATTCAGAGATCCTTGCTTGGTTGTCTACCTTTAGGATAAATTCCTTGTGTGGAGTTTCCTTTAGGTGATTGTGTTTTTTTTTCTTCTTTGTTCCTTTTATGGAACTCAGTAGTTGGGGTAGAAACCTTTTAGGGCTATTTAGAATCTTTTTTGTTTGTTTAGGTTATAGTTAAGTAGCTAGTCTAGGGGGTTGCATCAATGCTTGTACCCAAAGTTTGGTACTGATAAAGAGACTCACGCTTGTTTTACCCCAAAAAAAATATTATATATAGCACAATGTAAGACTATTACATTATGACAAAAACTTGCATTGTTCATCACCACATGGGGTGTTAATATAATAAGGAAAAAGGTATAACAATGCATACTAAGGACCGGTTGTAGAAGGCAATCTGGCCAGCTAAAGCTATCCTCAAAGTCTATATTCTTGGTAAATGAACTACATGAGTCATCATCCTCTAAGTCATCTTCGTCTAGGAGGTTTGGGAACAAAACCCAGAACAAGGGAGGCAAAAGAAAAGGTAAGCATCAGAAAAATAGTGATATATGTTCATTAAAATATACTTGGGCATTCTCAAAATTTAGGTGCAATGGTAAGTTGTTTTAAGTCAAAAGAGGGCTATAAGCATCTTGGTAAGTTTAAGGAAAAGTCAAATAAGAGACGATTAACAAAAGAATGGGTCAATTGTTTCACTACAATGATATAAATATAAACATCTTTCTAATTAAATAATACCACAAATTACAACAAGTATGAGGTATAGTACCAAAAATGAGAACAATTACAATATTATATGCAGATATAATATAGTCTAACATGTCTATAGTAGGGATGAGACACCATAGATCCTGATCCAGAGTTAAGGGGAACAAAACCCAATACCTAATTGTATATAAAATGGGTGGAATCAGACGTGCCCCAGTGAATTAATATATGCCCTATGTATGGTTCTACAGAAGTACCATCACTCTAGAATAACTTGTGTAATAGGATGGAAAGATTAAGTGATTCAATCATTAAAACATTCAAAGATGTATAAATCATGTAAAGTAAATATGGTAGTTTTTCCCATTAACCCAAATATATAGAACATTCAAAATGTATAAAGAAATCAAAAAATTTAGATTATGAAGTCAGAGATTTCAGTTAAGGTATCAAGAAGGGACTTCATGCAAGAATTTGCCCCATCATTGGAACTAAGAATTAAGACATTCAAACACCCAAATGAAATAGAGTTGCACATACATTATATTAATCAACACATATATAAATTCTAATCTTAGAGGCTAAGATCAGAGTCTCAAAATGCCTATAACATTTTCACATGATATCGCGGTTAATCCCATTAAACATTAAAACCCTAAAATTGGACTTGTGCACTTAGTGAAATTATATGTAGAAACCATACTAATAAATAGATCCTTTTTTTGAGTTCAATAATATATTTTTACATATTTTCATGACTTGCCAATATTTCCTTGTGAAGTTTATTATCTTAATATATTTTACTAGATTATAAAACAAAAACTCTTAAAAAAGACTTATGTACCTTGCTTATGGTCTTACAACCATATTGCATGACGTGCTATTTTAGTTTTTGATGCAAATCAAACCAACACAATCATATTAAAACTTTGAATGCTAAGACTAAGTTTTCCTTGATGTTGGTGACAAACATTAAATGAGATGTTTGGCAAATAAAAGATTTGCCTCACTTGAATCAATACAGCCTGAGCCATTCTATCTTTCTCATGCACTACCACCATGTAATAGAAATAATTCTTCTACAAATCTCCACTTTGATGGGATCCAGGACCAAGGGCAGAACCCAGACAAAATAGGGCAAGAAGCAAAACAAACCCACCTTGCAAGCAATTATAGTTAGTAGATAAAGGGAGAAAAAAAATGATACACATAATATAAAGGACTTCAAATTTGGTCTATTAGATAAAGAACCAATTATTGAAATTTAAAACAAAGAAAATCAATGGAATACAACTAACCAATGGAAAATTACACAACAAACACAAAGAAATCCAATCTCCTTACACGTAAGAATGTGGCAGAGCGAGTACAAATAAAATAAGGGAGTTACCATATATTGATGGTTTACAAGGTGGTAGAAGCATCTTAGTCTACTAGCAAACCCAATTATGTGCCCCTATGAGTTAGCGTGGTCAGAAGTTATTTTTGATGTAGTAATAGGATTCAACCAAAATAGGGGACCTCAATGACCTGGAGCTTCAAGCCACGTCTCACCAAACTAAGATTGTCACATACCTAAATCCAGGACCATAGATTAATGCTCCCTTTCCTAGGCCCCTTTCTAATTATGTTAGGACTAGATCTTTTTCCTTTGAATTGAATTAATTAAGAGTAATGAAAGTCAAGAAAATATGATATTTTAACAAATCACCTTTCATATAATGTAATGATAAATTAATTATCAATTGGGGATCAATTATATAAATACATCCATGAATCAATGTGGGTCCTGAATTGGCACTCTAAGATTATCATAAGTCTATTTGAGTAAAAAAATATATAATACAAAATAATGTATCAAATTTGATTAAGGAAGGCATTAAATTGATAGTTGAGTATTTAACCTACAAGTAATGAAATAAAATACCAAACATTTTAAAAGGTGAAATAAATGTTAAGATTGATTTGCTCACATCTTGATTAGCCTACCTTTTGATTTTCATGTTAAAGAATGATTAATTTTCCTCAATTTAAGATATAAAAAAGGAAATATTTAAACTAGACAGAACTGACATGATTACAAAATTGTTTTAAATAAACAAATTATGCTTAATTATATTATGTAATTCTCCTTTCTTATTCCTTGAGCAAATTTGTTCCCTCTAAAACATAGGGTGCCACTATGAAATTGTTTCCCCTTAATCAATGGATCATTGTTCCTCCTCTTCACTCCCTCATCCTCTCCTCTTCTTCTCTTACTCCTCTACATTTTCTATCCCACACCTTCATATTTATGTGGTCATAAAACCTATGCATCGTAGGTCCTTCTTCCCCAGTGCACTAGCCACCATGACATCCTAGCTTCTTACCTTCATGGCAATGAAGCTTTCCCATCAGCAGCCTTGCACCCAGTCTCCTTAATAGAAGGGACACCAGGGGCGATTCCAGAAGCCTTTTACAGTGTCAACCACCTACTCTTTGCCATCTAACAATCACCTTCTTATTCCCCCTTGTGTTTCCACCCAGTCTCATAGGGCATCTTCTTTGACCCTATACCATCCACTAGGGCCACATGCCCTAGCCGCCGCCCAACTCATCACCACCCTTAGTTTGGACCAACACTGATCCCTATTGTGGCACAGCTGTCGTTGACACTATAACATTACCCAAACCTTGACCATGGATTTATGCCTTCCTTTTTCTTTTGACTTTTCCCTTAAAATGTTATTGGGTATCGCTTTCCCTGATTTAGAACACATTAGGAATTGTAAAAGTCAAATGACACCATGTGATGAGGAATAACCTCTTTATTTGAAGTTTTAGGGTAGATGAATGAATTAGCCTCAAAATAGGATTAATCACACAATATACCAATTGATTAGCCCATCCTTGGGTTGACTCTATATAATCATCCATAGTGTAAACGTTGAGGAAACTATAGGTAGTATGAATTTCAATAATATGATCGAGTGAAAGAAATTAATGATTACAAAGTAATGTATCAAATTGATTAAGAAAGACATTAAATGAGTCAATTTCATTCTTATTTATAAGTAATGAAATAAATACTAAAATACTTTGCAAATGTGGAAATAATGTTAAAATTAGAATCCTCACACCTTAATTAGTCTACCCATATATTTTCATGTCAGTCAGAGTTATTTTAGTATTCATTAAATTAGTTGAAAATTATGGATTCAATATACTTGCTAAAATGCTATAATTACATTGATTGCCACCATATGTTTCCTTTGACTGAGTCACGCCCTACTCCTTGTCTTTTGCAAGTACATCGCCATCTCATGCATTCTGAATGGTGTACCACCTTGTGACCAATAGCATACCTTCTCTCTAATTCTTATCCTCTTTCTCTTCACATCCCTCTCCTCTATCTTCCGCCCTTCTCTCTTCCCTTTGGATCAACAACCCTAGACATTGTGGCTGCTCTTTACTCAATGTCAAGTGGCTTGGTAGAGAAGAAACTTGTTGGAGTGATGACCTAGTGTGACAACACTTTCTCATCTCTCACCACCTCGATCGCTACCACAACTGAGACTAGTTCCAACCACCTTCGTTCTTCTTCCTATTCTATCTCTTTCCCCACCTTATCAGTAACCACTAGTGTATGTGATCTCACCACCACCTACAACCTCATGGCAGATACGATAGTGATCTCTACTATTTAACACTTCCCTTACCTAAAACCACCTCCTAACTCATCACGACTACCTACCACAATCCTCTACATTTTTGAGACATCACATGAAGTGGGATCTAGACCAGTAGTGAAATCCTCAAATGAACATCACTTCTTAGTGAAAGTTGCATTTGAATTGGAAGATCCATCACCACCTATCTAGACACCTTGATGATGAATCATATTCATCTATATCTAGAGAATCCAATAGTAAGTTTTGTTACTGGCCTTCCTCATGAACGTGGAATTTCAATCATTTAGCATAGTTATTTTGTCAGATGCAGTGTCTGATATGACAATTTTATAGGAGGTAAATAAACCAACCTCAAAGATGGATTTCTATTTGGATGTTAGTTCATGCACATGAATTGATGTTAGAGTTCTCATATACTTCAAACTTTCTTCTTCAACTAACATAATTAATAAGATAACAAGACCAAAATATTGGAAGCTAGCCTCAACAACATTAAACATAGTTTAATTTCATATTAATGAACTCATACACCATCCATATGTTTCATGTTATGGTATACATATGTTAGAAAACATATGCACAATAATATAATGATACTAGTAGATTGCAAATAAGCAATCATTATAAGAAATATGAATATATTCTTTGATGATAGTAAAATATAACCCCTAGTTGTGATAGTAATCATATTAGTTAAAATAGTTTCCCTAATACTTGTTATGTTGGTAATAATATAAATGTTTATGATCCATACTAATATAATCTTTGGAATAATATCTATTGCAACTGATTCATATATGCACCTAATCATATCAACACATACAACAATACAAATAGTAGAAAATGCAAATTTTGACAATTATGATTACATGAAACCAAGTAAATAGCAACTTCTTAAAACCAAAAAAGTTATTGAATATATCCTATATGCCATGCCATTCTTATTATGCATTATAATACTAGATGTATGCACACAAGTTTTATGGTAATTTAAACCACAAAAAGAGAGAAGGGTATATCCACATGTAATTGGGCTATTTTTGAATAAAATGTTTTATGAGAAAAAGAGAATGTATATGATTGATTTTGGTACCAAATGTATTATGTTATAAATATTGGTTTGCACATATGCGTACGAAGAGGTATTTATGTATTCAAGTATGAGTGTATGTAGGAACTAAACCTAAAACTCTTCCAATACGGGCGTTCTAGTAAGTATACCTAATGTGATCTAGGTAAGTGGTCTTAACAGACTAAATATGAGTCATATGATATATAGGGAGATAAGAAATTACAAGACTTCAAGAAAAGGAATACATATTATTACAAACACATATTTGTAATCAAGAAATTTTTAAACATATACAATCAAATATGTATCTTAGAACTAAATAGATATGCAATGGATCATATATCCACTTAATCAGGTTAAAAATTCAAGCATGCCTTAAGTGATAAAAATGAGAATAAGAAAAACATATATAACTATAGTATGAATGTATACATGTTACCTTAACTTTACTAACACACCTAATGTGTTTTTAGGATGAACACTTCAGTTTTTGGACCAAGGTGTATCAAATGGTCGTGAATATCAAGTATGTGCAATTCCCTATTTTGTTTGGTCATTTATATATCTTTAACCCTAACTTCCTACAATGAGGAAATCTTCTTGAATATTATTTATTTTGATACTCAAATTGAATTCCATGTTAATCTAAATTCTTGTGAATCTAGAGTATTACTTTTATAATGGGCACTTTGACCCCTCATGCTATGTCATTTTAATACTTCATGTGATTGATGACTTGAATGTTAATCTTACAACCCTATTATGCATGCTAAATATTTTGACTAAAATATCTAAAGTAGTGGTACTTATGTAACAATCATACTTATAAAATAAGCATCTATTCCTCCCAAGATGTGCTTTTCCACCTTTACATTTTTAGGCCATGATCCTGTGGCATCATAATAGTCATACTTATAAAAGAAGTACATAGTCCTCCCAAGATGTGCTTTCCACCCTTACATTTTTAGGCCATGATCCTATGGTGTTATAAACCCATTTTATGTATATCTAGTTTAAAATGTTTATGCATGCAAAAGTTATTATTATTTTGATATGATGAGTGATTACTATAGTAATAATTTTGATATGAAATATCTCTAAAGTGCAATGTGTCATTGTTTTGATAAGTTCTTTTCAGAACTTACCTATATGTTGATAGTCCTTTCTTCACTTGGTAATACACCTTTCTTACTTGTGACCATTTATAATGCCCGAACATTTTCAACTATGCACATACTCAGTTGTGGTTTGACACATACCTTTGTTGTCTTTTGTTATATGTTGTTCCTAAAACCACCCATATGTAGGAGATTTACAGAGTATAGACTCAGGAAGATCACACATAGGACATGGACTTAAGGATAGCTTGGAGTTGTAGGGCTTCTCTCTTCAAGGGGTTTGTCATTTTATTAGAATATTAGATGCATACCTTCTTACTTTTATATGCCATCTTTTATGGTGAGGAACAATTGTATATGAATTGTCATGTAACTCTATAATAGTATTGTTTCAACTGCTTATAAACTTTTACTCTTTGTGACATATATAGGCCATTTGATACATGAATGAAATTCCTAATTTCCTTTGTATCTGGAATAGGATGGTTTTATTTTTCCACTTAGTGATAAGTGGATCCCTCTGATTCCTTATTGATGCCACAAGATACATCACTACTTCATGAATTTGTCAATGATAGTACCAACAGCTTGACCTTGATCAAAATTAGTTTCCTCTCCTCTTCATTTTCCTCCCTTCAAACATCTACGAAGCCTTACCATCTTATTTTGCTTCACCCTCTCACATTCCTAGCACTAAACTTGACATCCATAAACCTTCTATGGTTCTTCTCCTCCGTTCTCCCTTCTCCTTTATATGTTCATCTAAACAGTAGTCCTCATCCTTCTCTTTTTCTCCTCATCCTCTCTCCAATGTTCTTCATATACAACGACAACCACCCAACCACCATGGAAGTGCTAGTCAATCTTCCCTTCACCCTCTAGCTTTGTGGAAATCTACTCTTCATCCTCATCCTTTATCAACCCTTTGCTTATGTATTATTTTATCTTTCATATGCTTCACCTAGTACGGGACCTGCTACAATTTCTATCTACCACTCTCTATCTGTGCAGCGCCATTACCTAATGTCATAGATACCACCTACTCTAAGTAACCACAATACCAATAGGTCTTGTGGCACCTATAAATCTTAATTCTTCAACTCCTCTCCCTTAAACCTCCCAATCGGCACCAATATCTACTATTAGAAAACCCTACAAAGGACCTTGGTGCATAGGATGGCTTATAAAAGATGGATAATGCACCTCTTCCTTGCTTGCCTATTACACAACAAGTTTTTTCAAACTAAACCTCGAATCCCTCACATATAAACCAACAACATAGGAACTCACTATCACTTACACAACCTAATCCTCATACTACATCCATCATCGTCAGAGATGAAACTTGATCTCTATGAGTTCCCTTACAAAACACTAGTGATACTTGTAACCTCAACTCAGACAGTATCAGGGGGTGGTCGCCAGACCAATTGTTGACCAAGGTTGTATGAAGACTCTAAGGATTTTCAATCATGAGGAAACCATCTTGTCGGGGTTTGATGGAGAAACAATTGCATGCAACTATCTTGTCCTTCCTAACAGCTCCTTGAGAACACAACCCCAAACAAGATGCCTCTAACCTCAATAAGTGTAGCGGATAGATTTGTACCAACACCATGAGAGGAACCAATCAAGAAGCTTAGTACTAAAGATCAATGCTATGTTATATGACATGTAGGTGAGTTCCTACTTCCTATATTTTAGCTTTGCAATCTAGTTCTTAAAACCAACAATACATATCAACTCTGGTTGAGGTGATAAGAAATGTTGATATCATAATCCTAATATGTAGTAAAAATAGTTGCTCAGTTTAATCCAACCTATGAAAATATAAAAATATATACATATATATACATACATGTCTATGTATTAATATTATTTTATTTGAGATCCCTAATTATGTAGATAATACCAATATACCATGTATTTTAGATTGTAATCAACATTCATGATATAATACTTGCTTATGATAATAATATATATCTCTTGATCAACTACCATGATACTTATCAAGTTTAGCACACACAATATCATTTTAGTACTAGTAATCGATAAGTTTGTATCACTCAAGGAAAATATATTTCACACACATAGTATATGTAAAATTAAATAAGGAAGAGAACATGTTAGATGCGGTTGTGGGCATGATAATAATCTAACTAATTGATACATCACCTTAGAGTTGTCGTACATTAAGAAAAATCCCTAGATGTTAATGTTTATTTGATGATAATAGGAAGTACTTTTATCTACGTTTGCCTTGTAAGTATTAAAGAGTATAAACGAGAAAGATCATATTCTAGATTGTACTTTGATAACTATATACATGGATGAATTTATATTTTAACAAAAATAGCATTAGCACATGTGAGTTTGGGCCATAAATGAATGTACCTCAGCTCATATATCTATATGCAAGATATTGATATTTAGATACATATCTAAATTTCATTTTGTATATGACTAATATATATAGAGATACATTGCATTAAACTCTACATAGTCCTAGTAAGTGTATTTTCATAAAAAATAGCTAATATGATTCTTCACTCTATATATGGTTAATTCCACACAAAACCCTAATTCCACATCAAGTAACCAATAATTACCTTAGATGTACTCTCAATGAATTATAATTTATGGACTAATGGGTGTATAAAAGACTCTTAGGCCAAGAAGAAAGGAGTCTGAATTTTAACCCTAGAGATAGGGATAGTTTTATAGATTTGGTATGTGAAAATTCCTTGGGGGGTGTTGTTTGATACAAGTTCCCAATTTCCTACAATGATGAACCTTGTTGAACATTGTTCATTTCAATATCATCAAAGCTCTATTTTTCTAAAACTAGTATCATCTAAATTTTTATGAATTGCACGCTCTTCTCTTGGTATGGGTCCTTTGACCCCTCCTATTATGCTTTTGAATATTTGATGTGATTAATGATTAGAATTCTAATCCTTCCACTATATTATGCATTATACATATTTTAACTAAAATATCTAAAAAAGTGGTATTACGTACAACCATATATATAGGGCATGTGTATTCAGCTTGGGATGTGTGTCTCCACCCTTACTTTTTAGGCCATGGTCCTATGATGTTATAGCCCTATTTTAGGTATACTAAGTCTACATTGTTTATAAATGTAAAGATTATATTATTTTGATATGATGAATGGTTGTTATGGAAAGTATGTTGATCTCAATTATCTTTAAAAGTGCAATGCCTCATTCTTTTGATAAATTCTCTTTTGAACTTACCTATATGTTGAGGGCCCCCTCTTTGCTTGGGAATACCCCCTTTTGTACTTGTAAATCATGATAACCCCATATATTATTTATATGCACGTACTCAAATATATTCGGATGCATACATTTTGTTTCCTTTTGTCGAGTGTCATTCCCTAAACCACCCATGCATAGGAGATTTAGGAATGATGACTCAGGAAGATCAGTTATAGGCATGGAATTAAAGATAGCTTGGAATAGACAAGTTGTCGTATACACCTAGGCTTATGTATTGATATATGTATCACATTTCTTTTTATCATATCACCTTTCGTGGTGAGGAATAATTGTATAAGTATCATCATGTAATTTTGTAATAATTTTGTTTATAGTGGCTATTAACTTGTTTGTTTTTTGATATATATACACTTTAGAAAATCATGAATATCTACCTTCCCTTCATATTTGGAATAGTATGGTTTTATACAATTTAGAGAAGATTGGATACCCTCTTAGGTATCACTCATTATAGAAACTATGGGTAGCTTTATGGGAGATGATATATGCTTTTAGTAGAAGTAATTTTACCTCCCAATCTTTGAGTTGGTGGTGCAACGAGGAGGAATTATAGGAATAAATTGATAGGAGAGGGAGAGTACAACTAGTTGAAATTGATGATATTCATTGGGAAGATGGTGGAGGATCTAGTAGTAAAGCAAAGGAATGAAAAAAAATCACTTTGTGATGTCCTTGAGCCTTACCTCTGGTCAGTGGTCATCCTTGGTGGAGGTGACTCATGGCTTGGGTTGTGTTGAAGTAAGCTAGGGAGGAAAACATGACTACTAGGGTTGGGATTAGGTTGGGGAAGGTGGGGATATGGAGATATAGGGAAGAAAGGAGAAGGAAGATTGCAGTTACCTAAGGTTCCTTTTCCATTTTGACTAAGAAGAGGAACACTAATCATAGAAAGTTGTGTGTTATATGGAAAAGAATAGAACATAGGTCTAGGTGAAAATATAAATGCTATTATTGCACATAAAAGCTTGAAAATTCATGGGATTAAATGGGAGGGGAAACATGTTCACCAATTTTTTAAGGTTGGTGTATTTATTAGTGTGCTACACTAGAAAATGCTAGTTAACAATTCTGAATAAATCAAAGCCATTGTAATATCACTTGAATGAAGAATAAAATGGTGCTTGGAGTGACAACCATGGAAATAGTTATCCAATGGAGGTTTCTTAGGGAATAATAACCAACCAAGTCAATGGATATGGGTGTAATGGAGGTAGATCAAGCATACATCACCAAGGTAGAGAGATTGCAAGAATAGAGAATGAGGCAGGGACACAATGGTGGAAAAATACATATAGATGCATACATCTATGTTGGAAAATCAGTTGTAGAAAAATGCATCTACCAAGTTGATGGAGGAAACATGAATCAATCTCATTTATGGAGGGACATGACATTGTGTGAATGCAGTGGAGAAGGCCAATTGTAATATAGGATTACTAACAAAATTGTTATTGTTTGTAGGAAATAACCTCTTCCCTCTTCTTCAGACTTTTAATACTAGAAATAATGAAGCTAGTGATGGATATATATCTTTTAGAGACGCCTCTATCAAAAAGACAAGAGGACACACATCAACATAGTTTATTCTAGATGAAGAAGCAAAACCTATCAACCCTAATGATATCTCTCTCATCAATTACAAAGGATTTCTAGATCCATATGTCTCAACAGAGGTAGATCAGATACTCCAAATACAATGGTAATAGATTATTGTGGTGAATTTTATTGGTAAAAGTGTCACATATCTGACTCTTACATTATATTGTTTTTTAATCCAATTGTAAGGTATAAGATACATGAACTTAGTTTGAATCACTTTGCAATTCAGTTACAAAGTAAGGAAGATTTTCTCAAAGCCTTAACTGCTAGGCCTTGGGCAATATTTGGTACTTGCTTGAATGTCTGGCAATAGAGAAGTGACTTTAATCATCATATGACATATGGAAAACTATTGTTACATGGGCTTATATGGTCAATTTGCCACTTCGTCTCTATAATGATACAATCTTTCAAAAGATTATGGTGGGTAATAGGGTGTTTGGGGAAACTAAACAACCACACTATCTATAACACCCCAATTTTGTAAAACATATACATTATTGAGCGGAAGTTTAATTTGCATAGGGATGTCACAAAAATGATCATCTCTGCATAAAATTATAATTTCATTTAACCAACTCAGAAAAATAATTGCAAATCTCATGCCTCAAGTTTGACAACATTAAAATTAAACTTTGAACTAAACTAAACTATTACATAGTCTTCATACTAATTGAAAAACTAAACTAAATTGGATAGGATAGTTGGTACCCCACCAGGGCTAAACTCTTAATCTGTCCTTGAGATGTATGCTCCTTGGTTAAGCTCCCTTATTCTCTCCTCCTGTAAACATCACATCCCCATTCATGCATTCAATTCAGAAAACATGTAAGAGTAAGCGACATAGAGTACTACTATAACAACATAATAGCTTGCCAATAAGGAAAAACATGAAAATAATTAAACAATTAATATTGGATTCACATAATATGTTCTTAGCGGTTAAATATAATGTCCTCTACTCTTATGCACAAACTATGCTCATAAGGCCCATAGACTCAACTAATGTTCCACCTGAACTCATGATTTGCACCTGAGGGCCATTAGATATGCTCCAATTGAGCTCATGATTTGCACCTAAGTGCCATTAACAATGATCCACGTGAGATCATGATTGCATATATGTGCCACTATGTTCCATTTGAACTCTTAAGACCTGAGGGCTTAACATTAACATGATGAGGGCAATAATATAAAACCCATTAAATGATTCATCATTAACTTAAAAATCTTGTACTTTAATTGTAACGTCTATCTCGAGAAAACAAGATTAACTAATGTGGAAGCGTTCACTAAGCAGCGGATTACCAAAAATCACTAAACATTTAAATTTTTTTGTGAAGAGATCTTTAAATGGTAAAGCTTTTTCATAAAGCAACATGATAAGTTATTTACAAACTGATCCATCAGTACATCTCTGTAAGGTCGTATCTCGAGATTGCAATCATCAACTACCATGTTAACTATATAAGGCAAGATACAGAAATCTCGAGGTATTGGACCAAAAACTCGAAAGCACTAACTATTACTCCGGGGACCTGAGAGTACAGAGACAACACATAGGACTCTAACTACATCTATACGCGGCATAACAGCCAGTTCTCCACCTAAAACTTCATTTCTGTCCCTGGTATTGTTGATGCTGCCCTTCACCTATTGAAGGATTTCTGCCTCCTCGCCCACGTCCACCTAAAAATATGTTTCCCACGGGGTGAGACAATTATAAAATTATCCCAGAGAGAGTTATAACTCTTCGCCAGAAACATAATTATTGCATCTTAAGAGAATAAATGTACACAAAGAAGTTATATTTGTCTGGGAGTAGTTAAAACAATGTTTAACAGATTAAACCATTCTTCCTATTAAAGCAATACAGCTATAATTTGATAAACCCATATGTCATTTATCTTCTAAGAAATAGAAGAACATGTATGGCATTTATTCTATAAAACCATTATTACAACACTAACTCTCTTCAGACTTAGATCATATATCTAATGTCTGACATTATTATTGGGGAGTCATGGCCTGTAGCCATACTTTTTCTCACAAAGTGTTAGGATCTCAATTCCTCAACTTATCAAGTACCTTTCTAAATTTATCATCATGATTATAGAATCTAGGTACTTGAACTCATAATTTACCATTCACTAGGTATCATAGCATATCATTATACTTGAAGCATGTAAAGTAATTTCAATACATAATATATCATAATCCTTACCTGGATATGATCACCTCTTTATGAAAACCTACATGATCAATATTTACTAATAACATGCATATTGTATCATAACAGCACCATACAGGTTCTTCTCAAATTATATATGTGATACCACCGCCGTGCTGCCTTGCACGGTCGTTCCATAAAGGAATCACCACAACCGTGTCATAATACCACGGCTGGTTTTTAGGGTTAGGATTCTCATTTAATCCAAATAGAGTTATTCAACCTCTTAACTAGATTAGGAATAGTGATTCCTATCTCATTTCTCAATCATGGAGTTTCATGCTTAAAAGCATAACTCAGAATTAGGGTTACCTGTTCATATCATCACATCTCCCTAGATTAGGTTTTACTATTCACATAGCATCACATTACCCTAGATTAGGGTTTACTATTCACATAGCATCACATTACCCTAGATTAGGGTTTACTATTCACATAGCAGTGAATTGAGAT
The DNA here is from genome assembly GCA_963693085.1 of Alisma plantago-aquatica. Lineage (NCBI taxonomy): Eukaryota > Viridiplantae > Streptophyta > Magnoliopsida > Alismatales > Alismataceae > Alisma > Alisma plantago-aquatica. The sequence goes on along the minus strand of OY856414.1, from coordinate 125,022,331 downwards.
CATACCATCATTATGTATGAAGATTACTTCCATTCATGTCTTCACTTAGGTTAAGATTCAATTATCATCATAATTAGGGTTTCCATGATCCCATTATAAAGGATCATACCCTAGTTATGTATATTCATACATGTTGGAAGTATATTGCTTGATTCTCATTCATATTAGGAGTCTTCTCTCCCCTCTTATTATTAGATGATGTGTACATCTCTTATGATTAGGTTAGGTCAATTCAACCTTGATAACATAAGTCACATTATTACTACAATGTTCATTAGGGTTTGCTTGATCAAGAGGTGTTGACTACTTAAACCCATCAAGGGTACTTTGGTAAGGTCCACCTTTAGTCATAGCATGCATCAACCAGCTAATTACTTGTTCCCTTAATGTCTTTGGATATCATTAGGGTTTAGATTAATCAACCATTGAACCATCTAAGCCTTCAAGGCAATAAGTATTCTTGACCTAAAAAGATCCCAAACGGTTTTGCACTTTCAACCTCCAAACGGTTTTGAAACCGCATGAATCCAAATGGTCTTGAGACTATTTGGACTCAAACGGTCTTGAGACTGTTTGGTCCAAACATCCTCAAAACCGCATGGACCAAAGAGTGTCTTAACCACTCCAATTGAGTTAGGGTTTCCAATGTTGAACCCCTCAATCGATCATGTACTTATTATCCACTCATCAATTGAGTTAATTAGGTCAACCCTTAACTGATTTTACACTCAATTGACCCTCAATTGATCATCAATTAGAGCTTGAATCATTTGGATTGGGGTTTGGAATCGTCAACCCTTCAACATATTTCAATGGGAGTCTAATTGATTTGAACCCATTGAACCATCATCCAATTTGAACATGACCGGACCCCAAACGGTCTTGAGGTCGTTTGGATGACCTCCAAACGGTCTTGAGACCGTTTTCCCATCAAATCATCAAATTCCAAGTCAACCAATTAGGGTTTGGATCATTGGATTGATCACCAAATCAGCAATTGATTACACTTTAACTTAGTATCATTAGATCATCAATTGCTTAACCATACTCACCCCTAGACCTCCAAACGATCTTGGGTGGCCTCCAAACGGTCTTGAGACCGTTTGGCTCATCCAACCCTTGGATTCTAGTGAACAAATCATTAGGGTTTGAGCTATTGAGTTGATTATCGAATCAGCACTTGATTGCATTTCAATTTGGGGTCTTTAGACCTTCAATTACTCAACCATACTTGACCCCAGACCTCCAAACGGTCTTGGGTGATCTCCAAACGGTCTTGAGACCGTTTGGGTAATCCCCAAACGGTTTTGAAACCGTTTGGGCTCAATCACCCAAAACATCATCTCAATACTTACAAAAATCAGCACTTAGCCGATTAGGGTTCATGCCATATCTTTGGATCTTCAAACACTTAACCATATCCAAACCTAGACCTCAAAACGGTCTTGGGTGACCCCCAAACGGTTTTGAGACCGTTTGGGTGATTCCCAAACGGTTTTGAAACCGTTTTGAAACCGTTTGGGCTAATCAACCCAAAAATCTCAAATCAACTCATTGGAATTTCAGCACTAATTTCAATTAGGGTTTTCCCAATTGATTAGCCTTCAAATCATGATTCATTTGGAACTAATCCATAAAATTTGGTGAGTTATTAAACAATATCATTAGGAACAGGAATATCAAACGTTCAACCCTTGGTCAACCCTCTCAATTGGTTTTGAAACCGTTTTCCCTAAAAGGTCAAGTTAATCAGGTTGGAAATCAGCACTTAATTCAATTAGGTGTCTCTAATTGATGAGCCTTCAACTCACGATTCCTTGAGAGTTAAACTATAAAATTTTGTGATTTATTAACCAACATAATTATGAACAGGAATCTCAAACGGTAAACCTTGGTCAATTCCCTCAAACGGTTTTGAAACCATTTTCTCAAACTGACCTTGCGAAACCGTTTGCCCTTCAAACGGTTTTGAAACCGTTTTCTCCAAACGGTTTTGCAAACCGTTTGGCCAAGGGGTGCAAGACCGTTTGCTAAATTAGCATTTGTATTCACGCCCCCTTCTTCTACCTCCAGATCAAGGCCTGTTCTCCATGGTTTTGCTTGCAAGAGTGCAAATAAGGATGGAGGGAAGAAGAACTAGCAACGTTTCCAAGAAAAGAAGATGCATAATCAAAGCTTTAAGGTTTAGAGTTATAAAACACACCTTAGAATCTGATCTAGAGCTCCAAGCTCCGTAGATTTAATGGTGGCTTGAGCTCCAGGGTTCGTCCAAGGTCCTTTCTTCAAGAATTGGATGGAGAAGATGGCTAGAAGCAAGAGTTGTGTAAGGAATACTAGCAAACCAACCTTGTAATGGAATTTCCTCCATGAATCCGAGCTAGAAGATGACCAAACTTACCTAGATCAACTTGGTCGTCCTCCTCTACTCCTAACCTCCTCCTTAGTCGTCCCAAAGCAAAAGGATGAGAAGAGGAAATGAAGGGAACGATCCCTTGATTGTGGAAAGAGCTTGCTTATATATTTTTGGGCATATTTCCAAGGCAATGATAAATACTTCTTCTCTTTTACATCTACATCCTCCACGCCCCTCTCCTACTTTTTTGCCACGTTCCTCCCTTCTCATAACATGCAAACTTATCTCTCAACCTTGGCTTAGAGGAAAAGAAGCCAAACACTTTATTAAGTCATACATATATAAGGGTCATTTTGCATACATCTTGATTATTCAATTACAATGATTATCCTTCTTATATGGTTACTCAAATGAGGTGCCCCCCTCATTTTCTTTACTCCACTTTATGCTAAAATGCATGAGAGGTACTCTAGAGGGTATATTTTACATGTTGCACCCTATGTTTTGGGTAAATTGCACTTTACACCAAAACTAGGTTTTGAAGTACAAGGATTGCTCTACAAGCTATATTTTGGTGCCCAAGCTTGGGGAATCCATATCACCACATAATATTCATTCTTTTGATGTTTCATCATCAGAGGAACATATTAACATGTGCAATTTGCAAGTTAACCCCTAAAATTGGGTAATTTGCACATAGGTCCCTATTAAACAAAACAATCTTACAACATTGTTCAAAAAGGGCAGAAATGAAAATATAGATTCTTCTAAAGCTTTAATGACATATCAAGGGTTAACCACAAGCCTCTAATAATAATTTTAAGCAAAACACCTAGGGTTAGTTCATAACCCAGGTCAGGGGTGTTACATTAAATGGATTTCACATGATCATAGCATAAATATCTAAAATAGAACTTGAAAGCATTAGAATCATATATTAAATTTTGGGGAACATTAATTAAAGAATTTATATATGACTCTTATGCTTTCAAGTTCAATTTTAGATATTTATTCTATGATCATGAGAAATTTAGTTAAAGTAAAGGATTATTAAGTTAATGATAAATCATTTAATGGGTTGTTTTATTTTGTCCTCATCATGTTAATCTTGAGCCCTCGGGCCCTATGAGTTCAATTGAGCATAGTGGCACGTATGTGAAATCATAAGCTCAAGTGGAACATTATTAATGGAACTTAGGTGAAAATCATGAGCTCAATTGGAGCATAGCTAATGGCACTTAGGTGCAAATCATGAGTTCAAGTGGAACATCAGTTGTTCCTATGGGCCTTATGAGCATATTTGGTGCATAAGAGTATAGGACACTATAATTAACCACTAGATCATATTATGTGAATATGATATTTATTGTTTAATTATTTTCATGTTTTTCTTCATTGGCAAGCTATTATGTTGTTATAACAATACTCAATTCCAATTATTATAACGTGTTTTCCATTTTGAATGCATGGATGGGGACACGATGTTTGTAGAAGGAGAGAATAAGGGAGATTAACCAAGGAGCATACATCTCAAGGACAAAGTAAGAGTTTAGCCCTGGTTGGGTGCCAACTATCCCAGATTTTCAATTGGTATGAAGACTATGTACTAGTTTAGTTTAGTTCAAAGATTAAGTTTTATGTTGTGAAACTTGAGGCATGAGATTTGCAATTATTTACCTGAGTTGGTTGAATAAAATTATATTTTTATGCAATGATTATCATTTTTGTGACATCTCAATGTGAATTAAAGTTCCGCCCAATAATGTGTATGTTTTAGAAAATTGGGGTGTTACACTATCAACTGTTGTGGGAGGAGATTTGTTAGATTATCCATTAAAATTGAGATGTAGAAGTTGGTACAACCAGCAATGATCATAAATAGATACAAACCCCCACAACTCAGGCTCATAACTCAACTCCCCCAACCCCCACCACCACCTCCCCCACAACTCAGGCTCATAACTCAACTCCCCCAACCCCCACCACCACCTACCCCACAACTCAGGCTCATAACTCAACTCCCCCAACCCCCACCACCACCTCCCCCACAACTCAGGCTCATAACTCAACTCCCCCAACCCCCACCACCACCTCCCCCACAACTCAGGCTCATAACTCAACTCCCCCAACCCCCACCACCACCTCCCCCACAACTCAATCCAAAAAATTTGCATGGAGTGTGGAATTGTAGGGCATGCCAAATACCACTACAAAATGGAGATCAAAGTACCACAAGAACTAGCTATATATGCATCAGATAATATTTTTGGTGTGCAATGGGTCCATGAGGACAAGTGGTGCATATTAACTATGGAAAGGGTGCCCATAGAAGGAGATTAGAAGGGATAATAGTACAAAAAATATCAAAAGATGAAGAATGGCAACATGTTTGACATGCTACAGACAGAGGAAGATGAGGGAATGGATGTTGAAGATTTTTCAAGTAAGCTTGTGTAAGGAGTGAGTTCCCAGAGGAGAACCACTCCCTACTAAAATGAAAAGGAAACATCCCTTAAACCAAACACCACATAAAAATTTTCACCAAAGGGATGATAATCAATTCATTCCACATGTATGTATCATAAAACCAAAAGTAGTAGTGGCATTTTAAAGTTCTAACTATTATAAAGCTTGATAACATAATACATCTCTCCACCATACATTAGTGAGTCAAAAGAAAAACTATCTAATCAAATTAGGATCCATCTGAGGATCATCTAACCACCTCCTCAAATCTCCCAAAGCTCAGGTACAAGGTTGATGTCCAGGTTCACCTTTGATTATCCTCTGCTTACACTAAACATGGGGATGGAAGCACACCCCACAAAAGGAAAGGAAAAGAGAACTTTAGCAAAAGATGGTATGTGCATACTAAAAAGGAAATTGAGTAGTATATGGAATAAAGGACAACAAATATAAAGGAATCCCATGAAAAAGAAAAGTACTACCCAATCTGGCATAAAAGAAAAGAATCTCAATAAAAAGAGACATATGAGAGTAAAGTACACAATTAAGGAATCCATGTGTTTCACCTGTGACAATACTAGACAATATAAACATGTAGGTAGGAAATAATACATCTACCAAAATTATGAGGTAAGCTGGAACTATATACATCCGCTCTAAATATGGAGTGGGTAGGAACTGTATACATCCACTCGAGTAGGATAGGATACACATCTGCTTAAAATAATTTCATATGCAAGAATTATCACCTCTCCACTCATATGTGGGAATGTTCATATCCACATAAAATAACATGTAAAATTATACTAGCAGTCACCACATGATGCATAACAAAAGAATAAGCAATAACAAAAGAGAATAATAAAGATGAGAACATTCAACAAATACAATAAGTGGGATCTCATGATCCGAGTCAACATCCACCATAAAAGTGGGAAAAAGAACATATAACACCATATATTATCCCACCATGAGCAATATATAAGAAAGAGTCCAAGAGAATGTCAAATATGATTATAAGATCAGTAGTTCACATGAACCATGATTTACAAAGTGATAATGTGTAGGCTAGTGTCCATAGGACTGAGAGAAAGAAGGAACATAGGCTAATTGCTCAAAGCAAAAAAAAGGAGATGCAAACATACCTTTCTTCATAGTCTAAATAGACCAAAGTCACTTCTAGATCCATTTCTAGGCCTCCAAAGAACTATTAACCAAATATGTAAATTTTGAGTGAATTTTACATTGATTAATCAAACCCTAAAAATCACCTTTTTCCTTATATGTGATTTAGGTTATCAAAACCATGCCATATTTAATATTGCCTTTTTTTAGTCCAAGACATATTTTATTATATTTTCTTACTTATATATATTTAGTTCTGAATTTTATAAGTTATTTTCTATTTAGGTACATTCATTAAAATCACCTTTTTATAACATCAGATTCAGACGACAAAACAAGTACCATAAGATAGCTCTTATTTTTCTAAATTCGATGACTAATTATTTGTATTTTTCTTATCAGTAATTAATTTATTGTGAATTTTTGAAAATGGGCCAATCACACAAATCCACGTCAGCATAGCATTTTGAGAGAGAGAGAGAGAGATTCGTGCAGTCTGAGTTGTCCCAATTAGGGTTGTCTAACTCGAGCAACCACTCATCCAAGTCAGTGAGTCTTAAGTGCAAGTCAAAGAAACAAAACTAGGCAAGGTTATGAAAATGCCCCTAAATGAAAAACAAAGAACAAAAGGAAAATATGAGGGCAAAGAGGAGAAAACCTATCGGGGATTCATCCCCAGAGAGCCCCCGCGCCATGGCTCATGAAGTTGCCCAAGTCAAGAATCTAGCAGGAAGATTTGGGCATAACAGTGCATGAAAATGAACCAGAACACACCTCCATCACAACATGAAGTTACAGAAGTAGAAACCTCACAAAGCCACAAAGAATAGATGTAGAACAGGTACAAGTTGTAGATGAAGAGGAATAAAGGGGAAATGGGTTTTTATCCTAGAACATGACGGATGATAGAGTTCAAAGTCTCGGCAGACCTCCCTAAACTCATCAAACTGACTCCTAAGTGCAGAGACTACCCAAAGACCTACCACTAAGGTCCAACAACAAGAAGGAGAGGTCCAAAGATGCAGAAGAAGAAGGAGTTCTTGCAACCTCTAAAAATTCCTTGGGAAACAAGGTATACACCCGGGGAAGGTGCATAGGGACGGAATTGGATAGAGAGTCACCTGACACCCTTCCCATGACTGGAATAGTTTTGGGAAGAAGAAGTAGGTCAGGCATGATAGCGGGATGGGCGAGCAAATTGAAACAAGCAAAACATTCGGGTTGCGTCGAAGATGCTTTGGAGCAAGGTACTTATAGATGGGGAGAGATGTAGCACAAAATGGAAATATTAGGGGGAGACCATGATTTGAAATTCTTTTTTTAGGAAATAAAAATATCGGGAAAGTAGGGATTGGGAGATAAGGAATTCTCTCATGAATAAAATGCACAAAAAATCATGTGAAATGGTGGAGCAAAGAGGGAAGGAGGTTGGTGAGAAGATCGCAGGTACTATTCACAGACTGGTTGAACTCCTACCTAAGGTAGGGGATGACCTCATAGCCATCTAATGTAAATCCAATGATGGGGGAGACTAGTTGCTTAAAGGAAAATCATAAATCAAATATTATAGTGTGACATCGTGACAAAAACCTAATTAATTTAGTAAAGTGACATTGCATTTAATTTCCTTTTTCTATTTCTTATTTTGAGGGTGCAAACAAATGCCAAATTAAATTAAATTTTGCACATAGGCCAATTAAGGCATGTAGATTCTTATTATGCAATTAGATTTTCCTTTTGAAGACTTTTGATGCATTATTTAATCAAATCTTAGCTTCTCTTTCCTCATGCATTTAATGGCATTAGAATTATCCAAATATGGTGAAACGTCATCCACAAGTTATCTTTGATGTGTTGAATACGAATTTACTTTTATTTCCATCTTTTGGAGTTATTTATCTTTATTATTCTAGTTACATGGCTATTTCACATTTTCTCTCTCCTAAACTCACCTTATATTTTCAAGGGGTACAAATTAGATGAAAATTGACCCATAGGCTATTTTTAGTATGTAGATAACGAATTTCAAGATTATTTTCACTTTTGTGATTTCTTTTTATAAGATATGTCATATTTGACATTTATGGCCCTTTATTACATTAATAATCTCATATACCCTTATTATTACTCTAATTCCTTCAATTATGTTCCAAAACTTCTTATTACTCTCCTAAGAGTTATGTGTGGTTATTTAGCATGAATTATTATGAAATCTCCATTTATCACATGTGACATATTTTATGTGTCTATTATTGGCCTACGACTAATGTGAAAACATGTATTAACTCAAGAGCATTTAATTAACATATTTTAGGTCTATATATGGCCAAGACAAAAAGGTCAAAGTTCTAGGATAGGGTTCAAGATCTAGTTCGTTACAGCACACCGCCCCTTAAAGGGTTCTCGTCCTCAAAATCAAGATATCCATATAAAAGCAAACAATTATTCACCACCCCTTAAAGGATTCATCTTATTAAGTCAGAACTATTCTTTAGATACAAGGGATCCCATCATACTTCCTTACATCCATGCAAAAAAGAATCATTAACTTATATGGATTACCCTATTCATGTTCCTCCTCATGAACTTCTTCACCATCTAAAGAAAAAACTCGTTCAACTCTTCTTTCCACAGGTCTTGTACCATTATTATTTCTATTATTCTGGTGAGGTGCTTGTTCTTGAGTTGGTACTTTCTCATTATGAAGCTTCGGGCACTTAGGTCAGATGTGTCCCAGTTCATCACAATAATGACATATCACTAATCTATCCTTTCCTCGAGCAACGGAGTCCTCAGATAGATGATCACCTTCAGGCTGCTCACTTTTATGATTGTTCTCCTTGTGTAACTGGAAACTGGGACATGATTCGACAGCTAAGGCCTTATCCACCATCTATTGAAAGGCTAAGGGTAGTTGTGGAATAAGAGCACGACCCACATTGTAGTTGAGTACTTGAAGGAATAGGTCATCCCTACGTTCCTCACTCAAACCAACTGCATAACGTTCCAACAGCAGAAACTTTTGTACAAATGCAGAAACAAATAGGAAACCTTGCTTAAAACTATAGAACTCAACTTTCTTCTTCTTTAGAGTAGTAGTTTAGATGTACTTTCCATGAAAAAGCATTAGAAATTGCTCCCACGTCATGGTTAAGATGTCACGAGTCCTTGCCATTCCATTCCACCAAACTCTAGTTGGTCCATCAAGAACATAGGTAGCAAATCTGACCTTCTGATGTGGAGGACATGCCATACCATCAAAATTCCTCTATAGATATAACACCCAATCATCAACTTTATTCACCATCCCTAACTCTCCTTCACCCTTGAAGTAGGGTGGTTTCATCTTCATGAACTCCATGATTGAGTGCTCCTTAGGTTTGGTAGATACAGGTGGGTTGTTTAACTTCCCTACCATGGCTGTGGAGAGAAGCTACCTTAGCATGGTCAACTCTTATTCAAGATTGATGACTATTTTCATATTAGTAGAAGAAGAGGGTGGGGTTTCCTGTCCTACTGATGGTCCACTTCTGGTTGGAGGAGTTTCTTGAGTCACTACAGTGGTAAAGGGTGGATCTATCCTTGGCATCTCAAACCTAGGGTTGTGGGGTGTCTCATAGCCATATTGGTTGTCAATAGTTGAGTTATCTCCTGCCATGAGGGTTTTGCATGCACAAAGCAAGGGTACTAGGTATAAGCAACCTACGATAAAGGTAAACATCCTAACAGAGACAAGATTGAAATATTTAGATAACTGACAGTCATTGGATCTGATACCATGTTGTAAGGAGTGGGATCCAAGAGAAGAACCACTCCCTAATAAAATAAAAAGGCAACATCCCTTGAACCAAACACCACATAAAAATTTTCACCAAAGGGATGAAACTAATTCCTTCAACATGTATGTATCATAAAACCAAAAGTAGCAGTGAAATTTCAAAGTTCTAACTATTACAAAGCTTGATAACATAGTACAGCTCTACACCATACATGGGTGAGTCAAAAGGAAAACTATCTAATCAAATAAAGATCCAGCCGAGGATCATTGAACCACCTCTTCAAATCTCCCAAAGCTCAGCTACAAAGTTGTTGTCCAAGTTCATCTTTGATTATCCTCTCCTTGCACTAAACCTGGGGATGGAAGCATACCCCATAAAAGGAAAGGAAAGAGAACATCAGCAAAAGTTGTTATGTGCATACTAAAAAGGAAATTGAGCAGTCAATGGGATAAAGGACAACAAATATTAAGGCTTCCCATGAAAAAGAAAAGTACTACCCAAGCGGGCATAAAAGAAAAGAATCTCAATAAAAAGAGACATATGAGAGTAAAGTACACAGTCAAGGCATCAATGTGTTTCACATGTGACAATACTAGACAATATAAACATGTAGGTAGGAAATAGCACATCTACCAAAAATATGAGGTGAGAGGGAACTGTATACATCCACTCTAAATAAGGAGTGGGTGGGAACTGTATACATCCACCCGAGTAGGAAATGATACACATTTATTAAAAATAATTTCATATGTAGTAATTATCACCTCTGCACTCATATGTGGAAATGTTTACATCCACATAAAATAACATGTAAAATTACACAAGCAGTCACCACATGATGCATAACAAAATAATAAGCAATAATAAAAGACAATAAGAAAGATGAGAACATTCAACAAATACAATAAGTGGGATCTCATGATCTAAATCAGCATCCACTATAAAAGTGGTAAAAAGAGCATCTAACACCATATAATGTCCCACCATGAGAAATGTATAAGAAAGAGTCCAAGAGAATTTCAAATATGATTGTAAGATCAGTAGTTTACATGAACCATAATTTACAAAGAGATAATGTGTAGGCTAGTGTCCATAGGACCATGAGAAAGAATAAACATAGGATAATTGCTCAAAGGAAAAATAGGAGATGCAAACATACCTTTCTTGATAGTATAAATAGACTAAAGTCACTTCTAGATCCAATTCTAGGCCTCCAAAGAATTAATTAAGCATATATGTAGATTTTGAGTCAATTTTACATTGATTAATCAAACCCTAAAATTACCTTTGTCCTTATATGTGATTTAGGTTATAAAAACCATGCCATATTTTATATTTCCTTTTTTCAAGTCCAAAACATATTTTATTATATTTTTTGACTTATATATATTTAGTTATGAATTTTACAAGTTATTATCTATTTTCGTAAATTCATTAAAATCACCTTTTTATAACATTATATTTAGACGACAAAACTAGTACCATTAGATAGCTCTTATTTTTTTGAATTGAAAGACCATTTATTTTATTTTTCTGATTAGTAATTAATTAATTATGAATTTTTGAAAATGGGCCAATCACACAAATCCACATCAGTAGAGCAGTTTGCGAGAGAGAGAGAGAGAGTCACACGATCCGAGTTGACCCAATCAGGGCTGGCCAACTCTTCCAGCCACTCATCTAAGTCAGCGAATCTTAAGAACAAGTCAAGGAAACAAAATTAGGCGAAGTTACAAAAATGCCCCTCAACAAAAAACAAAGAACAAAAGGAAAACATGAGGGAAAAGAGGAGAAAACCTATCGGGGATTCATCCCCAGATAGCCCCCATGCCATGGCTCATGAAGTTGCCCAAATCAATAACCTAGATGGCATATTTGGACATAGTAGTGCATGAAAAATGAACCATAACATACCACCATCACTCCACGAATATATAGAAGCAGAAACCTCCCAAAGATACGAAGAATAGATGTAGAACATGTACAATTACAGACGAAGAGGAAGAAAGGGGAAATGGATTTTTACCCTGGAACATGGGATCTAGTAGAGCTCGAAGTCTTGGTGACCCTCCCCAAACTCACAAATTCGATTCCCAACTATTGAGACTACCCAAAGACCTACCACTGAAGTCTGACGACAAGCATGAGAGGTCTGAATCCGGGGAAGAAGGAGTTCTTACGACCTCCAAAAATGCCTCGAGAAGCAAGGTATACACTTAAGGAAGGTGCACCGGGATGGAATTGGAAAGAGAGTCACCCGACACCCATCCCATGATTCTAGAACAGTCTAGGGAAGATGAAGTAGGTCAGGCATGATAGCAAGATGGGCGAGCAAATTGAAACAAGTAGAATGTTATAGTTGCGTCGAAGATGCTTCAGAGCAAGGTACTTATAGATGGGGAGAGGTGTAGTATGAAAGGGAAACAGGGGTGGAAACCACAATTTGGGGTTTTTTTATAGGAAAGAAAAAGATAGGGAAAGTAGGGATTGGGAGATATGGAATTCTCTCACGAATAAAATGCACAAAAATCATGTGAAATGATGGAGCGAAGAGGGAAGGAAGTTCATGAGAAGATCATAGGTACTATTCACAGACTGGTCAGACTCCTTCCTAAGGTAGGAGATGACCTCACATCCGTCCGATGGAAATACAACAATGGGGAAGACTAGTCACATAAAGGAACATTGTAAATCAAAGACTATAGTGTGGCAACGTGACAAAAACCCAATTAATTTAGTAAAGTGACATCGCATTTAATTTTTTTTTCTCTTTCTTCTTTTGAGGGTACAAACAAACTCCAAATTAAATGAAATTTTGCATAGAGGCCACTAAGGCATGTAGATTCTGGTTAGGTAATTAGATTTTCCTTTTGAAGACTTTTGATGTATTATTTAATCAAATCTTAGTCTCTCTTTCCTCATGCATTTAATGGCATTAGAATTATCCAAATTTGGTGAAACTTCATCCACACGTTATCTTTGACATGTTGAATATGAATTTACTTTTATTTCCATCTTTTAGAGTTATTTATCTTTATTATTCCACTTACATGGCTTTTTCACATTTTCCCTCTCCTAAACTCACCTTATATATTCAAGGTTGTCTGAATTAGATGAAAATTGACACATAGGCTATTTTTAGGATGTAGATTACGAATTTGAAGTTTATCTTCACTTTTGTGATTTCTTTTTATGAGATATGTCATATTTGATATTTATGGCCCTTTATTACATTAGTAATCTCATATATCCTTATTATTACTATTATTCCTTCAATTATGTTCCAAAACTTCATATTACACTCTTAAGAAATCCTGAAGGCACGGTGTTACGACCCCACCTCCCGATAACCCCCAATTAAGGGAGACTAAGAGTTTGAAGCCGCACCCATTAATCCCGGATCAAAGGTTCGACATATAACCATAAACAATTATTAAATTCTAACAGACTATACTGAAAATGGTAATAAAAATTTTCTTTGCGTACTTTTGAAAAGTTTGGAACAAACTAAACTTCTAACCTCAGTTGAACTATTCTAACTAGTTCCTCCTTGTTCTTTAATTCTTGAATTCACAAGGTGTAGCTTTACTGTTTGTTCTTTTCATTGTACCTAAAATGTTGACAAACAAAACGTCGGTCAGCCGAAGCTGGTATGTGGGGGAAACAGATAATCATGCAACTATGATAACCGTGTAATCATTCAATTAATCATTTAACAACCAAGATTACGTTTTAAGCCAAACTACTCAATCCATACCTATCCACAACTCTGTGTTGTCCCTGTAAGGACTTATATGGTACCTCTATAAAGGTGACTTGATGGACCTACCTCTAGGCAGCCAAAGTCTTTCATGACCTGATGGACCTACCCTCTAGGTAGCCATGTACTAGGTCAGCCATTACGACACAGAGGGGGATTAATGATTGAGCTAGAAGGCATATACATTATGTGATAGTCATAGTCACTTTATAATTGCAAGAAATAAATAAACAATCAACAGTTTAGTTGCATTCAATGTGATTAAACATCTGGGAATCCATCGGGAAACTAAGCGGTTATTCATAATCGTAACCACATACCTGTTCCATAGTAACTTGATGTCCATGCATTAACATTCAACACAATTAACAAGCAATCAACAATATCCTGAAAATAATGCATAACATTCAAGTGTCATTGTTTTATTCAAAACATCCTCAAGATCAACGTGGATTCCACCTTATGATTTCTAGGCCAACTTTAGGGTTTTATTAGGGTTTTATCCTTCATTATGCATTTATCACTTTTAATGCTCTTTTAGTTCACAAACCTTAATTTCTGCATCATAGACACAATTGAATGTCAATTAAGTCTAATATGTTTCTTTTATACTAAAACTATTATCTTTATCCTTTTAGGTCATATCCAAAACATTAAGGCTAATTCTCATCCTCGATTTCTTTCAAATTGAAAAATCATATTTCATTATAGTTCAACTCACATATATGAACCTTATTTATCACTATTTCCACTTTTATACACTAGGAAACACTAATTATCCAAATAATTCTCATTAAAGATCTTTGGTACTCAATTTATCTTCGAATCATCATATCTCTATTTTATTCTTCGATTTGTACAATTAAAACCATTAGAATTCATATCAACATAAATTAGGGTTTCTAATCCCATTAAGGCATATTCATGTACATAGAACCCTAAATTAAACCAACTATATAAAAAGATCATCTTTTTAAATCCTATTTTAACTTTTATTAACAACAGGTTAATATCAGCTTGAATTATCCATCTATCATCAAATCTAAGGGTTTTTCCTTAATTGAATCATTAAAGATGATAACTTTATGCCCTTTTCAAATTCCATGCATTTTTAAGCACATAAACCCTAAATTAGACTAATCACGTGCAAAGTTCTTCCTTTTTGAACTCAATGTTCCTTTTTACATTTAATAGATTAATATCAACTCTAAAGATCCATTAAACCCTATTAAACACATTAATCATATTAAAATAGGGTTTCTTAATCTTTAATTCATTAAAGATGGTAATTTACACTATATTTCGAACTATGATCAGATTCAGGCTATAAACCTATTTTTATTAGATTTCTTGTGTTCTCCTGATCAAAATTCATATATAACTTGTCCTAATCGGAGTTATGAATTCCAAGATATGAATTTTGTATGAATTACCTGTTTGAGCCTATGGCACGATGCAACGTCACCTTTCCCATGCATGCGCTCGATTTGGAAAACATTTCGATTTGTCTATTATGCCCTTGACTTAAATGAATGGCCCAGCATCGCGCGGAGGGTAAAACCGTCCAACGGCCGTCATCTTCTTCCTCTGTTCAGCAACAGCCGCGGCCGCCTAGGGCAGGCCTCGGCGCGGCTCTCCCGCCCAGGTCTGGGCTCAAAAACCACTGGGGATGCTCTCATTGCCTCCGACTCGCTTGGGCGCACGCAGCCGTCCCTCAAACCATGACCAAGATGACCAGTTTCTCCCTCGTCGGCCCTTCCTATTGCAGCCGCTCTGGCAGCCTTGCATCTGTAGATAAGCACGCTCCAGGGCCTATCTTCGACGGCCCAGTTGTTCTTTGGCAATGTGGCTCATCAAGCCTTCATGCCGACCTTGCCTAGGCTCCTTCTACCTCCATGCTCAGGCTGCTACCCTGGACTAGGGTTTGCTCGATGAAGATGAAGAAGAGGGGAGAAAGGATACGTGCAACTCTCCAGAACTCTCCTCTGAGCTCTACCCCTTTTATAGGGGAGGGTTTTTGCACCCTAAGATGTGCATCTAACAAGTTGCAAGGTCTTGTCCCATTAGGAAACCAAATCCTTCTTTAGAAAGCCAGTTTTCTCTCTCTTTATTATTCCTTTGATATCATTTATCCTTGATATATTAGAATTCGAATTTCTTCTTACTTATTCTCTCTTTCATTGCTTTTTAATCCATTGACACGAAATTCTATTTTCTTTTAATGGAAATTACTTCCTTTTTAATAATTCCACCAAAAACATTAATAAAGTACCATATTATCTTTTATTTTGCAAGTTTTGGTATTTTCTCTTTCCTCTTCCTTCATTGGGCTCCTTGTACCCCAAGAAACTCTATTATTTCGAAATTCTCTTTATTGGATACTTATTATCCTTCTAGATGCATCTTTAGGCATTATTTCACATTATCTTGTTTATTTTTCATTAAAATATCTCTTTTTGAGAATTTCTCTTTCTTTCTCTTTTATTGTCCACATTGGTATTTCTTTTATCATTAGGAATCCTTGGAACACGAAATTCCACAAAGGATCTCCTAATTACACCTTTTCCCACTTATTTCCAAGATTTTAACATTATTTTCAATCTCTTTCTTATTAAAGAAATACTTAATTAATCTTTTCTTCTCTTATTGCTTTATTTTACAACTTTGGACTCCTTGTAACCCAAGGAACCCAAGAGGCACAAAATCCTCTTTGGATTTGTCTTCTAGAGGTTTCTACATATTTCTTTTCTCGAATATTCAATTATTCATTCACTAATTTAATTTTATTTGTTATTTCCTTGTTATTGGGCCCAATAGCCAATAAATCCCACAACACAAACATCAAGGCAATTGTAAACGAAATCCATTTATTTGAAGCAAATTATATCATTATTTGTTCAAATATCTTTAATATGAGAAATTACATTTCTCACCAATTGAACCCAAAAAAAATTGGGGTTATAACATATATCATTGTTCTTGGAGACCATTCAAAAGTTATTTAAACTCATCAACTACATGATGTTCATATTGATGTAATGGTATCGGTCGGTCCACAGATTTTGGATATAGATATAACTCATTGAACGAGCATTTTTAGGAGGGAAATGAGAAGTAGTAATGGTAAGATGAAGTGATCTTCTAGACTAACTCGTAGTTAGACAAAGAAACTTGTAAAGGATCGTGAGTTGGAAAAAGATGGTTGATCGATTTACATGATTTGTAGTTATAGCTACAAATTTTTGATGGGTTTACCTCTGACATCTCATGTCTCATCTAGTGACCATTTTATATATTTTATTGTTTTTTGAGGTTATTTTTTAGGATGACATACTATATTATGTTGATCTGACATTCAATTACAAAATATAATGGTGTGTAGTAGCACTTCTTAGGTTACCTCTCTATTTACTTACTTTGAATACATATGTGACTTGAGGCTCTCAACTATAGAAGGTCAATTAAGTCATATATCTTGTTTAATTTGTAAACAGTGATCCTCACTCTTTTTTTTGTGAGTTTACAAAACGTTTATAACCTTTTTGACACAAAAATGATAAATCAAGACCACCGAATGGGGTAGGAGCATTTTGTCAATTTTAGGACTTTATATGGATATAAAAATAATTTATTCTCTAGTATTCTTCCACATGCTAATATATATAATGTACTAACTATAAAAAAATATTTCCAATGAATTTTGATGAGTAAATAAATAAAATATTGTGATCTATAAAAAGGGCATAAATAATCCATCTCTTATATTTTAATTATCTACCCCATAAAATTGAGGATAGAGTATATTAGACACTACATGACATAAATAAAATAGTGCATTTGGTATTTTAGGCTATTAAGGCCATTAATTATAGTAGGGGCAAAAAGTTATTCCATATATACATTGAAGTTGGTAAATGAGTCATATTCAAATTTAAATCAAATGTAACCTATTAATTACAATGAAGTGGAATAACCATTTTATGGTAAATGTAATAAGATTATTTTTATAAAAAATCAATCATATTAAGTTTTACTTAATTTTGTTTAAATAAAGGCAATTAGGATTATTCAATTTATAGAATTATTGAATTGTTACCCATCCATATATTTTCAGCCTATTCCAACAAATAATAAATAGTTAAACACATTTATTCACATATATGTACTAGTACCCGATTCAAGTAAACATATGTATCATGGCATATACTATACACTTTATGGATCTAGACTAATATTAAGAATATTGTCCTCTAATATCCACTCTAAATTATGATCTCCTTATTGAATACATGAATGCAATTCGTTATTCAATTTTTAGAACATGAAAATCCTAGAGATGGATGATTTTTCTTTTACTTGATGTGAAACATGCCAATCAACTAGTTAATATAATATTTAGCACAATTATTGAACATAATATAGTCCTAAGATAAGAGATATTTTCTAATATGCAAAAACTCCTAATATGCATGCCTAACATGAAAATGAAAAAACTAACTAAAATATAAAGGAAACAAGTACAAAAATGAATTCTAACATAACTTACCACCCCCAAAAGCCGATACTTATAATCTTACTCATGTTTTGTAAATCTAAACTAACGGTAAAGGGGAACTTCTCTGACATAGAGTAGAGAATCTAGTAGATTTGGAGGTGGTACGCATAGTGAAGGTCAATGCAATTCCTCCACTGGTGTATATATACTGGTATTTGATGTGGATATATTTGTGTACCCTCAAATTTACTAGGTTATTAAAATCATAATTTTTTCTGAAACAATTAGTACAAAAAACACCATCTGCAAGTTGATAGAATCCCAAGAGACAACATTTTTTAACCTTACTAATTTCATATAGTTCAAGTCAAGTTATATTTCATACAGTTCAAGTCTAGACTAATATTTAACTCCAAAGGTTGATTGGTTGATTTTAACTAATTGTTGTAGAAATAGAAATTTAATTTAAATAAGATCTAATTAATAATGGAAAACATCATAATGGAATCAGTTTTACAACTACTACCCACATCTAATCACTTTCATCGCATCACTTCTTATACGAATATTGGATTGATGCTAAGTAATTTCCAATTCTCATGGCTTAAGGAAATTGTGAGAATGAAGCTAACGAAAGGCTCACAATCACATTACCTATAGATCAAAAGCATCCATCACCCCAGAGATTACCTATAGAAGTTGTCATCTAAAATTCAATTATAATAAATTAGTATTCTAGTTCCAAGTGTTGAATTTATCTAGGACTAGAATTATAATATATAGGCACAATGAGTGATCAATCCATGTAACATGGAATAAATTCTTAATTCTAAATCAAAATGGCTCATATAAGCAATAAATAAAATAAGGGGATCATGAAGTATGTGTGTCATGGCTAATTGTCATACATGAATAAGTGAACTACTAACTCCTCATAGTGATATCAAGACAAACATAAGAGGAAGTAGATGAAGTCATTTATGCAAACTATTAGGGTGTTTGATTGTTAAGAGGGAGTGTTTTCGATCCCAGTGTCTAGTATGGAGGTCTCAAGGGAAACCTTAAAAAATGTTGGAACCTATTTTGGGCCTCAAGAATTCATGCATGCATTAATAGTGTTGGTATGTATGCCCATAGAGTCAATCATATGATGATTGTAATGGGGCATTGTAACAACCCTGCCTCCCGGTAACCCCCAATTTAGGGAGACCCGAAGATCAGAGCCATTATCCCAATTAACAGGATCAAGGTTCAAAAAATAATCAGTAATAATTATGAAATTCTTCCAAACTAAACTAAAATCGGGTATAAAATAAAACTTTGCATACCTTTTTCAAAAACTGGGATATCTACTTTTATCCAAATCTGGAATCTATTCTAACTAATCCTCCTTTGTACTTTAATTCTTATTTAATTCCACATATACCACTTTATTGTTTGTCCTTTTCAATCTTGCACCTAAAATGCCGACAAACAAAATGTCGATCAGCATATCGAAATATGCTGGTATGTGGGGACAACCAAATTTTGCACATATGGCTAACAATCTAAATATCACAATCAAGTTAATTAACAAGCCAAATTACACATTTAGTATGACATTCTCCACCGCTTTTGCCCTAACCCTGGCATGCCCACCTTAGGGTTTTTCTTTTACTAATGACTGAAGGCCATCTTCTCAATCTCGAGCTTGGTGCCTGGGGTCACCTCTCATAGTGTCCATTAGTCATTCTATAAAGACCACCTTCTCAATCCTGAGCTTAGTGTCTGGGGTCACCACTCATGGTGCCCATTGGTCTTCCCTCCTAGGCTTGACCATTTGGCATCATCCAACAGGGTGGCATGTAGGTGCGAGAATACACACTTCTATTATTATTATGATAATCATAGTGACTTTATGATTTGCAAGTATGAACATACAAACTGATAGGTTGCATTGAATGCGATGAATCATCTGGAAAATCTTTGGGAAACTAATGTGATTAACCATAATTAACCACATACCTATCAGGCTAATTCGAGACAAAATTAATCCAATCAATGCCAGAAATCCAATAGGCAAGCAAGCACACAAAGAGATCCTGAAATATGCATACAAATTTCTATCATTGATCATGCCATCAAGATCTATTAAATCTAGCTCGCTTCCTAGGGTTTCTAGTCTACTTTTAGAGTTTCTACTACAATTAGGGTTTCACTTCATATTACTATTTTAAACCCCAATTTTATACAATTACTCACAAACCCTAATTATCTCACCTATTCTTCACGAAATATATTAAGGTTACCTTTTAACAACATATATCCTTAATTTCGGATTAAAGGCACAATTAACCAACAAATAAGTCCATTATGCTCTTTTACATTAAAAGTACCATTTTTATCCTTTTAATTCATGACAAGATCATTAGGCCTAATTATCATCTTTGGTTCCTTCCGGATTAACATCTCATAGTTCATTATGATCTAATTCACATATGAACTCTATTTATCATTGATTCCTCCTTTATCCATTAGAAAACCCTAATTACTATATTAAGGGTATTTATCCACAATTAGGAACTTTTATACTTGAAATATCTTAGAACCATCATATCTCATCTTTATTCATGAATTTGAATAATAAATCCATTAAGAGTCACAATTACTAACATTAGGGTTTCAAGGCCCATTAAAGCTCGTTTATGCACATGAAATTCCAAATTAAACCAATTACATGAAAAGTTCGTCCTTTTTGTTCTTAATGTACCTTTTTATAATTAATAGGTTAATATCAACTTTAATCGTCCATAAAACCCTTTTTAATACATTAATCATCTCAATTTAGGGTTTCTTAATCAATAATGCATTAAAGTTGATAACTTCCACTACTTTTCTAATTTTAAGAGAAATTAGCTTCTAAAACTATTTTTAATGCATTCCTCTCATTTTTTTGAGAAACTTTCATATTTTATACGCATTCATTCGAGCTACCAATAAAAAGTTATGATTTTTTCAAATTAACTTACTTGGACCAATGGCAGGTCGCCACATCGCCAAACCCATGCAACGTAGCACGGTCGATCGAAAACATAATCAAATGACCATATTACCCCCCCCCCCTGCCTAAGTGGTTGGCGCTTCATCCCGTGAAGGGGCATTTCCGTCCAACGCATACTTGGTCATCTTCCACCTCCCGCAACCTAGTGTTGCCGCCACGGCCATGGTTGGCGTGGGTCCTCCTCCTCTTCCCTGACCTCGACGACCACTAGGGACAGTTCCCTCACCTCCGACGCTCCTCTGTGCACCCATGGATTCCATGATCTCGTGGCCAAAGTAGTTAGATTGCACTGGACAGGTCTGCCCATGAGGACAACCTTGCAGCCATCTGGTGGCTGTTGCGTCGGGGCTAGAGCAAAGCGATGACAGCTGAGCTTCCTTCCGATGGTGTGGGTGCATCGAGCCTCCAACAAGACCACTCCACGACCCTCAAATGCTCCAGGGTGTCTCTACCCATCACGGCTAGGGTTTGCATGGAAAGAACAAGAAGAAGAAGAAGAAGAGAGATGCGTGGAACTCTCCTTGGGCTTAGCCATGGGCTCTATCCTTTTATAGAGGAGGGTAGCCATGCCCCAGCATGCTTGCCAATGAAGAAACACAACCTATTCCCAATAGGAATCCTACTTATTTATTGAGAAACAATCTTCTCACTCATATTTATCTCGATAAACTATATTCTTTGGATATTTAGGAATTCAAAAATCCTCTCTCTTATTCTCTTTATGCTTGACTTTTTAATCCATTGGCATGAATTTATATTTCCATTTAGTAGAAAATACCTCGTTTTTAACAATGCCACAAAATCCATTAATTATGTATCACATTATCCTCTTATTTTGTATTATTGGTATTTTCTCTTTATTTTTCTCCATTGGGGCTCCTTGGACCCCAAGAAACTCTAATATTTCGAAATCCTTTTTATTGTATACTCATTATCCTTCTAGATGCATCTATAGCCATTATTTCTCATTATCTTATTTATTTCTTATCTCTTTTTGAGGATTTCTCTTAATCTCTCTTTTTATTTTCCTTATTGGAATTCCTTTTTAACATTAGGAACCTTATGGATACGAAAATCCACCAAAGACAACTCAATTATACCTCTTTCCACTTATTTCCCACATTTTATTATTATTTTCAATTTCTTTCTTACTAAAGAAATATTTCATTGATCTTTTCTTTTCTTGTTGCATTATTTTTGCAACTTTGGACTCCTTGGAACCCAAGGAACCCAAGAGGCACGAAATCTACCTTTGTATAGCATTCTTTTTCCTTCTAGAGGTTTCTACATCTTTCTTTTCTCCATTTTCTTATTTACTCATTTAATAATGGAGTTTCCTTTGTCTTTTCCTTGTTATTGGGCCCAATAGCTAATAAAGCCCACAAAACAACCAACAAGGCTACTGTAAATGAAATCCATTTATTCAAAACAAAATATATCATTATTTGTTCAAATATCTTTAATAGGATAAATTACATTTCTCACCGAAAAGAACCCAAAAATTGGGGTTGTAACATCCTTCCCCTCTTATAGGAATTTTGCACTCAAAATTCCATGAGGCACACAAACAAACAGGATAAGCCTTTCATATGTCCATCATGGCTCCCATGTGGCCTCACCCTTTCCATGATGCTTCCCAAGAACCTTCATCGTCTCATATTCTTCCATCTGAGTTCTTTCTTACATTGGTATAGCGTACCCTCATAGGTGACTCAGGACATTTCAGCCTCTCATAAAGCTGAATAGGTTCATGGCTCAGCACATGGCTTGGGTACCTCACATAGTGCTCTAGCTCAGACTCATGGAACACATTATACATCATGTTATCCTAAGGGGTAAGGCTAAACACAACTATCTCCACCAATCCATCTCAAATGGACCCTATAGATGGGACTCAGCTCTCTCTTAGCTATAACTTAGAGGGGTCAGATTTTCACATCAAATACTCTCCCATAGTGAATTGCATGTTAGTCTGCTTTGCATCAGCTCACAACTCATGTCACCCCTGGGCTCTCTCTCAGCCACTACACGATCAAAGCGACTTCATCTGCACACACTGTGGTTCTTTTCTGACCTTAGCGAGGCCCCTTCACCAACATCATCTCAATGAAGTGGTGACCGACACAACCTCCCTTACATAGCTTCTTTACATCCCGATACTAGGTATGGTGGTTATCATCACATCTTACATAGGACAAGAACTGTCTCTATGTATCACCCTGAATGAGCACACATGCTCTCATCAGACCCTCTAGTCTAGATCATCCTATTAGTTAGGGGTGATAAACTGTACTAACATCGAGTCCTTCATGTATCTACTTCCACCGCATGGAAGCGAATCTTTAGGATATACTCAAGAACTTTTAAACTTGCATCATGGGGTAGTTGAACCATCTCTCTTTCATATGTAGTTCAACCGGATCCGTCCCTTGACAGCATTCTTTCTTTCTCATGTCATCTAGGTAAGGCGATCTACCATAACCCATATTGCAACTTGACCTTCCTTGGTCTAGGGGAGACTTACCACAACATCCATAGTGATCAATTCCCAATCCCCTTTGAGGACTCTTCATCCTCTATACCAACACAGTGAGTTACTGGTGTTCGTCCTTCACCTCTTGACATGCATGGCGACGAGCCACGTGCATCTTTGTACACTTTTCATCTTAGGCATCAAAGTACTGCTACCACTTATTATCTTAGCAGTACCATGGTGTATGGTGATCTTAAAATCATGATCTCTTGTATGTCATGATTCCTCAAGATTAAATCCTCGGAAACCCTAAACCACTCTAGTCGGGGTTTCATCACCTTCTTTTCCACAGAAGTGCATATGAGGTTCTACAATCATCCTTTCATTGTATCAAGTCCTAGGCTGGCTAACCAAACAACCACTAACTTGTTCAACAGATCTCATCACATTTGAGTGTTAGCCAAACATATCTTCTTTCCCAAACTTAGGGCTAACCTAATAGCCTCTTCTATCCTCTAGCTAAACTAGGCAGCTGCATCTCAACCAGAGCATCCATTACCACTTCCCATCCTTAGGTGTTAGGTAATGTTGAAGACATTCACCTCCATCTATTTCACTTATCATCTCATCTCAGACTCTAAGTCTACCTTCATTAAGAACACCTTGAGATCATCCACTTGGTTATCAAACTCAACTTTGTATAACTTGCAAATTCCACATAGCTCATGATAAAGCATCCTCACAAGATGACTACCTTAGTTCTCTTGATGTTTTTTAACCATCTACATATTGTTTACTCCACAAGGGTATTTTATCATCTCTATCCTCATACCTCTTAGAAACGTTTCCACTCACATCATTTTTATTTCTGGTGTATGGTATGTGTACTGTCCTATCTCTCACTCCCATAACAAGAGGAAATAAGCATTTGGCGGTCGTCCAAACACAAAGTTCCCCCTATTCCAAGAGTAGAGATGGTACATCCCACATTTCCAGTACACCTTCAAATCTAAGTTGAAACACACAACTTATGTCTCTACATCACAATGAGTTCGATATCAAAGTTACTTCCATGAAAAACTAGTCTCAAACCTACTTGGATTACCACACAACCCTTGGTCATCTCCTTTAGGTCTATAGGGTGCCGGCACTTTTGGGGTCATCCCTCTTCCCTTATGCATCTAGAGAGTGACCTCCTCATCTACCCTTTGGGTCCCATGAGTTCATGAAGGTGATCAATCTCCTAACCCATGGCCCTCGGATAATGATAGTTGTTACCTCCCGACCCTATGGTCATGTGCAACTAGGGAATTAGGCAACTCCTACTTCCATGGGACTTATCCCTACCTGACCCTAGGATAGACTTAGGATAGTACATGTCCAACTCAGAACCTTACCCAAGTCTTCATCATCTCTCTCTACATTCATGGGATGTCTTTCATCCTTTCACAGGGGTCATGGCGACCTGCCTACCTTGGTCAGGCCCCATACTGGTTACCTCCATGGTAACACATCCATATGCACTTAGAGATGGTTATCTATGGGTGTAGATGTTCATTCTCATACTATGTACTTTTCACTTAGCTTCTCAAGATCCTATAAGACCTCTTTAGGTTACCTCAAAATTGACAAAATAGGTATACACCCTACCAAAGGGTCCCTCTCCCAGGATGGGAAGAAACTACATCTTGATAACAAAGGTCAAAAACGTCCTTATGTCTAGGTTTTACATCCACATGGGCATGCATAACCCTAGCAAGCTACTAAGGCACAAGCAGACCACCTACTAAACCATGTCAGGTCACACTTGTTCTCATTCTCAACATTGGACCAAGAACAAGCATTCCCATGTCACCAACTTAGCTGTGAGGGGTTCATCAAACATACCTTAAACTTAAGGGGTTTCCCTTTCCTCTAAACATGAGGAGTGTCATGCTTGAATCTATAGAAACTCAAATCTCATTAGGAGCATCAGGTATACCACTTCCCCTCTTAGGCCTAGGAACCCTAGGTTCACTTCTTTGACGTCCAATGACCTGCTCAACTTTTAACCACAAAACATGCACTTCCCATTATCATTCCACTTGAACAACACTTTAGAGTGGATTCCTCTTCAAGGACAACCAACAAGGTATAAGGCCTCACAACCTGTTATTAAAATTCTTCATGGTCTAAGGAACTCTTCTTCCCATCTCAAAATGTAAACACCTATACCATAGGCACATAGGTACCATCAGCCTCATCTTCTCTCTAGGGTTTGGTTCCTCTAAAGACAACCAAGATACCATTAGTGTCTAGGGATCAAGAAATGAGGCAACCACTATCATCCACTTAGGTCGCATCATCCTCAACTCCCATTGTTCCTCATATCTCGGAGTCTAAGTTCCCAACCTTCATGCTTGGGTCATGCTCTCTCTTTCTAGAGCTAACCGTACAAACAGTCTTACTATTAGAGGTCCTCTCTCCAAGAAGGATCGAGCTCATAAGCATACCCCTACATGGGTGAAGCCTATGTTCAACTTATGTTTTCTCAAGATTATCCATAGTCCTTTATGCTCATCTCATAAGCTATCCATCATATTTTCCTGGCCAGGGTTTCAACCTACTACCCGCACTACTGACATACTCTGAGTGCATACTATGCCATGCTCATATAAGATCATGGGGTTTCCATAGGTTCTTCACTAACCTCATCATTGAAGGAGCTATCCTTCTCTCTAACATGCACGACCCTTTCCAGGGTTGGTTCGCCAAAGGTACTAGGTCATTCAACCTCACATGGCTCGTAACATCATGGGCATCCAAAAACATGTCCACACACCTGGTCTATCATGATATCTAACTCATCATGCATCTCTCTCTCTCTAACCACCATTTAGGGTTAGGGTTTGCATCAACATCATAGGATGAGCCAAGTATCTTCTTATAATGGAGGTCTCTACCTCCAAGACTAACTTTCTCCAATCATCCTCCTGACAAGGAGGTCTAGCCTCAGGTCTCTCTTGAGGGCATGACAACATATGTCCTACGACCTAAGCATGTATTTATTCATTAGTTTACGCTTAAACTGTTAAGCTTATGTCCATGACATCTTATTTACATGCTTTTCATTAATTTGGTGGAGGATTCCTTAAACCTTATCAACCTTACCCATACCTCAAGAGGGTCAGGAAAAGAGAGAAAACCCTAATCCTTAAAATCCTTAACAACATTTGAGTTGAGAAGGGATGAACAAGAGGAGAGAGTCCTAAAGGTATCTTATTTCGAGTCAAATCCTGAGACATTGAGTAGAAAGTCACACTAATTCGGGAGTCCTCATATTCCGACAAATGGTGCGGAGGAAAATCTTGCTAGCCCCCATACGTGATCCTTTCCTAGACACCTATGTCTTTCAGAAAACCCTCTAATAAATCCCTTCGGTTCTATAGAGTTTGTAAAATTTAATAATTATTAAAGATTAAATGAGGAACCTATGCTCTGATACCAAATGTAATGACCCCGCCTCACGGTAACCCCTAATTAAGGGAGACCCGTAGGTCAGAGTTGTTATCCCAATTAACAGGATCAAGGTTCGACAAATAATCAGTAATAATTATGAAATTCTACCAAACTAAACTAAAATCTGGTATAAAATAAAACTTTGCATACCTTTTTCAAAAACTAGGATATCTACTTTTATCCACATCTGGAGTCTATTCTAACTAATCCTCCTTTGTACTTTAATTATTATTTAATTTCACATATGCCACTTTACTATTTGTCCTTTTCAATCTTGCACCTAAAATGCCGACAAACAAAATGTTGGTCAGCATATCGAAATATGCTGGTATGTGGGGACAACCAAAATTTCACACATATGGAAAACCGTCTAAATATCACAATCAAGTTAATTAACAAGCCAAATTACGCTTTTAGTATGACATTCTCCACCGGTTTTTCCCTAACCTTGGCATACCCACCTTAGGGTTTCTCTATTGCCAATGACTGAAAGCCACCTTCTCAATCCCGAGCTTGATGCCTAGGGTCACCTCTCATAGTGCCTATTAGTCATTCTATAAAGACCACCTTCTCAATCCCAAGCTTGGTGTATGGGTTTACCACTCATGGTGCCCATTGGTCTTCCCTTTTGGGCTTGATCTTTTGGCATCATCCATCAGGGTGGCATGTAGGTGTGAGAATACACACTTCTATTATTATTATGATAATCATAGTGAGTTTATGATTTGCAAGTATGAACATCCAAACTGATAGGTTGCATTCAATGTGATGAATCATCTAGAAAATCTTCAGGAAACGAATGCGATAAACCATAATTAACCATATACCTATCAGGCTGATTCGAGATAGAATTAATCCAATCAATGCAAGAAATCCAATAGGCAAGCAAGCACACAAAGAGATCCTGAAATATGCATACAAATTCCTATCATTGATCATTCCATCAAGATCTATTAAACCTAGCTCGCTTCCTAGGGTTTCTAGTCTACTTTTAGAGTTTCTACTGCAATTAGGGTTTCACTTCATATTTACTATTTTAAACCCCAATTTTATACAATTACTCACAAACCCTAATTATCTCACCTATTCTTCACGAAAGATATTAAGGTTACCTTTTAACAGCATATAACCTTAATTTTGGATTAAAGGCACAATTAACCATCAAATAAGTCTATTATGCTCTTTTACATTAAAACTACCATTTTTATCCTTTTAATTCATGACAAGATCATTAGGCCTAATTATCATCTTTGGTTCCTTCCAGATTAACATCTCATAGTTCATTATGATCTAATTCACATATGAACTCTATCTATCATTCATTCCTCCTTTATACATTAGAAAACCCTAATTACTATATTAAGGGTATTTATCCACAATTAGGAATTTTTATACTCAAAATAGCTTAGAACCATCATATCTCAGCTTTTTTCATAAATTTGAACAACTAAATCCATTAAGAGTTACAATTACTAACATTAGGGTTTCAAGGCCCATTAAAGCTCGTTTATGCACATTAAATTCTAAATTAAACCAATTACGTGCAAAGTTCATACTTTTTGTTCTTAATGTACCTTTTTATAATTAACAGGTTAATATCAACTTTAATCATTAATAAAACCCTTTTTAATACATTAATCATCTCAATTTAGGGTTTCTTAATCATTAATGCATTAAAGTTGATAACTTCCACTACTTTTCGAATTGTAAGAGTAATTAGCTTCTAAAGCTATTTTTAATTAATTCCTCTCATTTTTTTGAGCAACTTTCATATTTTATACTCATTCATCCGAGCTATCAATAAAAAGATATGATTTTTGCAAAATTAACTTACTTGGACCAATGGCAGGCCGCCACGTCGCCAAACCCATGCAATATAGCACGGTCGATTGAAAACATAATCAAATGACCGGATTACCCCTATGTAAGTGGTTGGCACTTCAGCCTGCGAAGGGCATTTCCGTCCAACGCACACTTGGTCGTCTTCCAGCTCCTGCGACCTAGCGCTGCCACCACGGTCGTGGTTGGCGCGGGTCCTCCTCCTCTTCCCTGACCCCGACGGCCACTAGGGATAGTTCCCTCGCCTCTGATGCTCCTCCGCACACCCATGGACACCATGATCTCATGGCCAAAATAGTTGGATCATGCTAGTCAGGTCTGCCCATGCGGACGGCCTTGCAGCCATCTAGTGGTTGTTACGTCAAGGCTAGAACAAAGCGATGACCGCCAAGCTTCCTTCCGGCAGTGTGGGTGAATTGAGCCTCCAAGAAGACCACTCCATGGCCCTCAAATGCTCCAAGGTGTCTCTACCCATCACGGATAGGTTTTTCACGGAAAGAATAAGAAGAAGAAGAAGAAGAGAGATGTGTGGAACTCTCCTTGGGCTTAGCCATGGGCTCTATCCTTTTATAGAGGAGGGTATCCATGCCCCAGCATACTTTCCCACAAAGAAACAAAGACTTTTCCCAATAGGAATCCAATTTCTTTATTGAGAAATAATATTCTCTCTCCTATTTATCTCCTTGATAAACTATATTCTTTGGATTTTTAAGAATTTGAAAATCCTCTCTCTTATTCTCTTTATGCTTGACTTTTAATCCATTGGCACGAATTTATATTTCCTTTTAGTAGAAAATACCTCCTTTTTAACAATGCCACAAAATCCATTAATCATGTATCACATTATCCTCTTATTTTTCATTATTGGTATTTTCTCTTTCTTTTTCTCCATTGGGGCTCCTTGGACCCTAATAAAATCTAATATTTCGAAATCCTTTTTAGTGGATACTCATTATCCTTCTAGATGCATCTATAGCCATTATTTCTCATTATCTTATTTATTTATTTATTAAAATATCTCTTTTTGAGGATTTCTCTTTATCTCTCTTTTTATTTTCCTTATTGGAATTCCTTTTTAGCATTAGGAACCTTATGGATACGAAAATCCACCAAAGATAACTCAATTATACCTCTTTCCACTTGTTTCCCACATTTTATCATTGTTTTCAATTTCTTTCTTAATAAAGAAATACTTAATTGATCTTTTCTTTTCTTATTGCATTATTTTTGCAACTTTGGACTCCTTGGAACCCAATAGCCATGAAATCCACCTTTGGATAGCATTCTTTTTCCTTCTAGAGGTTTCTACATCTTTCTTTTCTCCATTTTCTTATTTACTCATTTAATAATGGAGTTTCCTTTTTCTTTTCCTTGTTATTGGGCCCAATAGCCAATAAAGCCGACAAAACAACCAACAAGGCTATTGTAAATGAAATCCATTTATTCAAAACAAATTATATCATTATTTGTTCAAATATCTTTAATAGGAGAAATTACATTTCTCACCGAAAAGAACCCAAAAATTTGGGTTGTAACAGGCATCATAGACTTGATTTGATAATTGTAAAGGAAACTATGTCTATTATGTTTGTCTCAATCATGAGATGATGACACAAACATGATAGATGTCTAAAGAATGATGTTTCTCACATACATATGTTTTTAGGTCAGGACATGAACAATGGGATCATATGTATGATAAGAGAACGTGCATTCTTTTATGTCCCTAGTTGGATATTATGTGGAAGCAAAATAGACAACAATAATACACAAGACTAGAGTGTGTGTTGGTTGATGACAGAATCTCATTATTCATGATATGTGATATCAAACCAAGCACATAGGTACTTGTTAGAGAATTGTCTATCAGACAGACCCACCTTGAGAGTGATACATGGAGACATTGGAATGGTAGTCAGAATGAGCTTTCATAATGATAGTGGTGATTGTGCTTCTTAGACCTGAAGTCACTACACTCATCGCATGTCATCCAATGTATTTTGATACCATTCAATGTGACCTTGAATAAGGGTTGCCATAAAGTTGGTGCCTAGGTATGTTGTGAAACATGGGGTTTGAGTGTGAGTGATGTAGATGGGATTTGTCCCTCGTACAAGATATTGATATCCTAGCCACTTGATAAATGAGACTGAGAAATGTATGACCATACTCATGTGAATCAATATATGATATGTGAGCTGACATGCATCTCATACAGTCTGCTCTAGTTCTAAGAACATGGATTGAATGTTTATAGGATGACAATGCCCTACCTCAAGTTCAATCCAGATATCAGAGACAAAGGAACTATATGATCATGGTAGCAATGATCAAATATTGTAGGTCGGAGTTGTTCTCCAACTTCCCAATTACTTGGGTAGCAATGATGTGTTGTTAAATACCACTCATTGCTTATGATGTCATAGATTGGTTATGGACATTCACTGCCAATATAACTCGGGACCTATAGGGTCACACGCACAGGATGCATCTAAAATAGGAGTTTATTCATGAATTATGTTTAACTTGATTACTAAAGTGCTTAGGTATTCAATTTATAACAAAAGGATGAAAATTGAGTGATTGGACTGTGACCTAACCTTCTCAAGTGTTGAACTGATTGATGCAAGTGTCAGTCAATTTAAACTACATTTCTTGAACTGGTATATGAACTAACTGATTCAGTTGGTGAATTGACCGGTTCAAGGTTTGAAATGATCGATTCAACTTATGAACCGTCTAGTTCAACAATCAATATGATTGGATCAATGATTGATGTTGACATCATGTTGTTCATTAATCGATATTGAAAGCCAATGTAATTGAGAATAATAAAGTAAGTGAACCTACCGATTCAAGTGTTGAAAAAAAAATCACATGTGAACCGATCAGTTCAGTAGTAAACCAACTGGTTCGATGCTCACATCTTCCAGAAAATTTGTGAAATTTTGTCTCTTGGACTCTCAGATGATCTGGAAACCCTTGTCTTGGACATCCTATGGGGAAGTCTAAGATTTCAGAGACACAACAATAAGCTTTGACAATTGTGTCCTCTCGCATTTGTGGTAACGTGAGAGCCTGAGCAAGTTCTACCTATGAAAAAGGAGGGACAACAAGGGAGAAACAACTCAAGAGAGCAAATCAGCCCTGGTAGGATGTCGTTCAAAGGAACAAATCCTTCCCATTGGCTCTGGTAGCACAACGTGGAGTTCTCGGTGGTTAGTTTGGACTACATAGATGTGTGGAGGTCGTTGTCACCATGCTAGGAGGACAACAACCATTGTTGATGTGTTGTTGCACCAGGAGGACGTAGTTTCCAGTTGTCTGTGTGCGTCCTGCTAAGAGTGAACATCACCGTTCAAGGGTTGTCACTGACTTGCTCCAGGACTAGGTATATTTCTTGCTACCTTTTTTTCCTATATACATCATTGTTGATGTGATTCCCTTATCAAGTAATAGGGACAATTTTTTTTTTATGCTATCTTCTTTGTCATCCCTATTCCCAAACATTGGTATCAGAGCCACATCAATTTATAGTATATCTAGATCTAAATTGATATGATTGGATTTTTTTATTTCATATGATGCAAATATTTAAAATGAATAATGTGATTATCCTATTGATTACCACATATGATCCCACAAATATTAATATGTATATGATATGATATATATACAATCTATACACATCACTCTAAAAGTGTTTTGATGATGGTTGTATGTGTAGTTATGGATAAAACTCCTATGATTGTTTGCATGGTTGTTTGGTTTTCTTTCATGATGTTACTCAATTTTCATACCGAGCATCTCCCCTCCTTTCCATTAGTAAATTAATGCTCCTCCACCTATATTCCCCTCAAATGTAACTCAAGGTTTTCCCTTTTAGAATGTAATATGGAATGGGATAGTTTTAATTTATGTTTCATCATGATAAGACATTTTTCACTTGGCAAGTTGACTAACGAAGAGTCCAACCGATCGACTGGAGGACCAAGGAGTCCAACAGACATGAGGAGCCAACCGATCAACCTGAAGGCCAACCAATCGACTGAAGGGTTCCGACAATCAACCTGGCCAACACAAGTTTCCAGTACATGTTGCTACATGTGATGTGGACCGTAGGTGATAGCAATTCTTTGTAGCTCCAAAGAATTGTGTTAGTATAGATATAACCACCACCCACATATTTCTGATTGCATGTTTCTCATTTGTGGATATAGCATGTATATGATACATACTATAAGTATGTGGTGATTGGATATCTATATGCATTTATATATATAATCCCTCAATAAATATTAAGTATAAGATTCTTTCCATAAGAGACACACATGAAGAGCTTGATAAACCAATCATAGGTTATTCCAAAGCATGGTGCACGGTCTATCTCATGGAAGTGTGATGGTAGATATGTGGATATGTTAGAGTAGGGTACATATTCTATCATGTTGGCTTTCAGGTCAAGCTTAACTAGGTGCCCTTAATGAGATTAAGTACCTAGATGCATACAAATGCATTGTGATAAAGTGTTATGCATGTCATCTATCCAAGAGTTACATGAGATACAATTGACAAATGTTGTCTACCTAAATAGTCAAGTTTGTGGGTGATCAGCCAAAGCTGACTCATGATCTGATGAAATGTGGATCTTGGCTCACTAGAAGGTTCTGCATTACAATCTTCCAAATTGGTAGTGAGGTCTATCAATTTGAACAAAATAATGGGGTTCGTAATTAAATAAAGGCCTAACTAATATTATTAATGTTATCAGATAACATCAAAGTGTGTAGACAAAAGTTGCAGATTTTATTTTGTAGAACCTAATGGCAAACACAAACATTTATCTTCATGATCGATCCTTGAGAAAGACAAGTTGAATGAGAATAACTTCCATGATTGGTTCAAGACATTAAGAAACCTTATCACTCAAGAGTGTAAGCTCTATTTTCTGGAGATGCCAGAGCCAATTGAACCTCCCCCCACTATGCCTAAGGCTGAAAGGATGCTTATAAGAAGCACTTAGAAGATGTTTTGGATGTCTAGTACCTGATGTTGTGCTAAATGAATTATAAGTTGTAGAGACAACACGAGAACATGGATATTATTGAGATGGTAACACATCTTAAGAACATGTACCAAGTTCAGGTAAGAGAAGAGAGATATGATGTCTCTGAGGTGTTGTCCAAGTGTAACATGCAGAAGGGGATCTAGTAGGTTCCCATGTACTCAAGTTTATTGGGTATGTGGAGAACCTTACTAAACTAGGATTTCCCTTGGGTCAAGAGTTGGCCAAAGATATGATTTTGTAGTCATTTTTGGAATCATATAGCCAATTTTTCATGAACTACAACATGAATGATTTTGACATGTCATCATTAGAATTACTTGGCATGTTGAGGATAGCTAAAGAACATATAAAAAAGGACCCAAATCTATGATGATGATCAACAGAGGGAAGTCCAAGGGTAAAGGAAAAGCTAATAAGAGTTCTAAAGCTAGCTAGAAATCAAAATCTTCTGCACTGTAAGTTAAGGGAGGAACGAATAAGGAAGGAAAGTACCACCACTATCACTAACTTGGAAACTAGAAAAGGAATTATCCTCTTTATGTAGAGGATCTCAAGAAGAAGAAGGAGATATAGATCTCCATTTCAAGACCGGAGAAGAAGTAAGCTAGAACTATGTGGAGTAAAAAAAATTGCCACTACAGTTAGAATATGTCATTCAACCTAATGTGCATGTAATAGAACTAGTGAATTGCTATTATGTACTTACCATTGATACAAACATCATATATCTTCTATGGACATGAATATCATGAATAAATTGTTGTTTCATTTTAAAAGATAAGATCTTGTATGGCAATGTCCTATGTCTCATAATCTATACTTTATAGTTTTAGAGAAAAATATGCATAACACATATACTAAATGACTCGATGACTCAAGTAATGAATACCCATAGCATTGTCATCTAAGGAACACAAATGATAAATGCATCTCTAGAATCCATGTGATGATTGTTGAGACTCTTTTGGTTACTGAACCAATATAAACATGATAGTATTATTTATTGGGTAATATGGCAAAAGCACCTTTCTCTAGTTGTAGAGAGAGAGTTAGTATTCTATGAGGGGCTTGTACATATTGATGTATGTAGACCTTTCAAAATAAATGTTAGAGGTGGTTACTAGTACCTCATTATATTTATTAATGATCTTTGTAGACATGGTAGTTTGTATTTAATGAAATACAAATATGAATCTCATGATGTGGTCAAGGAGATCATGAATGAAGTACATAACCAACTTGGTATGAGTATCAAAACATTTGGACATGATAGTTATGGAAAATACTTTGAACCAAGAGTTTGAGGACCTTCTAGGAGACCTGATAGTGTATCACAATGAACTCCACCTGAAGCATAATGATGTATCAGAAAGAAGGAATCATACACTATTAGTCATGGTGTAATTATCAATAAATCTAGATAATCTTATAATTTCCTTTTTGGCACATGCTTTACACTAAAAAAATGTACCGTCTAAAATGGTTCAAAAGACACCATGTGAGATATGGCATGGGAAGTGTCTCGATGTGTATTTATAAAGATTATGATTGAAAGATTATTTAAGAAAATAGTTTCTTAAAAAGCTTTGTCCACAAATCACATAAATTTTATTTCGTTGAATACTACTTTTGCATTCTAACTGACTACAAAAGTGATTATTGTTGGATGTATGTATTCCTACAAGTAATTTAATTCCAAAGGAATTAATGGGAGAAAAGTAGAACTAAAAAATTTTGAGACCAACAAGACAACATTGAACCTAAAAGAAGTACGGTAGGAATAAGAAGAATCACATATTTTTGTGGAGTCTCAAGTTCCCTGTGTAACACAAAACCTCATCGATAGTAGAACACGCCTTGAGTTTGAAAGAGTGTGATATCTTATAACTTAGAAAGGTAGTGAGTTGGTCATAAATGATGAGCCAACAACCTATCTAGAATCTATTGAGGGACTAGAGTCTGAGAAATAGCTTGAATCCATGAGATCCAAGATGAACTCCATGTACACCAACAAGGTATGACCTTGATGGATCCACCTGAAGGGGGTAAAACCCATAGGGTGCAATTGGGTCTTCAAAAGGAGACAGACATGGATGTTAATGTACAAATCTATAAGGGGTGATTGATTGAAACAAACTACAAACAATTTGAAATTGTTGAACATGATGAAATCTTTTACCAATTTATGTGGTTAAATCCATCGAGATCATGCTTGTCGTTGCAGCTTAGTATGACTATGAGATTTGGCAAATGGATGTTAAAACTACATTCCTTAATAGGAATATTGTAGAGGATGTGTGTATGACACAACCTAAAAGGTTTTATAAATCTAATCATTGCAAATAAAGTTTGTAAACAACCAAGGTCAATGTGAGGATTGAAGAAAGCATATCAGAGTTGAAATCTTCAATTTTGACCAGATCGTCAAAGAGTTTGGTTTTCATCAAAATGAAGATAAAATATGTGATTACAAAAGTTGAGTGGGAGCATATTGATATTCCACATAATGATGCTAAATGACATCCTTATCCTGCATATATTAAAACCTGACAAAGAAAGTACCTTCTCTATGAAGAATTTAGGTGAAGCATCCTATGTGATAGGAATCATGATTTATAGAGATAGATCTAGAAAGATTCTTGATCTAAGAAAGAGCACATACATTGGCAAGATGCTAAAGGGGTTCAGCATGTAGGACTCAATGAGAGAAAATTTGTGAAATTAGTCTCTCTAGAGCCTAATGTCTCAGTTCTTGTGAAGAACGGGAAAATATGTGTAAGATGCCATATTCATTCACAACTGGATCTATCGTGTATGCACTGTTATGTGCTCCTCTTGTTGTCTCATATGTATTGGACATGACAAGCAGATCCCAGTCAAAGTCATTGGACTACCATAAAGAACATCCTTAAGTACTTGAGAAGCACTATAAGGATCGGTTCCTTGGTTATGGTAATAAGGAAAAGTTGAGTGTAAAGGGTCATTCTGCTTATTCAAACTTCCAAAATGAAAAACTAGATCACTGCCTAAATTTGTGTTTGAACTTAATGTGAGAACTTTAAGTAGGAAAATGTTTTGAGCAAGAGATAGTTGTTTGAATTCTACAATGGAAACCAAGTATCTTGGTGTTATGAACATAGTAGATGATATTGTATGGATCTAGAAGTTCATGTAAATGAACTTGTGGGAGGTTTCAACCAATGATGACACGGTAGAGATACAGTGATAGCAATGGAGCTACTGGATAGGCAAGGAATCTCAGATAGCATACTACAACAATTCCATCTCATGTGAAAAGACGTACAACGAAGACATGTGAAAAGTTGCAAAATACCAACTAGAAGTAAACATTGCTAAACCGCTATAAAAGTGATTGTGCATCAGAAGTATGATGGACATGTTGAAGATCACTTGGAATAATGTTTGTAAGTGATCAGGTACTAAGTGAAAGTGGGAGTTTGTTAGTATGTATGCCCATAGAGCCAATATATGATGATTGTAATGGAGCATCATATACTTGATTTGATAATTATAAAGGTAATTTCATCTATTATGTTGCCTCATTCATGAGATTATTCCACAAGAATGATAGATGTCTAAAGAATGATGTTGCTTGATGACATATGTCTTCAGGTTGAGAACTTGAACAATGAGATCATATGTATGATAAGATCACATGCATTTTTGTTATGTCCCTAGTCAGATATTATTGTGGAAGCAAAATTGACAACAATAATACACAAGACTAGAGTGTGTATTGGTTGATGGAAGAATCTCATTAGTCATGATATGTGATATCTAACCAAGCACATAGGTACTTGTTAGAGAAAAGTGTGGGACAAACCCACCTTGAGAGTGATACATGGAGACCATGGGATGGTAGTCACAATCATATCTTGTAGTGATAGTGGTGATTGTGGTTCTTAGACATGAATTCACTACACTCATCACATGTCATTTAATTTATTGTGACACCATCCAATGCAACCTTGAATAAGGGTTGCCATAAAGGTGCTGATTGGGTACATTGTGACACTTGGGGATTGAGTGTGAGTGATATAATAGAATTTGTCCCTCCTATAGGAGATCGATATCTTGGCCACTTGATATGAGAGACTGAGAAATATATGGCTATACTCATGTGAATCTATATATGATATGTAAGCTAACATGCATCTCATACAGTGTGCTCTAGTTCAAGGAACATAAATTGAACATTGTGAGGATGAAGATTACATGCCTCGAGTTCAATATGGATATCATAGAAAAAGGAACTATACGATCATGGTAACACTGATCATGGATTTTAGGCTAAAGTTGTTCTCCAACTTTCCAACTACATGATTAGCATTGATGTGTTACTAGATACCGCTCATTACGTGTGATGTCATAAATTGGTTATGAACATTCACTGCCAATGTAACTTGGGACCTATAGGTCCACACGCATAGGATCCAACTAGATTAGGGGATTATTCATGAATGACGTTTAACTTGATTACTATAGTGTTTGGGTATTCAGTTTAAACAACAATGTCTAAAAATTGACTGACTGGACTATGAACCGACCAGTTCAAGTGTTGAATCAATTGATTCAAATGTCAGGTCAATTTAAACTTCAGTGTTAAACATTGCCTAAACTAGGATATGAACTGGCTGATTCAGTTGGTGAACCAATTGGTTCAAGGTCAGGAATGATCAGTTCAACTTGTGAACTGCCTAGTTTAATAATCAATATGATTGGATCATGGATTGATGTTAGCCTCATGTTGTGCATTAACCGAATATTGAAAGACGGTGTAATTGATAATAGGAAAACAAGTGAACCGATCGGTGCAAGTGTTGAACTGATCATTTCACTTATGAATCGATCCGCTCAGCAGTGAATTGACCAGTTCGATGCTCACAACTTCCAAAAAAGTCATGAAAATTACATCTCTTTGACTCCAGATGATTTGGAAACCCTGACCCTAGCCACCTTATAAATATGGGGGCATTCTAGGATTTTGGAGATACAACAACAGGCTTTGACAATTGTTGTCCTCTCATAGTTGTAGTAACGTGAGAGCATGAGAAAGTCATATACATAAAAGGGAGGGACAATGATAACATCCAATTTTGTGGATAATTCATGCCTTAACTTACCTTCTATCTCTCACCTTTTATGCATAGACATACCCAGTTTTACTATGATTTCATTCAAAACACATTTTACCTTGTCTCCATGATAATCCCAAGCCCTTTTGTGTAGGAAACCCCAGTACTTGACATGAGAATAGGATGACCATCAACCCCTACAGTCAATGGACACCTTCACCCAGGTGTTAGAACTACCATTGACCCCCACGATTGAAGACATCTTCGGTCAAGCTTTAAGGTAACCATCCCCCCCTAATTCCATCGAGTTCAAGGTGTAAGGAGCTAAAACTGTCGAACCATTGGGTGTGTGATTGATGAGCACCCTGACCATCATCCCCCTAGGGTTCTCAACTGAAGGCGTGTCGTCGATGTTCACTCTGACCGTCGCCCAAAGTCCATCGTCCAATGGTTGTTCTCTACACCACCTATGGGTGTTTTGGCTATCAATTGTAAGCGCACTACTAATGGTCATTATGTGCAGAACCAATGGTCACTCTAAATGTTTCCCGAAGGCTCCACTACAGGCCATGGTCCATCGATGGCCAAATTGGCTTGCCACCGATGGAATCTCTACAAGAACAGTCATTCGAGACCGTTACTCACATGCCCTAAGGCATGGACTCCAGGGACTAGTAGTGCAAGAAAAGATGTGCCATGAGCCTTATAATTAAAGACATAAGTAGACGTAGTGACAGTTGCATGATGCTAAGGTCAAAAGATCTAGCTCCCATAAAGGATGGTGAAGTATCATCAGAGAAGAAGGAGAACCATCAGTCTCGACTCTCACCCATCTGTGCTTGGACATCTGAGATGAGGGTTCTGACTGTAAGGAGTGGCACCCAGAGGGGATCCACTCCTTACTAAAATTTGAAGAATAAAACATACATTCCAAACATACTCATAAGGTGTGCTAGAACAGGTGTAAAATTTTTAGATCTTCATTAATGGTATACAAAAGACCAAAGTAAACATGCGGAATATAATTTCATGACTATAATCAATTTTAAAAAAGTACATCGTCATCTCCCATAAAGGGGTTACATGGATATTACATCATAAGGATCTAGTAGAGGGAAATCTAAACCATATCAAGATTGTCTATCTGTTGTAACTCCTTAAGCAAAGTCCATGTTGACTTCCATGTTCTCCTTAACCTACACCTAGGATTGGAAGCATATTCAACAAGAAGAGAAAAAGTACATGGCATCAGCAAAAAGCTACTATGTGCATACTAAAATGAAATTGAGAAATATATGGAATAAAGGACATCAAAATAAAAGGATTCCCATAGAAAAGTAAAGTACAACCCGATCGGGCATAAAAGAAATGAATCACAATAAAAGAAATGAATAAGAGCAAAGTATAAGAACAAGGCATCCATGTGTTCCACATGTGACAATATTAGACAATATAAACATGTAGGTAGGAAATAACACATCTACCAAAAATGTGGGGTGAGTAGGTCTTGTATACATCTACTCTAAAATATGGAGTGGTGGGGTCTGTCAACATCTGCCTGGGCAGAAAAACATGTCTTCCCTAAATATTTTCACATGCAGGAATTTTCACATCTGCACTCATATGTGGGAATTTTCACATCCACATAAAAAGCACATGTGCATTATA
Source organism: Alisma plantago-aquatica (assembly GCA_963693085.1). Classification (NCBI taxonomy): domain Eukaryota; kingdom Viridiplantae; phylum Streptophyta; class Magnoliopsida; order Alismatales; family Alismataceae; genus Alisma; species Alisma plantago-aquatica. The sequence goes on along the minus strand of OY856414.1, from coordinate 124,981,671 downwards.
CTAGTAGTCACCACATGATGCATAACAAAAGAATAAATAAGAATGAACCAAATAAGAGAGATGAGAACATCCATAAATACATAAAGTGGGATCACATGATCCTAATCAGCATCCACCTTAAAAGTGGATCAAAGAGAATATATCACCAAAGAATGTTCCACCATGAGTAATGTATAAGGAAGAGTCCAAAAGAATGTCCAAATAGGATAATATGATCACAAAATCGGTAACAAATAAATTAGTTCACATGAACCTTAATTTTCAAAGAAAAAGAGAGAATGTGTAGGCTAATGTCCATAGGACCAAGAGAAAGATAAAAAGGGGTTAACTGCTCAAAAGGAATAATAGGGGATGCAAACATACCTTATTTTAAAGTCCTAGAAACACTCTTCACCAACCTAGTTGTTTCCAAGGTCTCTTTTGCCTAGTTACAAATTATTCACATGTATTAGGGTTTTGGATATTCATAAAATGTAATGAAACCCTAATTCTAGACCCTTCTAGAAAACATTAGATTTTAACTCTGAAAACTTGACCAAATGATTTATTAGATTCTCCTAGTCAAGAAAATATATATTTATGTCTGTTTTGGAGTTAATATGTTAAAGTTGTGACTTTTAGGGATTTTATGCATATAATTCATTATCCAAAACCATCCTTCGTAAAATCATAGAAATTGGGCATTGAAACATTTTTATCAGAAAGAATACATTTTTTTATTCCAAAACATATTTTACTTTAATTTTTGGACAAGCGGGTTAAAAGATTCAAATTTTACAAATTCGGCCAATCAGAAAATCAATAAATGCGAAATAATCATCAGCAAAATTGTGAGAGAGGGAGAGAGTGGGACCCACCATGTGACTTGTCCTAAACAAAGTCAGCCAAGTCACAGATCAATGCCCAATAGTGCCACACCACAAGCAAAAAAACGGTGAGTGAAAAGACCAAAATACCCTTGCAAGGAGAACAAAGGTAAAAGGAAACATAGAAGGGCAAAAGTAGAATTTCACGAAGGGGATTCTTCCCCAACCTCTTGCCCATTCATGGACGGTGGAAAGAAGTTGCTTGCTCCAAAAAATTTGGGCATTTTTGCAATACCTGATCAAACAAAAAACCGAAAGCAATGAAATGAAGAAAAGAAGGTGACAAACTCACCTACCTAGTTAATTAGGATGTAGGTGCCACCGAGGTCGAGGAAAGGGAGCTGCAAACCAAGAAAGAAAACCCACTTGTGTATGATGATGAAAGGAAGTTTGTGAGCAATTGAGGTGAGAGGAGAGCCCAACATAGGAGAACGGAGATGTGGTTTGGGTTACTTATAGATGTGGGTGTGTGAAGCACAGAAAAGGGAAGTTGCCATGAAGAAACTTTCCCAAGATTTGGGTGTTTCCTAAAGTCATAACCATATGCCTCGAATAAGGTATAGAATTGTGTGTAATTCTTTCCCAGTTCCAAAGCAACAAAAATCTTGGAGAAATATGGATAAACGAGGAACAAATTGCAAGAAATATGAATCACCAAAATAATGGCTTATTTCCTATTAGGCACAAGGTAGGTGATGACCTATGAACTGTTGGATCGTTGATCCAATGGTCCAAGTTGCATGCACTACATCAAAAATTATGACATTAAATGTGATTGCCAAATCTGAATATGACTAAAGTGTATTGTTCAATTATTTAGTTTTTTTTCTCTCTCTTCAATTGAGGATGCAAACAAACTCCAAATTTAATGAAATTTGACACCTAGCCTATTTTGGACATGAGGAATCTAGATATGGCCTTAGTTTTTTCTTTTGAAGACTTTAGATATTATATTTAATTATTTTAAAATAAACCTTATTTTATCTTTCTTAATGCATTAGAAACTTTTAGAATTACCCAATTAATGTGAAACTTCATCCTCAACCAAATTAAAACATTTGGAACACGAATATGCCATTCGTTTTGTTACTTGGGATTATTTTTCTCATTATTTAATATTTCAGACAATTACATATTTTCTCTCTCATAGTCTATACATGAACATTAAAGATTATCCAAATTACATGAAAATTTACCCAAAGGCTATTTTTAATGGGTAGATTATGAATCCAAGATTATATTCCACTTTTGGAATCATTAACTATTTTATTTCATATTTTGAAGTAAAATCACCTTTTATTTTTTGAATATTAAATATAGCTATTATTATTCCAATATTATGAAACTTGGCCTCCAAGCCAAATCATATCCAGGGAAAACGAATCTGAAATTATATATAACCCATTAGTCTTACTTTTATGAGTTTTACACTTGTGGCTCATTATTGTTTTAGTTAATATTATTTCATTAATATAACCATCATATTACCACCAAAAGGATATATGCCATTTTTATGCACAAAATATTATATATTTATCTTTTATCTCATTCAATTTATGAATTGTAAATTTATTTCTATTATGTATCAATATTCTCAATTATGCACACTTAAACCCTCTATGCACATTATTTCTCTTAACCTCATGCCAAAATCAACATTATCTCATGTGACATATTTTATTGATCTTAAGATTAATTGTGAGGGAATTAAGCCATATTTGTTTTCATGCATATATGTTTGGATGATTTATTCATGAATTAATATATTAGGGTTAGATTTAACTAATATTAGGTATATCTTTATCCCTATTTGGCTAAACCCAAAGAACCAAGTTGACTACCCTCCAAGACATGTGATCAGGGTCAAAAGGCTAGGTTTCAGTTTATTACAACACTCCACACCTTAAAAGGATTTTATCCTCAAAATCTAATCATCCATACATCATAAACCAACTATTATCCACCCAATGTTTTACATATTTAGCCAAGTTAAACAACATATTGGTACTATGGTTACTTTTTTGTTTGTGAATATGTTAGGGATTTTAATTTGTTCATGTATTCAATTAAAAAGTCATAACCAACTAGGGTTGATTTTTAGGTCCTTGTGTCTCTAACCTAACAACCATAATATTCATCTTGTCAATCCAGATAGTCATAAGTTATAAAGGGTATGTCCACTTCCTATATTATTCCACATATCCTTAGTTACTTCTTCATAGAGAAAACTAGGGTTTAGGGTATCTGTGTCAAACTAATTCTAGGGTCTCACTATCCATACTTCACACATCTCTTATTTGTGACTTAGTTCCAGAAAACTTTGATAAAATCTAGAGAAAACTTCTTTTGTACATATAGAAGTATAAGGAAAATAATTTTGATGATGAAAAACTTTGCAATGTAAAACTAACATGCCAGCCAAAAATGTTACGGGGAGCAATTCACAATTTTTTCCATAATAATATCTCCTTATTTTACAACTACCTGGGCCTCATAACCTAATTCCATCCTCAGGCCAAACGTCCTAACATCCAAGGATACATGTCACCTTTAAACTATATTGTAGGGTAAGATCATCCAAAACCTCTTCACATTAGTGTTTACTCATCATGATTCTAATGTGAAACTCTTATGATCCTAAATCAACCTTTCATCATCGCATGAAAATATAGGTCAATTCTAGGGTGAACATGTCACTTGCAGGGGAACTATGTAAGGCAAAGTTTCTAATTAGGGAGACAAAATTGAAATAGTCAAATTTTTACTACCACGGGCTCTGATGTCATGTTGTAAGTAGTGGGACCCGGAGGGGATCTACTCCCTACTAAAATTTGAAGAATGAAACATACATTCCAAACATATTCATAAGGTGTGCTGGAACAGGTGTAATTTTTTCAAACCTTAATTAATGGTATACAAAAGACCAAAGTAAAGCAACGAAATATAATTTCATGACTATAATCAATTTTACAAAAGTAAATCGTCATCTCCCATAAAGGGTTTACATGGATATTAAATCATAAGGATATAGTAGAGGGAAATCTAAACCATATCAAGATTGTCTCCAAGATGCAACTCCTTAAGCTAAGTCCATGTTAACTATCATATTCTCCTTAACTACACCAGGGGTTGGAAGCATACCCCAGCAAGAAGAGGTAAAGTAGATGACATCAGCGAAAAGCCGGTATGTGCATAGTGAAATGGAATTGAGAAATATATGGAATAAAGTACATCAAAATAAAAGGCTTCCTCTAGAAAAGTAAAGGACTACTCGACGAGCATAAATGAAAATAATCATAATAAAAGAGTTAAAGAAAAGCAAAGTATAAGAACAAGGAATCCATGTGTTTCACCTGTGACAATACTAGACAATATAAACATGTAGGTAGGAAATAACACATTTATCAAATATGTGGGGTGATAAGGTTCTTGTATACATCTGCTTTAAAATATGGAGTGGCAGGGTCTATCAACATCTGTCTGGGAAGGAAAAACATGTTTCCCTAAATATTTTCATATGTAGGAATTTTCACTTTTGTATTCATATGTGGGAATTTTCACATCCACATAAAAAGCACATGTACATTAAACTAGTAGTCACCACATGATGCATAATGAAATAATAAACAAGAATGAACCAAATAAGAGAGATGAGAATATCCAACAAATACATAAAGTGGGATCACAGGATCCTAATCAGCAACCACCTTAAAAGTGGGAAAAAGAGTTTATATCGCCAAAGAATGTTCCACCATGAGTATATATAAATAAGATTCCAAAATAATGTACAAATAGTATAATATGATCACATGATTAGTAACAAATAAAGTAGTTCACATGAACCATAATTTTCAAAGAAAAAGAGATAATGTGTGGCTAGTGTCCATAAGATCAATAGCAAGATAAAAATGAGTTAATTGCTCAAGGAATAATAGGGGATGCAAACATACATTATTTAAAAGTCCTAGAAATACTCTTCACCAACCTAGTTGTTTCCAAGGTCTCTTTTGCCTAATTACAAATTATTCACATGTATTATCATTTTGGAGATTCATATAAATGTAATGAAACTCTAATTCTATACCCTTCTAGAAAACATTAGATTTTGAATCTAAAAACTTTACCAAACAATTTATTAGATTCTCCTTATCAAGAAAACATATATTTATGTCTATATTGGAGTTGATATGGTAAAGTTGTGATTTTTAGGGATTTTATGTATATGATTCATTATGTAAATCATCCTTCACAAAATCATAGAAATCAAGCGTTGAAACCATTTTTATTAGAAAGAACACATTTTTTATTCCAAAACATATTTTACTTTAATTTTTGGACGAGAATTAAAAGATACAAATTTTACAAATTCGGTCAATCAAAAAATCAAGAAATGTCAAATACTCATAAGTGAAATTGTGAGAGAGGGAGAGAGTGGGATTGTCGCTTGACTTGGCCCAATCAAGGGAAGACAAGTCATGGGTCAACACCCAATCAGGCCACACCACAAGCAAAGAAACACTGAGCCAAAAGACCAAAACACCCTTGCAAGGAGAACAAAGGAAAAAAGGAAATGCAGAAGGGAAAAAGTAGAATTTTGAGAAGGGGATTCTTCTTCAACATCATGCTTATTCATGGACGGTGGGAAGGAGTTGCTTGCTCCAGAAAATTTGGGTGTTTTCGCAATACTCGATCAAATGAGAAACTAAAAGTGGAGAAAGGAACAAAAGAATGTGACGAACTCAGCTAGCTAGTTAATTAGGATGTCAGTGTCGCTGAGGTTGAGGAAAGGGAGCCGAAAACCAAGAATGAAAACCCATATGTCAACAATGATAAGAGGAGGTTTGTGAGCAACTGAGGTGAGAGGAGAGACCAATAGAGGAGAACGGAGATGTGGGTGGGGTTACTTATAGATGCGGGTGTGTGAAGCAAAAAAAAGGAAGTTGTCGCAAAGCAACTTACCCAAGATTTGGGTGTTTCCTAAAATCATAACTATATGCCTTGAATAAGGTATAGAACTATGAGAATTCTTTCCCATTTCCAAAGCAACAAATATCTGAGAGAAAGATGGAGAAACGAAGAACAAATCGCAAAAATACAAATCACCAAAATATTGTCTGGTTTCCTTTTAGGTGCAAGGTAGGTGATGACTTGTGATCATTGGATCATGGATCCAATGGTCCAGGTTGCATGTGCTAGATCAAAATGCATGACATTAAATGTGATTGTCAAATCCAAATATGACTAAAGTGTATTGTTCAATTATTTAATATTTTCTCTCTCTTCAATTGACGGTGCAAACAAACTCCAACTTTAATAAAATTTGGCATCTAGACTATTTTGGACATGAGGAATTTGGATATGGCCTTAGTTTTTGCTTTTGAAGACTTCAGATATTCTAGTTTATTATTTTAAAGTAAACCTTATTTTCTCTTTCTTAATGCATTAGAGACTTCTACAATTGCCCAATTAATGTGAAACTTCATCATCAAGCAAATTAAAACATGTGGAACATGAATATGCCATTAGTTTTATTCCTTGGGATTGTTTTTCACATTATTTAATATTTCATACAATTACATACTTTCTCCTAATCTACACATGAACATTAAAGGTTATCCAAATTACATGAAAATTTATGCAAAGGCTACTTTTAATGAGTAGATTATGAATCCAAGATTATTTTCCACTTTTAGAGTCATTAAGTATTCTATTTCATATTTTGAAGGAAAATCACCTTTCTTTTTTAAATAAATAAATATAGTTATTATTATTCCAAAAATATGAAAGTTAGCCTCCAAGCCAAATTATATCCAAATAAAATGAATCTGAAATTATCTTCAACCAATTAGTCTTCCTTTTATGAGTTTTACACTTGTGGCCCATTATTATTTTAGTTAATATTATTTCATTATTGTTACCATCATATTACCACCAAAAGGATATATGCATTTTTATGAACAAAATATTATATATTTATCTTTTATCTCATTTAGTTTATTAATTATATATTTATTTCAATTATGTATCAATATTCTAAATTATGGAGACTTAAACCCTCTATGGACATTATTTCTCTTAACCTTGTACCAAAATCAACATTATTTTATGTGACATATTTTATTGGTCTTAATATTTATTGTAAGGGCATTAGGCTATATTTATTTTCATGCATATACATTTGGGTGACTTATACATGCATTAATATATTAGGGTTACATTTAACTAATATTGGGTATATCTTTATTCTTGTTTGGCTAAACCCAAAGAATCAAGTTGACTATCCTCCAAGACATATGATCAGGGTCAAAAGGCTAGGTTTTTGTTTGTTACACTGATAGTCCCCCGCCTTCACCACTCCATCTGTCTGCCTAACGCACCATGACAAACAAAGAGGACATCCAACCAACTTTGATTGTCGCCCCACCTACCCCAACGAGGAGCTGCCAACTATCGGTTCTAGCCACTGGGTGGCTGTAGTCAGTGTATCATCTTCTTCTTCAGTCCATCCTACCTCATCTTATTCTTTTACTCCCATTTTCCAGCAGCACTCCATGTTCTCATCCATTTGTAAATCTGTATTGTTTCTCATGAAAATGAGTGTATAAACTCATTGCTTGGGTTGGGAGTAGTCGCTAAGCATCTCCCAACATGTATATACTTACATCCATTTGAATATATATGATCTTAGCAAATATTATCTCCATTCTCTTGTTCTTAGTGCTTCACTTGTATGATTAGCTACCATCTTTTGATTTTTGATAGATAGTGTCTCGAAAGAGTAATGCTATCCTTGTCTAAGTGTTCTAGAGTTACATGAATTCATGAAAATGTTGGAATGTTAAATTTAGTGATAATATGGTTATAATTTGTGGTTGTTTATTTGTCATCTTGAGAGAGAGACAACCTTATAATCTAGATCTATCCTAAGCTTGAGAGAGGAGGGAATAGACACACATGATGATTACTTTAAATATTGCTAAGGGTATACAAGGGGGTGTGAGTATTGCATGTTGGTGAGAGATCTTAGTGGGTGAAACCCAATCTAAGTTCCCTTCCACATATCTTGTTACCACGTGTTTGTTTACTTTTGTTCTTTTATTTTGTTTATTTATCTTTCTTTACTTGTTTTGTTTGTTTAAAGTAATATCATTTCATAAGGAACAACTTTTAAAACTACCCTTCTTGGTTGGTGTAATTGAGATAAGATTCTATGTTCTTTGAACTTACCATCATGTCCCTATGGATCAACCCTGATTATTACATCGGACCCCGTATAATAGTTGTGGGGGCCAAAGAAGTCAGGTTACAAATTTAGGAGTTTGACTATTCTAGACCTGCTCCATTTTGGATGTGTGATTTAGGTCAGTCAACTTTTTGGCATAATTGTCAAGGACAAGGAAAATTGTACTATTAAGAACATGAGTTTACTCACCATACACATGTGCCTCAAGTTTAGAAATAGACTTGAATGCACAAATTCTAAATCTACTACATTTAACTATTTTACTTCATTCCATATGTCCAATTTTTTGACTCAACTATGTGAACTGTTTAGGTATCATTTGGAGGAGTAGGTTTAGACAACACCATATTCTCTTTTTGCATCAACATGTTGTCCCATAGAGGAGGACTTCCTCCTAGTGGACGTGGGAGAGGGCATCTTGAAGAAGGTTAGAACCCAAGGGTGGAGGATTTCTAAACTCTGTCGGTAACTGAGTCCGAACGTGACAAGCGCACTCGGATGGAACTAGACAAGGGCGCTACAAAAGACACCATAATAGCAAAGAAGAGCCTAAAGAACACCATGAAGATGCAGAGCGTGATGAAAGGCACCATGATGACCATCATCGTCATCAAGAAAGAAGACACCGGAGGAACCATCACTAGCATGAGGACAATAATTGTGACAAAAAAGATGGCAATGAAGAGGAAGAAGAAGAAGGTTGTTCCCTTAGAGAACTAACAGTGACCAGAGCTAATGAATCTAGATGCCATGTCATCATTTCCTAGTTTGATGCTATGAATTTTGAGTTGAAACCCGTAGTCATATCAATGATCTTAAAAAAAACATTTCAGGGGTAACTCAAAGAATGAGAATCGTTATCATCATCATGATGCCTTTAAGAACATATGTGATGCCACTAAGATGAGAAGAGTGTCGCAGGAATTTATATGTTGTAAGGGATTCATCTTCTCTTTAGATGACAAGGCTCTATCCTAAAATCTTAGCTTGCCTCACAGATCTACTAATGGATGGAGACCTCTTGATGATGCTTTTGTCACAAAGTTCTACCCAACTGAGAAGACCATCAGGAATAGGCACAAGATTACTATGTTCATGCAAAAACTTGGAGAGAATCTTTACAAAGCATGGGAATGACTCCAAGAATATTAGATGTATTGTCCTCATCATAATTATGACAAGGGTTTTCTTGTGACCACATTTTATAATGGGTTAACTCCCACATAGTGGACTTCACTGAATGTCGCCTATAGAAGTGATTTCCTTGGTACAAATCCAAAAAACACCATGCTAATTATTGAAAACATGTCTACACTACAAGAAGATATGGAATATGAAAGAAGTGATAGGGGCTCAATGAAGAAGGCTAACTCTGAAGGACCCTCTGTTGAGGCTAAAGCTATAGAGAACATAACTTCACAAATCTAAAAGATAGCTCTAGATGTCAAATAATTGAAGGATATTGGGAGAAAAGGCAAGGCCAAGACTGAGAAAGTTATGAAATGATCACCTGTAGTGAGGGAGGGCACGACATAGATAATTGCATCTACACTCAACTAGAGGATGATGACGAAAGTGCAGATGAGGAAGAAATTAAGAATGTCTTTTATGTAAATTTTAAAATACCAAATCACCCTGGTTTTAACTATGGAAACAAATATGTTGTTGAGAACTCTCATCAACTGGACAGTTCATCTAAGCCACCCCTAGGGTTCAAAAAAGGAGGTGGATAGGCCCAGTACACCAAAACCACAACCTACCAGCAAAATAGAAACAATAACCAAGTTCAAGGCCAATATCAGAACAAGAACACAAACTGCTAGAGTCAATATCAAAGACAAACCAAGAGTAGTAACCATCTAGAATGATACTCAACTATTTGATTTTGCTGAGAGACAAGTCCATGTGAATGATCTGCTCACTCAAAGTGCCATAACTAACTCAGGCATCTTAACCATGATGCAAACTCAAATGGCCGACATGCAAATGCATCAAAAATAGATCGATCAGTAACTCGGACAACTTTCCAAATTCATAAAGAATCCTCAAGGAAAGATCCCCTCCAACACGAAGACTATGAAGACGGCTACTCTTCTCTCAGAAAATGTTGTGGAAAGGAAACAAGAAGATATTCATCAAGAGGAAGAGACTTCCACCAAGCCACAATCTGAACCCTCTATAGTAGAGGAGAAATTCAAGAAGGAAGAGACCACAAAGGAGGATAAGAGTAAAGGAAATGGCCCAAGAAAAGAGGAGTGCAAAGACTAAGAAGCTAGATCCTGCTGAAGAAGTATTTACACAAAGAAATCCATATGCCCTAAGAGTTCCTTCCCCTATAAATCGATATATCACATCTTAAGAAAAGGTACGAGAAGTTCATGGAGGTTGTGAAAAAGCTACACCTATACATCCCTTTCCTGGACGCTATTGAGGAGATGCCCACATATGCAAAGTTCTTCAAGGATCTTATCACAAAAAGGAGAAGAGGATATCATATAGAGATGATGTAGTTAGTCAAGATGTCAAGTGCCTTCGTCCAAGGTGAATTGCTTACAAATAAGAAAGATCCTAGGGCACTTACTATCCTTTTCAACATTGGGGATAACATAGAAAGAAAGGGGTTGGATGATTTAGGGGTGAGTATAAGTCTAATACCTCTTTCCTTAGCCCAAAGTTTTGGACTAGAAGACATGGTAAAGATTGGGATGAGGATCGGGTTGGCTCATCGCACTTTTACAAAGCCAATGTACAACATATCACAATCTAGATTTAGAAACCCTAACTCCATGAGGTTAGTATGCTTGAATACTTAGAATTAGCCAAAGCAAGTTATATTTGTAATCCCACATGTTTGTTTATATACTAATGAACATATAATAGTCATATAATGAATAGTCCATATGTTTGAACTGTAATGAATACCTAATGCACATAATATGAGTAACTCACATATTAATACTAATAGTGACACATTATGTTGATCATGACATGGGCTAGTAAACCCTAATGATATGAAGGGCAAGCTAATTGTAACCTAAAATTGGACTTAATACATGATAAGAAGTATAATGATCATATTAACCTAAATCCTAAGTGTAATCAACTAACCCTAACATATGCACCCTTGATGTTTTTAATGATACCTTATTGACGTTAGCTGTCATAATATATACTTTGTTACAAATAGATGGTATATAATTATTTAATCATAGATTAATCAAGTCACCAATACGAAATGCATATCACCTTGTTCCCTAATACACACCTAATTAATCACTTAATTATGAATTGGTATGCCAATCAAATCATTAATGTGTAATATGTTCCACCTTGTTCACTAAAGTGCATATCATAACTCAAATATGGATAACATGTAATGGGATTCACACAAGTGTGCATAATCAATAGTACAAAGTGGATATATATGGGGAAATGATTAATGATGACATTAATGTGAGTAAGAAAGGTAATGTGACAATGAATAGCTATTTAATATTGATATAAGTAACTAATGTGACATTAATTGGATTAATTGAAGATTTAACAACAAATTGGATAAAATGTCTTATATCATGCAACATAATATGATATAAATCAATATGGTTATAAGATGAGGATAATGGAGTCTAAATCGAAATTATTAAGGATAATTATCAAATATATTAATAGGCATTGAAGTAATTGAGTATAACTCTAATTGTGTTAAAACTCTTGATGAGATAAATAAGAAATATATAGGATTTTGTGCATAATGATGAAACATAACTCTTTTGGAAAAAAATGAATTTAATAGGACACAATTAAAATAATAATAAGGATGATAATAAATATATTTCTAATAAGCCTAAAATGTTAATTGTGTTATATCACATAAAAAGAAATCTCAATAGTGAACTCTAGGTGATCCATGAGAACCTGACATTTGAGGAGTTGCATGTGAAGATTATGAACTCCCAAGTTAAGAAGTTCAAAAATAAAGAGTTTGAATTAGTGAAAGTTTTGGTGGAAGTTTTATGGTTTGGAGGAAAACTTGGGAGCTTAAAGAAGAGATGTTGTGCACTTACCCTTCCCTCTTTGCTTAAGATTTCGGGGATGAAATCCTTTTTAAGGGTTGGAGTGCTATAACAAATTAAAATCTTTGCAATATTCTCTTTTTGACCATTTCCCATGCTTTTCCTACCTTTTCTATCCTTTTTGTCCTTGATGTTGAATTTGTGGAATTATTAGTGGTTTGGGGTGAATTTGATCACCATTTATGCCAATATATGGGTTTATTCACAAATACATCAGTGAATTTTTTAGATCAGGGTATAATATGCAGATGTATCACTTATATGAGATAATGATAAATACATTCATTCTAGAACATTCCTTAGCCTTATGGAGCAAGGAAGAGAAAAACGAATGAATAATAATGCTTTAAACATGTTAATGTGATATTTAGTTATTTAATATGAGAAATAGTGGTAATATTAGATAATTGGATAGAACTCATAAAAGGAAGACTAATTGGTTAAAGATAACTTGAGATTCAAATTCCTTGGGTCTCAATTGACTTAAAGGCCAAGTTTCACAATTGTGGGATGATAATAATAGTAATATCTATTTTATTTAGATAATCTTTAGGGGTCGTATGGATGGCTACTTCAAAAATGATGATGTAATCATACGGCATGTTCTTGTTGAAGTGAAGCAATTAACAATTCCTTAGACTTTAAACAAAAATGTTTGGTTGATACAACAACATATAATGAATATGAAACCATACGACATGTTCTTGTTGTGTGCCAATGCATTGTTCTTTCGGAATGAGATGGATAGTGTAACATCCCCACCTCCCAGTAACCCCCAATTAAGGGAGACCAAGAGGTCAGAGCCATTATACCATTTAACGGGATCAAAGGTTTGACAAATAATCAATAATAATTATCAAATTCTACCAACTAAACTGAAAGGTTGTAAAAGTAAAACTTTACATACATTTTTCAAAAACTTATATATCTTCTTCTATCCACATTTGGATTCTATTCTAACTAATCCTCCTTTATACTTTAACTCTTATTTAATTCCACATATGCCACTTTACTATTTGTCCTTTTCTTTCTTGTACCTAAAACATTGACAAATAAAACGTCGGTCAGCATATCGAAATATGTCGGTATGTGGTAACAACTAAAATTTTGCAAATATGGATAACAATCTAATTATCACAATCAGGGTAACTAGCATATCCATTGACTTAAGGCCACCTTCTCAATCCCGAGCTTGATGCTTGGGGGTCACCTCTCATGGTGCCCCATAGTCGTCCAACATAGATGTAACAACCCCGCCTCCTGGTAACCCCCAATTAAGGGAGACCCGAAGGTCAGAGCCGTATTTCAACTAACAGGATCAAAGGTTCGACAAATAATCAATAACAATTAATAAACTTTACCAACTAAACTGAAAACTGGTATAAAATAAAACTTTTCTTACCTTGGAAAAACTGGGATTTCTAAACTTCTATCCATGAAGATGCTAAACTAACTAATCCTCATGTGCATGTTATTTCTCATTTAATTCCACATCTGTCACTTTATTGTTTGTTCTTTTCATTTGTACCTAAAACGCCGACAAACAAAACTTTGGTCAGCAAGAAGCTGGTATGTGGGGGAAATAATAATCGTGCAACTATAGTAACAAAGTAATCAGCCAATTATCATTTAACAGTCAAGATTACGTTTTAAACCATACTACTCAATCATTTCCTATCCCCTATCTCTGTGATGTCCCTGCAGCGGACTGATATACTACCTCTCTCTAGGTAGATCCTTATTAAACCCCGCATGACCCTACCTAACAAGTAGATCAATATCTAGGGTTGAGTCGAATGGCACTACTCGAAGGTAGCCCAATATCTAACTCATGATGACTTGATGGTCCTACCCCATTGGTAGCCATTTACTAAGTCATCTAATGACCTGATGGACCTACCCCATTGGTAGCCATTTACTAGGTCAACTATTAAGCCACAGAGGGGACCAGGATCTGAGCTAGTAGGCACATATCTTATGTGATAGTCATATTCACATTATACTTTGCATGAATTAAATACATCCAACAGTTTAATTCAAGCCACGATGGAAACATCGATAGAATCCCGGAAAACTAATTCGGGTAGTCATAAGCGTAACCACATACCTGATTTGATGATTTCAGAAGCATTAAGTAAATCCAACCAAGCATGCAATCCAAGTAATTCAACAATCACATAATTCCTGAAAAGAATATGTACTCTATTTATTACACACTTTATCAAGAACCTACTTTATTAACTTGGATTCACTTTCTAGGGTTTCTGTATCCATTTTAGGGTTTTATCCATCATAACACTATTATCATATTTAATGACTTCTTATTTCTCAAACCCTAATTTCAACATCATAGGCACATTTAAAGTCCATTATTTCTCTTTTATACTAAAACTACCATCGTTCTCCTTTTAAGTTATTTCAAGACCAATGGACTCAATTGCCACCTTTAGTTTCCTTCGAATTAACAATACACACTTCATTATGATTTCATTTCATAATTGTATTCCATTAATATTAATTCCTCATTTATCCATTAGAAAACCCTAATCACCAACTTGAGGGTATTATATCATGAAAACTCAGTTCTATAATTATATTTTCAGATTTAACCCATTAAAACCCATATTTTCTCAAATTAGGGTTTCTAAACATAATTATGTGCATAAACCCTAAAACAAGCATGAAACTACCTTTTTCAAAATTAACTCTTCCTTTTATTCTTAATAGGTTAGTATTTCTCAGAATTAACCCAAAAGAGTCATTAAATCCGAGTTCCATATCATCATTAGGGTTTTACCATAATTTAATACATCAAAGGTGATAATTTGGTGTACTTTTGAAATTGCAAGCAAAATTAAGCATCAATTACATTTTTATTGTATTCTTCATGTTTTTCTGAGCAAGATTCATATATAATTTGTCTTCATTAGATCTACCAATCTATATATATGAATTTCGTAAGGTTAAATACCGGGACACCAATAGGAACGCGCCACATCAGCCCAATTGGCCCTTTTCTTTTTTTTTTTCACGCAGGTTGACCCAAACGACGTCAAAAGGACGCTTCTGCCCTTCTTCACCTTTACTGGATTCAGGGGTAGGCGGGTCTTTCCTCCTAACCTTCTTCTTCCTCGCGCGCTTGGTTCGCGAGCCAGTGTCTTGGCCGAGTCAACGAGGAGGTTGACTCCGGGCTTCAGGCTTCCTCCTCGGATGAAAAGGGAGCGC
This sequence comes from Alisma plantago-aquatica, assembly GCA_963693085.1. NCBI lineage: Eukaryota > Viridiplantae > Streptophyta > Magnoliopsida > Alismatales > Alismataceae > Alisma > Alisma plantago-aquatica. Next base: position 124,966,264 of record OY856414.1, on the reverse strand, counting down.
CTAGCTCCACAACTCATCACCGAACCTATTGGTAGGTTCAATTCCCACCTAGGATGCGTGTATAGGGAAGCCGACTAGGGAGTTCCCTCCCACGGAAACCAGGAAGGAGAAGAAGAAGAAGAAGAGCAAGGATAGAGAGTGGGATCTGGAGTCTGGTTTTGAAGCCATTGGTTTGGATGAGTCTCATGACCATTACGTTCCTTCAAATTGACTGGATCAGATATATATATATAGCTTTTGGGGAAACAGGTATCCAGCTGGAAACTGAGACTTGGGCGCATCTCCTAGACTCCTCCAAAGCGCGAGAAATTTGGGTATAACTGACTCGGAATCTCCTCCTGAATCCAACTAAGAGATTCCCAGGTTTGCACATGCATTGATTTGCGAGGAAAAATCGAGGAAAATAACCCTCTGTTCTTGCGGTTCAGTCCTTCTCAGACTCAAGGAAAGTGATGCATAGCTTGCCTCAGATCTCGATCTGACGGCTGGCATTATTCCTTCTATTTCCATTTAAATCAAAGATATCGTGACATTTATTATAAACCCAACACTTTAGGGAATCTTGTAAAAGCTATAACTCCCAAACCAAGTATCCAATTAATCCCAAATTTGGAGAGAAAGTCCATAATGACTTAATCTATCTCTATACTAAAATTGGGCTCATTATCTCAAAGAAAACTTTACTTTTCTTTATGTGCAAGATATCTCTTAATTATATATATATTTCACCAATTTTCTCTTTCCTATGCTTTTAAATTATTATTTTGAGTTCCTTGAACCTCAAGGAACCTTAATGGCTCAAAATCCCCTCTTGGAAATATTTCCTTAGCCTATTTCCTTATCTTTCATCCCTTTTCTTATTATCTTACTTTTCCTTTATTAAAATATCTCTTTTTGAGAATTTCTCTTTATTTCTCTCTTATTTCCTTTTTTGGAGTTTCTTTTAACATTAGGAATCCTTTTGATACGAAAATCCACCAAGATAACTCAATTATACCTTTTTCCACACGTTTTCCACATTTTATCATTATTCTCAATTTCTTTCTTAATAAAGAAATATCTAATTGATCTTCTCTTTTCTTATTGCTTTATCTTTACAATTTTGGACTCCTTAGGACCCAAGGAACCCATGTGGCACGAAATCCCTCTTTTTATTTCCTTCTAGAGATTTCCACATTCTTCTTTTCTCAAATATTCAATTATTCATTCACTAATTGAATTTTCTTATTATTTGGGCCCAACAGCCAATAAAGCCCACAACATAATTATCAAGGCTATTGTAAACGAATTCCATTTATATCATTTGTTGTTCAAATATCTTTAATAGGAAAGATTATATTTCTCACCAAATGAACCCAAAATATTGGGGTTGTAACAATAGACCACCTTCTCATTCCTGAGCTTAGTGTCTGGGGTCACCTCTCATGGTGCCCATTGGTCTACCCTCTTGGGCTTGACCTTTATGGCATCTTCCATCAGGGTGTCATGTAGGTGCGAGAATACACATGTATTTATAATTGTGATAACCATAGTGACTTTATAATTGCAGTATAAACATCCAAACTGTTTAGTTGCATTCAATGCGATTAACCATCCGAGAAACCTTCGAGAAAACTAATGTGATTACTCATAATTAACCACATACTTGTTAGTCTGAATTGAGATCGAATAGTCCAATCAAGCAAGTACAAGAGTCCTGAAATTACATCCAATTCCTTTTTATAAAATCTATTCAAACCATCTTGCTACTTAAGGTTTCTATTCCCTTTTTAGGATTTCTACCTCTTTTAGGGTTTACTTTGCAATTAGGGTTTTTAATTCATTTTACTCTTTTAAACCCTAATTTCTCATCTATCCTTCATGAAAGTTATTAAGGTTACCTTTTAACAACATATAACCTTAATTTCAGAAACAACACAATTAATCATCAATTAAGTCCATTAAGCCTCTTTTACATTAAAGCTACCATTTTTATCCCTTTTATTCCATGACAAGATCATTATGCTCATTTATCATCAATTCATAGTTCATTATGGTCTAATTCACATATGAACGTTATTTATCATTAATCCTACCTTTATCCATTAGAAAAACCCTAATTATTATATTAAAGATATTTATCCACAATTAAGACCTTATATACTCGAAATAGCTTGAAATCATCATCTCTTAACTTTATTCATGATTTTGAATAATTAAAGCCATTAAGAGTCGCATTTACCAATATTAGGGTTTTAAGGCCCATTAAAGTAAAACTTTCAGACAAAATGGGATCCATGGCTCCGCCGGTTTTGAACCGCGTGGGAGCGGGAGAGGCGACGACAGGAGAATGGCCTATCCTAGGTGGGACTTCTTCGATTCTTTGCCGATCGGAGGAGGAGATAGGGCTTACGAAGGGGATTTGGGCGAATCTCTGGCCTAAATCCAACACGGAGGAGAAATTACAGAAGATTGATGTAGAAATCTCCGACGGTAGGCTTGTCTATCCACAGGCAGAGGCGGAGAAGATCGCAGAGAAATGGGCAAATACCTTATCTGGTTACATTGTTGATCTGAAAGCGCATCTCCCTACGCTTGCAAGGCATCTAGCGTGGTTGTGGAAGATCAAAGGAAGCATCGAGATTAACGCTAGGAGCCATGGATTCTTCGTCATCAGGTTTTCTGAGAAGTCTGATCTAACTCATGCTCTCGAAGATGGGCCCTGGACGGTGAAGGGTAAGCCTCTTATTCTCAAGCCTTGGCAAATCGGAGACAAACTCGAGAAGGAATCCCTGGATTCCGTTCCTGTGTGGATACGGCTACCTAACCTTCCTCTGGAATTTTGGGATAACTCTATGTTTTCTAGAATCGGAAGCTTCTTAGGATTTCCGATCGACACTGACCTAGCCACCAAAAAATGCTCTAGGCTTGAGTATGCTCGTATTCTTGTTCTGATTAGGAAGGATTCAGAGTTTCCAAGGTTGATTAATATGAGAAGCGACACATGTAAGGAGCATATGATTGATGTCGTCTATGAGTGGATTCCTAGTAAGTGCCCTGGATGTCTGTCGTTCGGCCATGACAGCAGATCTTGTCCTAAAGCTGGCGTCTCCTGCCAAGGTAAACCAGTAGTCCTAGAGCATGCTTCAAAAGAGAAAGGAAAATGGATTCCTAAACCTATTAGTGTTCTGAGCACACTGGAAAACGTGGAAACTGTTCGGAAGGATAATGATGTTGCCATTCCTACTGATGATCGTTCAGCTGAAATATCAAGAACTCTGGTTGAGGATATTTCAGGTTCTCAACAGGAAAATGGAGCTGGCTGTGTCCCCTGCCTAATGAAGACACCTGATGTTGTCATTGTTGATGATAACGAGTCCCATCCTAAATCTCTGATGTGTAAATTAGAAGTTATGGAAAGTCTCAATAGCTCTAATAGACCTACTGTTTTCCAAGGTTCTGCCCCTGGTACGGATGCCAATCATATCTTGATTGATAAAGATGGATTTCAACTGGTTTCTAGATCTAAAGTCCCCCCCAAGAGGGGCTACAAAGACTAAAACGAGAAGTATGTTATCCAAGGACCCCAAACTGTTTTCTCCTAACAAGTTTAAAGAATTGGAGTTCTGTGATTCTGGTGAGAAGGGAACTACTGAAGCTAGCAGGTCTCTAGCTCATAAGGATAAAAAATGACTGAAGACATGTCTATTACCTACTGGAATGTTAGGGGTCTTAATAGAGGACCTCATCAAAGTAGAGTCAAGGAGGAGTTAATGAGGATCAATTCTCCTATTATTTTCCTGTCTGAAACAAAAATTCGTAGGAATAAGATGTATAAGACTATGAAGAGGATTTGGCCTAATCATCTTTGGTTATCTAACCATAACTCTCATGTGCTGGGGAGAGTTGTTGTTATCTGGGATCCTTCCAGAGTTGACGTTACCTATATTAATGAATCTGATCAACATATCCACATGAAAATTTGTTCCTGTGATATAACTTTCTTTGCTACTTCTATATATGGTTCTAATGATGATAGACAAAGGGGTATTCTATGGGATGAGCTTAGTAATATTGCGTGTAATATAAATGATGCTTGGATTGCTGCGAGAGATTTTAATGCTGTCAGACAAGTTTCTGAACGCATTGGCAGATCTAATCCTTCATATAAGTCCATGCAGGATTTCAATAATTTCATGTTCACCCATGCTATGTTCGAAGCTCAGATGAAAGGTCATATGTTCACTTGGGATAACAGACAAGAAGGTGATAATTTTACCACTTCTTTGATTGATAGAATCATCTTTAATAATGTGTTCCTGGACTTATGGCCTAATTACATTGGGGAAATTTACTCTACCCTGTATAGTGATCATAAGATTCTTAGAATAAGTTTTGAGCCTAAAGGCAGGAAGAAACATATTCCTTTTAGATTCATAAATTCGTGGACTGATAAAGAAAAGTATAAAGAAGTAGTTAGTGAAGCCTGGAACACTGATATCAAAGGCTTTCCCATGTTCAAAGTGGTCAAGAAATTAAAAGAGGTTAAACAAAAGCTTATTGCCTGGAATAAATGTGAAGTGGGTAACATTATAGATAATGCTAGACGTCTTGAAGCTGAAGGTCTTGCTGCTCAGTATAACTCTGATATTAATCCCTCGGATTGTAAGCTCAGAACCTTGGCTAAAGATGCTAGAATTAAAGCTATTAAGGCCCTGGAAGAGGAGGAAGCCTTTATTAGACAAAAGTCTAGAGCTCTTTGGCTGAAAAATGGTGATAGTAACACAAAATATTTCTATAATTCCTTGAGAACTAGGAGGCAGAGGAATTGTATTACCTATCTTGATATCGATGGAGAGAGAGATTCTGATATCAATACTATCAAAAACCATGTTACTCAATTTTATTCTGAGTTGTTATCTGAATCTAATCATTCAAAGATCAGTTGGAATAAGAAGTGGACTCTCCCCTCTCTTAATAATGATCATATTTATATTCTGTCAAAGGAAGTTACCAGGGAGGAGATAGATGCTGTTATTAAAGAGGCTAATCCAGATAAGGCCCCGGGGCCCGACGGTTACAATGCTCATTTTTTTAAAGATTCTTGGCATCTGGTGGGTGATCTTGTTTCCAAAGCTGTTATGGATTTCTTCAAAAAAGGCAAAATTCTTAAGGAGATAAACAGAACTTTTATTACTCTGATTCCTAAATGTAAGAATGCCAATACCTTGAAAGAATGGTGCCCTGTTGCTTTATGCAATTTTGTTCAGAAAATTATTTCCAAAATCATGGCCAAGAGACTGAGCCAGGTCCTGCCTGATCTGATTGATAAAAGTCATTGTGCTTTTGTGAAAGGCAGAAATCTTAAGGATGCGGTCCTGTTGACTAATGAGCTGCTTAGTAACTTTAACAAGTGTAACCTTGGGAAGAAATTATGTATTAAAGTAGATATTACCAAGGCGTATGACTCTGTAAGATGGGATTTCTTGATGTGTGTCATGGAAGGCATGGGTTTCCCTAAATTTTGGTGCAATTGGACTTATACCATCCTTGACTCAGTGACTTATCAAATTCTTATTAATGGAGAACCTTCAGAGCCCTTTAAACCCTCCAGAGGTTTAATACAAGGTGATCCTCTTGCTCCACTCCTTTTTGTCCTATGTATGCAGGGGTTCTCTAGTATCATTAATCACTATGTGGACAATAAGTAATTTATTCCTATGGGAACTATTCCTAGCCGGCAAGTATCTCATGTCATTTTTGCGGATGACCTTGTTATTTTTGGGGAAGCTAGTCATAAGAACCTTGAATGTTTGAAGCATATTATTGATGCCTTTGGTCTTCTTTCTGGTTTGAAGCTTAATCATGCTAAGAGCATGGCTTATTTTAGTAAGAATGTTGATGCTGAGGGTTTATCTCAACACATGGGTATCCTTAAGAATGATCTTCCTGCTACTTACTTGGGAGTGCCTCTTTTTTCGGGCAGGTTGTCAAAAAAGCTTTGCTACCCTTTGATTGATAAGCTGAAAAACAGAATGGATTCTTGGAAATCCAAATCCCTTTCCCTGTCTGGAAGAGTTGAGCTCGTGAGATCCACTTTATCCTCTATTGTCCAGTTTTGGGCTAGTATCTTTCCTCTCCCTTGCAGCATTAATGCTGAGATTGATAAGATGTGCAGGAATTTCATCTGGGGTGATGTGGATGGTGAGTCCCATATCCACCTTAAAGCTTGGGATAAAGTGTGCAAACCTAAAAAAGAAGGAGGGCTCAACCTAAGGAAAACTTCTGAGATCTGTAAAGCTGGCCTTATTTTAAATTTTTGGAGTGTGGTGTCTATGAAGGAATCTGTATGGGTTCATTGGATACATGGGAAATATCTGTTGAAGAACACTATTTGGAAAGCTAGTTGTTCATCAAATTTTTCTTGGTTTTGGAACAAAATTCTCACTATCAAAGATGAGATCAAACATGAGGTTATCTTCATCTTAGGTAAAGGTGACAAGTTCACTATATGGAATGATCCTTGGCTCAATGGTCATCATTATTTGGAAGACTTATGTGATTCATATTCTTATTTGAGCTTGGGAAAACCAAAGATGGCTCGGTTGGAGTCTATTATCCTTGATGGCAAATGGAATATTCCGGACAACAGAAGGTGTTCTGGCTTAAATAAATTCCTGATCTCTAACTACTATCCTAATACTAATGAAGATATTATCTTGCTGTCAAATGAAAAGGAAGTTAATTTGAAAAAGTCCTGGGACCTCTGCAGAAACAGGTCAAAATCTGTTATTTGGGCGAATTGGGTGTGGAAGCAAAAACATCCTATGAGATTCAAACAGCATGCTTGGAAACTTCTTTCTGATTGTCTGCCTACTATGGATTTTCTCAGAAATAGGGGTGTGTACATCACTTCCTATTGTTTCTTATGTAAGAATCATGGAGAAGATGTTAATCATCTGTTCTTAAAATGCGAGTTCACTCAAAGGATATGGAGTCTTGCTGTTACTATGCTTGGTATTCCTAGAATCCCTGTTTTGCTGCTGGAAGTTCTGGATTGGAATAGCTACCATCTAAAAGGGGTGTGCCTTACCATTCTCTATCATATATGGAGCTATAGGAACAGCATTATCTTTGAAGACCTGGTTTCTAACCATATTTCTTGCTGGAACCGTATTTTCTGTGATTATAGATCTCTGTATAGATAGTTTGCTATTTTGTTCTTTCTGTTTGAACTTGGATATGGTCTCATTGACCTATCCTTTTCTGGACTGTTCTCGGATGTGGTTCCTGGGCCCATCCTTTTCTAACTTTCAATAAAAAGGAGAAACACGCTTGGGTGACCAAAAAAAAGGCCCATTAAAGTATATTCATGCACATGAAATTCTAAATTAAACCAATTACATGAAAAGTTCATCCTTTTTGTTCCTAATGTTCCTTTTCATCATTAACAGGTTAAAGCCAACTTTAATCATCCATCAAACCCTACTAAATATATTAATCATCTCAAAATAGGGTTTCTTAATCTTTAATTCATCAAAGTTGATAAATTACACTACTTTTCAAATTGCAAGAGGAATTAACTTCTATAAGCATATTTATTAGATTTCGCTCATTTTTCTGAGCAATTTTCATATTTTACACGTACTAATCCGAGCTACGAATAATTAACTACAAATTTTACAAAATCCACTTCCTTTGGCCAATGAGAGGCTGCCACGTAGACCTTTCCATGCAACGAACTCGGCTGGTTGAAGAACATTTCGAAATGTCAATTTTACCCTCGTGCGGCTCCTTGACTTTGTAATGCCCAGAGGGGAAAAACCGTCCAACGGTGCCCCTCATCTTCAACCCCATGTGCCCTAGCACTGCGGTTGACTACAGTGGCTCGTGGAGTCATCTACCTCCAATACCCTGCACCCCTAGGGCACCGGTGATGGGCCCCCGACCTCTGCTGCCTCCGCCGCACCTGTGATGGCCCCAAGCTGTGGACGAGGTGGTCGGATTCGAGCCGGAAGCCGCATCCACTGCGGCAAAGCCTACAGGCCCATTGGGCATTTAGAGAGAAGATGGGAGCAAGGGAAGAGTAGATAAACACCTTAGATCTTCATGGTTGCTTCGGGCCTTCACCAAGATCGCGCCACAGTCGCTAAAGCCCCCAAAATAGCCTTATGCTCTCTTGGTTAGGGTTAGCATGTAAGGAAGAAGGAGAAGAGGCTGTATTGCATGGGATCTCTCTAGATCTCAAAGCAGGGGTTCTACCCCTTATATAGGGGAGGGTTTTCGCACCCCAAGATGTGCATCCCCAAAGATGCAAGGTCTTTTCTCAATAGGAAACCGATTCCTTCATTAGGAATCAAGCTTTCTCTCTCCTTACTATCCCTTTGATATTTCTTATTTCTTGGATAATTAGGAATTCGAAATTCCTCTCCCTTATTCTCTTTATTCTTTCTTTTTAATCCATTGGCACGAATTTCCATTTTCATTTAATAGAAATTACTTCCTTTTTAACAATAGCCCAAAAACATTCATTATGCATCATATTATCTTCTTATTTGACATTATTGGTATTTTCTCTTTCCTATTTCTTCATTGGGCTCCTTGGACTCCAAGAAACTCCAAGATTTCGAAATTCCTTCATAAGGATACTTATTATCCTTCTAGATGCATCTATATTCATAATTTCTCATTATCTTGTTTATTTCTTATTAAAATATCTCTTTTTGAGGATTTCTCTTTATTTCTCTTTTACTTTCCTCATTGGCATTCCATTTATCATTAGGAATCCTTTGGATACGAAAATCCATCAAGGATAACTCAAATATACCTCTTTTCACTTATTTCCCACATTTTATCATTGTTTTCAATTTCTTTCTTAATAAAGAAATATTTAATTGATCTTTTCTTTTCTTATTGGTTGCTTTTTGAAACTTTGGACTCCTTGGAACCCAAGAGGCATGAAATCCACCTTTTTATTATATGTATCTGCCTTCTAGAGGTTTCTACATTTTTATTTTCTCCATTTCTTATTAATAATGGAGTTCCTTTTGTCTCTTCCTTGTTATTGGGCCCAATAGCCAATAAAGCCCACAAAACAACCATCAAGGCTATTGTAAACGAAATCCATTTATTCAAAACAAATTATATCTTTATTTGTTCAAATATATTTAATATGATAAATTACATTTCGCACCAAATGAACCCAAAAGTTGGGGTTGTAACATCCTCCCCCTCTTATAAGAATTTTGTCCTCAAAATTCCATCAAGCAAACAAACAATTTAGGGTAAGCCTTTCATATGTCCATCAGGGCTCCCATGTGGCTTCACCCTTTCCATGGTGCTTCCCAAGAACCTTCATCATCTCATATTCTTCCATCTGAGGTCTTTCTTACCTTGGTATATCATACCCTCATAGGTGACTCAGGACATTTCAGCCTCCCAAAAGATGAATAGGTTCAGAGCTCAGCACATGGCTTGGGTACCTCACATAGTACTCTAGATCAGACACATGGAACACATTATACGTCATGTTATCCTGAGGGGTAAGGCTAAACACAACCATTGTTACGACCCCACCTCCCGATAACCCCCAATTAAGGGAGACCAAGAGGTCGAAGCCGCACCCATTAATCCCGGATCAAAGGTTCGACATATAACCATCAACAATTATTAAATTCTAACAGACTATACTGAAAATGGTAATAAAATTTTTTCTGTACATACCTTTTGAAAACTTTGATCTCTATATTTCTATCCATGCCGATACTAATCTATCTAATCCTCCTTTGTACTTTAATTCTCTTTTAGTATCACATGTGCCACTTTACTGTTTGTTCATTTCATTGTACCTAAAACGCCGACAAACAAAACGTCGGTCAGCCATAGCTGGTATGTGGGGGAAACAATAATCTTGCAACTATGATAACCATGTAATCATTCAATTAATCATTAATCAGTCAAGATTACATTTTACATATAACATCCGCGATCCACGAGTACCCTATCCTCTGTACTATCCCTGCAGTGGACCTGGATCCTACCTTCCTTATGGTAGATCCCCATTAAACCCCTCATGGTCCCACCCATAGGTGAACCAGTTTCTAGGGTTGAGTCACATGGCACTACCCGTAAGTAGCCCACTCCTTAACTCATGGCAGGCTAATGAGTCGCATGGCACTACACGTAGGTAGCCCAATTTCTAACTCTCGATAACCTAGACCTTGCTCTAGGATTACCCCTTTTTAGCCTTTTCAAAGTAACAGAGGTGGACCCGGATCTAGCCAGTTATATATCTACTCATTTATAGTGATAATCATAGTCACTTTATAGTTGCATGAAATAAATAAACATCCAACAGTTTAGTTGCATTCAATGCGATTACACATTCGGGAATCCATCGGAAAACTAACTCGGTTAGTCATAAGCGTAACCACATACCTGATTTGATGAGTCATGTAGATAATTCATCATATACTTCATGTGTATACAATCAAGTCAATCAACAGATCCAAGCAAGTAATTCAATCATCACATAATCCCTGAAAAGAATATATACTCTATTGTTACACACTTCATCAGGAATCTACTCTATTAACTTGGTTTCCCTTTCTATGGTTTCTTGCATCCATTTTAGGGTTTCATTTTGAAATTAGGGTTTCCCTTCATCTTTTACCTTATTAAACCCTAATTTTATGCCATTACTCAAAAACCCTAGTTATCTTATCTATTCTTCAGTATTAAGGTTATCTCACAACATATAACCCTATCTTCACATTTACCGGTACATTACTCATCAACTAATTTCATTAAACTTCTTTTTCATTAAAGCTACTATTTTTATCCCTTTTAATTCATGACAAGATCATTATGTGCATCTATCATTAATTCAAATCTCATTAGGGTCTAATTACCATATGAACTCATTTTGTCATCAATTCCATCTTTTATTCATGAAAAGACCCTAATTACTACTTTTAGGATATTTATCCAGGATTAAGAAATTTCATATACAAATAACTTAGAACAATTATTTATCAATCATACTTTCACATTTTTCAATCTAAAAATGATCTCATCTTCTTTTACCCTAAATTAGGGTTTCTAAATTATTTAATCATTCTTATATGAGGTATAACCCTAAATCATGCAATTCTACCTTTAGATCAGGTTTGAATCTAGCATTATCATCCAACAGGTTATTACTACTTCAATTAACCCATTAAACATCTTAGATTCAACCTTTAATTACAAATAGGGTTTTTAACTCAACTTTAATGCAATTTTCATCATCTTAAAGTACTTTTACAATTAGAAACGGAATCAATATTTGATAATATTTTTAATGGATTCCTCTCGTTCTGAGGATTAATTTTCATATAAGATTCGTCTAAATCTGAGTTACGGTTTGCTAGATATGAATTTTGCAAGAAAATACTTACTCGGCCAATGGCATGTTGCCACGTCGTCAGATCCATGCACGCGTTTGATTTGGAAAACATAACGCAATGTTTGTTTTACCCTCGACTAAGTGGCAGGCTCCCTAACCCTCGGAGGGGTAAAATCGTCCAATGGGCGTCATCTTCTTCCTCCGTTCAACAACAGCCGCGGCCGCCTAGGGCAGGCCTTGGCGCGGCTCTCCCGCCCAGGTCTGGGCTCGAAGACCACCGGAAAAGCTTTCTCTGTCTCCGAATAGCTTGGGCGCACACAGCTGTCCCTCGAACCACGGTCAAGTCGACCGGTTTCTCCTTCGCCGGCCCTTCCTATTGCAGCCGCTCCTGCAGCCTTGCGGCTTCCGATAAGCATGCTCCAGGGCCTGTCTTCGACGGCCAAGTTGCCCTTTGGCAACGTGGCTCATCGAGCCCTCACTCCGACCTTGCCTAGGCTCCTTCTTCTTCCTTGCTCACGCTGCTACCCTGGACTAGGGTTTGCTCGATGAAGATGAAGAAGAGGGAAGAAAGGATACGTGCATCTTTTCCAGAACTCACCTCTGAGCCCTACCCCTTTTATAGGGTAGAGTTTTCGCACCCTAAGATGTGCATCTAACCAGCCGCAAGGTCTTGTCCCATTAGGAAACCAAAAACCTTCTTTAGAAAGCAAGTTTCTCTCTTTCTCTCTCCATTGATAATCATTATTTCATGGATAATTAGGAATTCGAGAATCTCCTTCATATATTCTCTTTATTCTTGCTTTTTCAACCATCAACACGAAATCATGTTTCCTTTTGATGGAAAATACCATCTTATGAAAATAACATAAAATCCATTAATAATGAAACACATTTATCTTCTTTTTCTCTCTCATTCACCTTTTATTTCCTTATTGGGATTCCTTTTATCCCAAGAAACCAAGTGAATTCGAATTCCACTCTATGATGAGTAAACACTTATTCTTCTTAGAGAATTGCACATTGTTTTTAGCATTATCTCAATTTCTTTTATTATTAGATTTCTATTTATCATTATTCTCTTATTTTGTCTTTTTGGTATTTTATCTTTCTTTCCTCTTTATTGGGACTCCTTGGATCCCAAGGCACTCTCTTATTTCGAAATTTATTTTACTGGAATACTCATTATCTTCCTTAATGCACCTTTATGCATTAATTCACATTATCTTGTTTATTTCCTATTTAAATATTCCTTTTTGAGGATTTCTTTTTATTTCTCTTTTATTTTACTCATTGGCATCCCTTTTATCATTAGAAATCTCATAGATACGAAATTCCATAAAGGGAACTCAATTATCCATCTTTTCACTTAATTTCACATATTACCATTATTTCCTAATTTCTTTCTTCATAAAGGAAATACATAGAATAATCTTTTCTTTTTCTTATTTTCTTTGCAACTTTAGACTCCTTGGAACCCAAGGAATCCAAGAGGCACGAAATCCTCTTTGGATTTGCCTTCTAGAGGTTTCCATTATTTCTTTTCTCAAATATTCAATTATCCATTTACTAATTGAATTTCCTTTGTTATCTTCCTTTTTATTGGGCCCAATAGCCAATACAGCCCACAAATCAAATAACAAGGCTATTTTAAACGAAATCCAATTATTCAAAACAAATCACTTCATTATTTGTTCAATTATCCTTAATATGATAAATTGCATTTCTCATTAATTGAACCCAAAAATTGGGGTTATAACAACCATCTCCACCAATCCATCTCAAATGGACCCATATATTGGGGACTCAGCTTTCTCAGTTGTAACTTAGAGGGGTCGGATTTTCACATCACACACTCTCTCACAGTGAACTGCATGTCAGTCTGCTTTGCATCAGCTCACGACTCATGTCGCCTCTGGCTCCCTTTCAGCCATTGCACGATCAAAGCGACTTCATCTACACACACTGTGGTTCTTTTCTGACCTTCACGAGGCCTCCTTCACCAACATCATCTTAATGAAGTGGTGACCGACACAACCTCCTTATAGAACTTCTTGCATCCTGATAAAGGCTATGGTGGTTAACATCACATCTTAAGAACTGTCTCTATGTATCACCCTATATGAGCACACATGCTCTCATCAGACCCTCTAGTCTGGATCATACTGACCATTAGTATGGGGTGACAAACTGTATTGACATTGAGTTCTTCATGTATCTACTTCCACCTTATGGAAGTGAATCTTTAGATTAAACTCAAGAACTCACATCATGGTGTAGTTGAACCATCTCTCTCTCATATAAATAGTTCAACCGGCTCTGTCCATTGACAGTACTCTTTCTTTCTCATGTCATCTAGGTAAGGCGATGTATCATAACCCATATTGCATCTTGATCTTTCTTGATCAAGGGGAGACTTACCACAACATCCATAGTGGTGAAATCCCATTCCCCCTCGGGGACTCTTTATCCTCTATGTCAAAGGACTGGGTTACTGGTGTTCGCCCTTCACCCCCGGCTTGCATGGCCACTTGCCACATGCAACTTCACATCAAGCATCCAAAGTGCTACTATCACTTACTATCTTTGTAGTATCATGATGTATGGTGATCTTAAAACCATGATCTCATGTATGTCATTATTCTTCAAGATCGATTCCTCATAAACTCTAAACCACTCTCATTAGGGTTTTATCACCTTCCTTTCCAAAGAAGTGCATTTGAGGTTCTTCAACCATCCTTTTATTGCATCAGGGACTAGGCTGGCTAACCCAACAACATTTATCTTGATCAACCGGTATTGTTACATCTATGTGTTAGCCAAACCTATCTCTTTTCCAACTGAGGGTTAACCTATCAACCTCTTCTAGCCTCCATCTAAACTAGGCAGTTGTATCTCATCTAGAGCATCCATTACCACTTCTCATCCGTATGTGTTAGGTAAAGTTGAAGACATACACCTCCATGTATTTCACTTATTACCTCATCTTAGCTCTAAGTCTATCCTCATCAAGAAAACTCTGAGCTTATTCTCTTGGTTTTTCGAACTCAAACTTGTATAACTCATAGCTCATGATAACAACATCCTCATAAGATGACCACATTATTCCTCTTAGTGTTTGTAAACCATCCATGTATCATTCACTCTACAAGGGTATGTTATCATTTCTGTCCCCATACCTCATAGCAACATTCCAACTTACCTCATCTTTCTCCTTGGTGTATGGCACGCGTACTGTCCTATCTCTCACTCCCATAACAAGAGGAAATAAGCATTTGGTTGTAGTCCAAATACAAAGTTCTTCCTATTCCAAGAGCAGAGATGGTACATCCCACCTTGCCAGTACACCTTCAAATCTAAGTTGAAATGTGCAACTTATGTCTCTATATCACATTCATCTCGATATCAAGGTTACTTCCATGGAAAATTGGTTTCGAACCTACTTGGATCACCACACAATCCTTGGTCATATCCTCTAGTTTTATAGGGTGTCGGCACTTTTGGGGTCATCCCTCTTTCCTCATGCATCCAGAGAGTGCCCTACTCATCTGCCCTTTGGGTCCCATGAGTTCATGAAGGTGATCAATCTCCTAACCCATGGCCCTCATACAATGATAGTTATTACCTCCCAACCCTATGGTCATGTGCAACTAGGGAATTAGGCAACTCCCAATTCCATCAGTCTTATCCCTACCTGACCCTAGGATAGACTTAGGATTCCATTATAACACATGTCCAACATAGAACCTTACCCAAGCCTTTATCATCTCTCTGCATTCTTGGGCCGTCTATCTTCCTTTCACAGGGGTCATGGCGACCTGCTTACCTTGGTCAAGCCCCATACCGGTTACCTCCATGGTAACACACCCACATGCACTTAGAGATGGTTATCTATGAGTCTACAGGTTCATTCTCTTATCATGTACTCTTCACTTAGCTTCTCACGATCCTATGAGACCTCTTTAGGTTTCCACAAAACCCACAAATAGGTACACACCCTACCAAAGGGTTCCTCTCCCAGGATGGGAGGAAACTACAACCCTAGACAACAAGGTCACAACCATCCCTGGGGTTTATATTCACATGAGCATGCTTAACCCAGCAGCCACTAAGGCATAAGCAGACCACCTACTAAACCATGCTAGGTCATACTTGTTCTCATCCTCAACATTGGATCAAGATCATACCTTCCCATGTCATCAACTTCGTTGTGAGGGGTTCATCAAACATACCTTAAACTTAAGGGGTTTCCCTTTCCCCTAAACATGAGGAGTACCATTCTCTAATCTATAGAAACTCAAACCTTGTCATGAGCATCAGGTACACCACTTCCCCTCTTAGGCCTAGGAACCCTAGGTTCACTCCTCTAATTTCCAACTATCCGCTCAACCTCTTAACAACGAATCAAACATGTCTAAGGTACGTCATGTACTCCCATGATCCTTTTATTTGAGCCCCGCCTTAGAGTTGAGTCTTCCTCAAGAGCAACCAAAAAGGTACAAGGCCTCACATCTTGCTACTTAAACCTCCTCAGGGTCTAAGGCACTCTTTGTCTCATCTCAGTAGGTAAACTCCTATACCATAGGCACATAGGTTCCAGAAGCATCATCCTCTCTTTTGGGTTTAGTTCCTCTAAAGGCCACCAAGATATCATCATCCTCTAGGGATCAATTCATGAGGCAACCACAAACATTCACTTAGGTTGCATCATCCTCAACTCCCCACTTTACCTCATATCTCGGAGTCTAGGCTTCCCATCTTCCTACTTGGGTCTTGCTCCCTCTCTCTAGAGCTAACTCCACAAACAGCCTCACCACTAGAGGTCCTCTCTCCATGAAGATGGATCAAGCATACCTCTACATGAGTGAAGCCTAGGTTCAACTTATGTTCACTCAGGATTATCTTTATGCTTATCTCATAAGCTACCCATCATACTTCTTGCACTACTGACATATCCTGGGTGCCTACTATGCCATGCTCATATAAGCTCATGGGGTTTCTATAGGTCCTTCTCTAACCTCATCAATGAAGGAGCTATCCTTCATTCTAACATGCACGACCCTTCCCAGGGTTGGGTTGCCAAGGTACTCAGTCGTCCAACCTCTCATGGCTCGTATGGCATCCAAGGCATGTGTATCCAAACACCTGGTCTACCATGACATTTGACTCATCATGTCATCTCTCTCTTAAACCTTCACTTAGGGTTAGGGTTAACATCATCCTCAGAGGATGTGTCAGGTCTCTACTTGTAATGGAGATCTCTACCTCCAAGACTTATCCTCCTGACAAGAAGGTCTAGCCTTAGGTCTCTCCTGTGGCATGACAACTTATGTCATACGACCTAAGCATGTATCTATTGTTTAGTTTACACTTAATCTATTAAGCTTATGTCCATGACATCCGATTTACATGTTTTTTATTAATTTGGTGGAGGATTCCTTAAACCTTATCAACCTTACCCATACCTCAAGAGGTTGAGGATAATAGAGGAAACCCTAATCCTTAAGGTCCTTAACAGAATTTGAGTTGAGAATGGATGAACAAGATGAGAGAGTCCTAAATGTATCTTATTTCGAGTCAAATCCTGACACATTTGGCCAGGCAGTCACACTAATCCGGGAGTCCTTGTATTCCGACTTGCGGTATGGAGGAAAATCTTGCCAGCCCCTGAACGTGATCCTTTTCTAGACACCTCTGTCTTTCGGAAATTCCTCTAATAACTCCCTTGGGTTCTACAAAGTTTGTAAATTTTAATAATTATTATAGATTAAATGAGGAACCTATGCTCTGATACCAAATGTAATGACCCCACCTCCCAGTAACCCCCAATTAAGGGAGACCAAGAGGTCAGAGTCATTATCCCATTTAATAGGATCAAAGGTTCAATAAATAATCAATAATAATTATCAAATTCTACCAACTAAACTGAAATGCTATAAAAGTAAAACTTTGCATACCTTTTTCAAAAACTTGGATTTCTACTTCTATCCACATCTGGAGTCTATTCTAACTAATCATGCTTTGTACTTTACCTCTTATTTAATTCCACATATGCCACTTTACTGTTTGCCCTTTTCTTTCTTGTACCTAAAATGCCGACAAACAAAACGTCGGTCAGCATATCAAAATATGTCGATATGTGGGAACAACCAAAATTTTGCAAATATGGATAACAATCTAATTATCACAATCAGGGTAATTAGCAAACCAATTTACATTTTCAATGTGTCATTCTCCACCGCTTTTGCCCTAACCCTGGAATACCCCTCTAGGGTTTTTCTTTTTCCATTGACTTAAAGCCACCTTCTCAATCCCGAGCTTGGTGCCTGGGGGTCACCTCTCATGGTGCCCCATAGTCATGCAACATAGACCACCTTCTCATTCTCGAGCTTGGTGTTTGGGGTCACCTCTCATGGTGCCCATTGGTCTACCCTCTTGGGCCTGACCTTTATGGCATCTTCCATCAGGGTGGCATGTAGGTGCGAGAATACACATGTATTTATAATTGTGATAACCATAGTGACTTTATAATTGCAGTATGAACATCTAAACTGTTTAGTTACATTCAATGTGATTAACCATCCAAGAAACCTTCGAGAAAACTAATGTGATTACTCATAATTAACCACATACCTGTTAGGCTGAATTGAGATAGAATAGTCCAATCAAGCAAGTACAAGAGTCTTGAAATCAAAATCTATTCAAACCATCTTGCTACTTAAGGTTTCTATTCCCTTTTTAGGATTTCTACCTCTTTTAGGGTTTACTTTGCAATTAGGGTTTTTACTTCATTTTACTCTTTTAAACCCTAATTTCTCATCTATCCTTCATGAAAGTTATTAAGGTTACCTTTTAACAACATATAACCTTAATTTCAGAAATAGCACAATTAATCATCAATTAAGTCCATTAAGCCTCTTTTACATTAAAGCTACCATTTTTATCCCTTTTATTCCATCACAAGATCATTATGCTCATTTATCATCAATTCATAGTTCATTATGGTCTAATTCACATATGAACATTATTTATCATTAATCCTACCTTTATCCATTAGAAAAACCCTAATTATCATATTAAGGATATTTATCCACAATTAAGAACTTATATACTCGAAATAGATTAAAATCATCATCTCTTAACTTTATTCATGATTTTGAATAATTAAAGCCATTAAGAGTCGCATTTACCAATATTAGGGTTTTAAGGGTCATTAAAGTATATTCATGCACATGTAATTCTAAATTAACCTAATTACATGAAAAGTTCATCCTTTTTGTTCCTAATGTTTCTTTTTATCATTAACAGGTTAAAGCCAACTTTAATCATCCATTAAACCCTACTAAATATATTAATCATCTCAAAATAGGGTTTCTTAATCTTTAATTCATCAAAGTTGATAACTTACACTACTTTTCGAATTTCAAGAGGAACTAGTTTCTATATGCATTTTTATTGGATTCCTCTCATTATTTTGAGCAATTTTCATATTTTACACGTACTAATCTGAGCTACAAATAATCAACTATGAATTTTATAAAATCCACTTACTTTGGCCAATGAGAGGATGCCACGTAGGCCTTTCCATGCAATGAACTTGGCTGGTTGAAGAACATTTTGAAATGCCAGTTTTACCCTCGCGCGACTCCTTGACTTTTTAATGCCCAGAGGGGCAAAACCGTCCAACGGAACCCCTCGTCTTCAACCCTGCGTGCCCTAGCACTGCGGTTGACTACAGTGGCTCGTGGAGTCATCTACCTCCTCTACCCTACACCCCTAGGGTACCGGTGATGGCCCCCCAGCCTCTGCTACCTCTGTCGCACCTGCGACGGCCCCTAGCTGCGGTCGAGGTGGCCGGAGTCAGGCCGAAAGCCGCATCCACTGTGGCAAAGCCTGCAGGCTCATTGGGCATTTAGAGAGAAGATGGGAGCAAGGGAAGAGTAGATAAACACCCTGTATCTTCATGGTTGCTTCGGGCCTCCACCAAGATCACGCCACATCCGCTAAAGCCCTTGAAACAGCCTTATGCTATCTTGGTTAGGGTTAGCACGGAAGGAAGAAGGAGAAGAGGTTGTATTGCGTGGGATCGCTTTGGATCTCGAAGCAGGGGTTCTACCCCTTATATAGGGGAGGGTTTTCGCACCCTAAGATGTGCATCCCCAAAGATGCAAGGTCTTTTCCCAATAGGAAACCAATTCCTTCATTAGGAAGCAAGCTTTCTCTCTCCTTACTATCCCTTTGATATTTCTTATTTCTTTGATAATTAGGAATTCAAAATTCCTCTCACTTATTCTCTTTATTCTTGCTTTTTAATCCATTGGCACGAATTTCCATTTTCTTTTAATAAAAATTACTTCCTTTTTAACAATACCCGAAAAACATTCATTATGCATCATATTATCTTCTTATTTGACATTATTGGTATTTTCTCTTTCCTCGTTCTTCATTGGGGCTCCTTCGACTCCAAGAAACTCCAAGATTTCGAAATTCCTTCATAATGATACTTATTATCCTTCTAGATGCATCTATATTCATTATTTCTCATTATCTTATTTATTTCTTATTAAAATATCGCTTTTTGAGGATTTCTCTTTTATTTTCCTCATTGGCATTCCATTTATCATTAGGAATCATTTGGATATGAAAATCCATCAAGGATAACTCAAATATACCTCTTTTCACTTATTTCCCACATTTTATCATTGTTTTCAATTTCTTTCTTAATAAAGAAACTTTAATTGATCTTTTCTTTTCTTATTGCTTACTTTTTGCAACTTTGGACTCCTTGGAACCCAAGGAACATAAGAGGCACGAAATCCACCTTTGGATTATATATATATTCCTTCTAGAGGTTTCTACATTTTTATTTTCTCCATTTCTTATTAATAATGGAGTTCCTTTTGTCTCTTCCTTGTTATTGGGCCCAATAGCCAATAAAGCCCACAGAACAACCATCAAGGCTATTGTAAACGAAATCCATTTATTCAAAACAAATTATATCTTTATTTGTTCAAATATCTTTAATATGAGAAATCAAATTTCTCACCAAATGAACCCAAAAGTTGGGGTTGTAACAGACAGCATGCCACCGGAGTAGCACTTTGTAACAGGGGTCCACAAACAGTCCACCAACCGCTCAAGTTCTTGGGGCCATTGGTGCAATAGGCATATGTGGACCGTGGTGGCAGTGTTTAAGTAGCCGCAACAGTAGCCACCTGAACCTTATCATTGGCCGCAACTCTCTTGTCGGGAACAATAGCAATGGCCAGCCTTTCTAAAAGGGAAATCTTGCCACCTAATATCAGCCTTTCTGTCCCCTTCTCCGACTTATCCCCATCCTCTTCCCCCATCTTCCAGAAAATTCTGTCGTGGCTCCACTTCCTACACGCCACCAATGCCGACAAAGGCCCCTCCAATATCAAGGACTCGGCATATCAAGCGCCCCAATCGTCGTTGCTCCTTACCGCATCCTTTCACCAGAGCAACACCCAAGTCTGGAAGCGCACCTGTCCAGGTAGGGAAAGTCACCTGATCTTCTCCACTTTAGATTTGCAGCGATAGCAAAAAGCCTACCCGGCCTGGAAGGGGAACGAAGAAGAGAGATGGAGAACATGGTGGGGAATAGATGGAGTGGAAGGTGGATGGTAGGGTGGAAAATAGCAGAGCGATGCAAAGCAAAAGGTATCGAGGGTGAGGGGTTCTGAGCGAACGCCTGTGGTGTTTGAAAAACAGTACATTTTGGCAAGTTTTAAGATGTCCCTATAATGTGCAGGTAAATACCAAGAAGTAGACTATCGGAATTTCATGATTACCAGTTTGACAATCCAAATGACGTCTTTCATGACAACTATATTTAAAATATTGAAATGAACTACAATACCCTAGTGAATTATAGCAGCCAAACGGCCCCTTAATATATATATATATATATATATATATATATATATATATATATATATATATATATATATATATATATATGTGTGTGTGTGTGTGTGTGTGTGTGTGTGTGTGTGTGTGTGTATGTAGATTAGGAGAGAGAAAATACGGAAAAGCCCAAAATATCAAATAAATGTGATAAATAATCTCAAAGGATAAAATTAATGTCCACTTTGTATTCCATATGTTTTGGTTTACTTAAGGATGAAGTTTCACATTTATTGATGGATTCTGGAAGTCTCTAATGCTAAGAAAGAGAAAATGTGTTTTACTTTAAAATTCAATAAAATATCAAGAGTCTTCAAGAGGAAAATCTAATTGTATATTTGAGTTTTACATACTCAAATTAGTTGAGATATCAATTTTCATTAATTTTGGAGTTCGTTGTCACCCTCAAATGAGGAGAAAGAAAATGAGAAATAAATATAAGTGTCACTTTAATTAGAATCAAAGTCAAATTTAATTAATGTGTCATGCGGTCACTTTTATTTTTGGTTTATCACGCAAGATCTCATCCGTTGGAGCCAGATCATACATTACGTTTGCCATCTCTCTCGCAGAGTCAGACTGCTATAATGACGTTGCATAGGAATGATTTTCTGTTACGATTTTCTCAGTCGTTTCTCAACGAAATCATATGAAATCTTTGTCATTAGTTTCCAAATAAGAATTCACACTGATTGGTCCCTTATTTTTGTGGTTTCGTCAAGTTTTTAGGAAAGGCCCAATTCTTGCTCTCCAAGCTTTGTGGCTTCTTCCCTCTTGGCTACATCCTTCATCCTCACCTATAAATAACCATACCTCAAGCTTCCCTAGTCCCTTTGCAACTCTTCTCTCCACCCAATTGCTCATGAGTTTGTGTGTTTGACTCCAGTTTTTCTCTAGAGATAGCAGTGGTTCTGTCTCTCCACCTTTCTCCTCTATTTGATTCCTCTTTATGATAAGTTTGTTTTTCCTTACTCTACATTTCTATGTACTTTGTTTTGTGAATGATCGAGGATTGTGGATTCGCCCAAATCCAAACTTGCGAGCTTGGCTCCATGGCGCAAGCTATGGGGGGGACAATCCCTCTGGTTTTTTGACCATTTTGCCCCCACCTCTTCTCTTCTTTCCTCTTTGATTTCATGCAAGGACGTTTTCGTCTTTTGGGTTTTTGTTTTACTCACATTGACGCAAGGCTTAGTTGGTGTGGACCGCTGACTTGGCACCTCACAGTTGAGCCAAGTCACACGGTCCACCTCTGTCCCTCTCTCTCTCTTTTACTTGTGATGTTGATGTGTCATGCTCTTGTTTTTTAGAATTATGAAAATCATATATTTTTCTCTGGTTATCCAAAATTAACAAATAAATATGTTTTCAAATCAAAAAATGTGTTGTTTCTAATAAAAATGGTATCAATGCCCGGTTTCCATGTTTTTGCAAAGGATGATTTTAGATAACAAATTTGATGCATAAAATCCATAAAAATTTTAACTTTAACATATTAACTCAAAAATAGCCATAAAATATGTTTTCTTGATTAGGAAAACTGAATAAGTCGATTGGTGAGATTTTCAATGTCAAAAACTGAGTTTTTTCTAAAAAGGTCTAGAATTACGGCTTCAATACACTTATATGGATTTCAAAACCCTTATGCATGTAAATAACTTGAAATAGGCAAAGATTGAACTTGGAATCAACTTAAAGTTGTGAAAATTGGTTTTGAATCCAATAAGAGGGGTATGTGCATCCTTACACCTTAAGTTGGGAATATTTGCAATCCTAAACCTAATTTCCCTAATGAGGCACTTAATGAACCCTAAACTTCCTATTCATAATTTTTTTACTATATTTTCCTCAAAGTTAGTATTGATATTCTATTTCTTGGGTCTTGTACCCCACTACCACATTTCAATTATACGATATACTTGCCATAGTTCTCTTTAGCATGTTGATTTCATTAGACTATTTAGCTAATGTAGTGGTACTTTTTTACAACCACCCATAGATAGGGCATGTATTATTTCCATGGGAAATGTGTTGTTCTCCCCCATAAAAAATATTTATAGGTGACTAGAATGTGTTGTTCTCCCTCACCTATTGGTTGAGGTTACGTAGGTGCCTCAATCCTACTTAGTTAATGTAGTCAATATTAATCATGCATGCAAATCTTTTATTGTTTTCCTTTTATGGAAAACTTCTATTTGACTATGCCTCATACTCTTGACCGTATTCATCTTATGATAAAATATTAGCCTTTATTTCCATGTTATTTCTATACCTTTTATCCTTATTCACTATTGACACATACCTTGCTTCTTTCTCTTACTGGGTGATTTCTAGGGCTGAGCATCGGTCCAAAACCAGACCGGACCGGACCGAATTTCAATAATATATGGACCGCAGACCGGACCGTTTCAAGGTAGGATCAGACCGTTTTGTGCTAGGACCGGACCGGACTGTTTCGACCGTAATCAGCCTTTTTTACATGTTTTACAACTTATTTAATTGTACAAAATTGATAATCTCAGTCACTTCTAACAATTATATAACTTTAGTATCAAACATTTATACTAGTAGTGCTTATATATGTACTTTATTTGTAGTTATTATAGAATACACCTTCAAATATATATAAATTTTATACAAAAGTCAATCTGTGGTCCGGACCGGACCAGACCAGACCGGACCGAAGACCGAACTTATCAAATTCCCAGACCGTGGACCGGACCGAACTCAAAATGGACCGGACCAGACCGAATTGAGCATTCTGGTCCGGTTTTGCGGTCTGGACCATTATTTGCTCACCCCTAGTGATTTCCCAACCACCCAGGCCTAGTACCAGAGTGTGCAGCAGGAGCACGGAGGACCAGCCTAAGATTAGGATAAGGAGTACATGACTTTCAACATGGACCTACCTGATAAAGTTGTTGCTTGGAGATAAAGTTGGTGTACTTTAGATTTCCCTCTATCTAGATCCTTATGTTGTATCATACATGTAAACCCTATGTGGGATACGATGATGTACTTTTTTAATCTTTAATAAATTGAATATAGTCATTACTCTTATTCTATTGCTACACTTTGGGTTTTTTATATACCATTATATAAAGATTTGAAAATTTACAAATGTTCCAGCATACTTTTTGAGTATGTTTAGAATGGATGTTTTTATTCTTCAGATTTTTAGTAAAGGGTGATTTCACTCCTTTACATAGTGGGAATAGTAGAAGATGTTCCTATTCACGTTGGGCAATTCTTTATACCATGTGACATAGTGGTGATTGACACCATTAAGGACCTGACATGTCCAATGATATTTGGACGACCCATAATTGCCATAGGTAGAGCCCTGATCAATGTGGAAGAAGAATCATTACTCTCAGAATTGGAAATGATCATATCAATTTTCATGTTTGGGATGCTAGGACCCTCTCTATTTGTGTCGGTCTATTTCATGGATAGTTATACCCAGTAATGCGAAGAGGTACAAGAGGAAAATGCCATATTCGATCCTCTTATGTGAGCCTTGAACAATCCAGATACCAGTCTAGAAGACCCTAAGGTGGTGAAGATTCTAGACTATTTGAATCAACCAGAAGAGGATCTCAGTGATGACAAAAATGTAACCTTCAAGACAGTAAAGTACGTGTCACTAGAGCAAACCCCGAAAGAGAAAGAAGCACCAAAACCAAAGTTGTAATTAAAGTCACTGTCTGAAGGCTTGAAGTACGAATTCCTAGATGATGAGAGGAGGAATCCAGTAATAGTTAACTCAGACTTGAAAGATTACCAAATTGAAAAGTTGTTGAAGGAACTCAAACATTGAAGGAAAGTTATAGGATACTCAGTAGATGATATTAAGGGTCTAAGCCCAATTTTATGCATGCATCGCATAAATCTAGAAGACACTACCAAACCTCTAGATCAACTGCTAAGAAAATTTAACTAGATGCTCAAGGAGGTTGTCAAGAAGGGGGTAATCAAATTAAGAGATGCATGAATCATATATCCTATAAGAGATAGCAATTGGATCAGTCCAATTCATGTTTTTCCAGAGAAAGGAGGAATGATTGTTGTAAGAGGAGAGAATGGAGACATGGTGGAAGCGTGAACCATCATGGGTTGACGTATGTGCATATATTATCAAAAATTGAATGTTGATACAAGGAAGGACCATTTCCCTCTACCCTTTATTGATCAGGTCTTAGAAAGATTAGCACATCATTCATATTTTTGCTTTTTTGTTGGATATTTTGGATTTTAGCAAGTACTAATCCACCCTGATGATCAGGAAAAGACTACTTTTACTTGTATCTACAGTATCTATGCTTTTATAAGAATGTCATTTAGATTGTGCAATGCGCCTGCTACTTTCTAATGTGCATGATATATATGTTTTTAGACTTTCTGGAAGATATAATGGAAATTTTATGGACGACTTCTTTGTATATGGAATAGACTTTGAAAAATGTCTCAAGAATATCTCACTAGTTTTGCAACATTGTGAAGAGAAATGTCTGGTCTTAAATTGGGAGAAGTGCCACTTCATGGTAAAAAATGGTATGGTGTTGGGTCATAAAAATCAGAAAAGGAACAGAGGTTGATCTAAGCAAATCAATGCTATATCCAAACTCATGTCTCCAAAATCAGTAATGGGAGTGAGAAGCTTCCTGGCCCATGTAGGGTATTATAGAAGATTTATTAAAGACTTCTCTCATATTTCCAAGCCCTTGTATAACTTGTTAGTAAAGGATGTGGGGTTTGATTTTTTTTTCATAAGTGCCTTGGAGCATTTAATATCTTGAAGAATGCTTTGACTACTGCCCCCATTCT
Organism: Alisma plantago-aquatica; assembly: GCA_963693085.1. Classification (NCBI taxonomy): domain Eukaryota; kingdom Viridiplantae; phylum Streptophyta; class Magnoliopsida; order Alismatales; family Alismataceae; genus Alisma; species Alisma plantago-aquatica. The sequence continues at coordinate 124,940,148 of OY856414.1, read as the reverse complement.
GCAAGCACCAGATTGGGAACTTCCTTTTGAAATCATGAGCCATTCTAGTGATTATGCCATTAGGGACGTTCTCGGACAAAGGAATTATAAGAAACATCATGAAATTTATTATGCTAGTCTCACCCTTGACGAAGCCCAAGTCAATTACAACACCACAGAAAAAGAGATGTTGGAAATAGTGTTTGCTTTTGACAAATTCAGATAATACCTTACAGGATCCAAGGTGAAGGTTTCTACAGATCATGGTGCAATAAAGTACCTGACGCAAAAGAAAGATACAAAACCAAGGTTTTTGAGATGGGCTTTGTTGTTGCAAGAGTTTGATCATGAGATCATCAATAAGAAGGGAATATATAATGTATTTGATGACCACTTATCAAGGCTCGTGGTTACAAATGAGAGGCAGATGCTAGTTAATGACAATTATGCAGATGAAGCTCTAATGATAGCCAAGTCAGTTGAACTGAATCTCCCTTGGTATGTTGATATTTGTAACTATTTGGCATGTAAACAACTGCCCCCTGATATAACTTACAACTAAAAGAAGAGGCTATTTTCATATTTAAAGAACTACTACTGGGATGACCCACTTTTGTTTGAGAGATGTTCTAACAACTTGTATCACACATGTGTATCGGAAGAGGAGGTACCTCAAATTCTGAGGGAGTGTCTCTCTTCATACGGGGGACACCATGGAGGATAAAGGACTACAACTAAGGTCTTACATTCAGGCTTTTATTGGTCGACCCACATTAAATATGTTATGGTTTTTGTCAAATCCTGTTAAGAATGCCAGCTTGCCAAAAACATTACCAAGAGGAATGCAATGCCAATGTCTGATTAGGTACAAGTGGAAATTTTTGATGTCAGGAGAATAGATTATATGGGACCATTCCCATCCTCAAGGGAAAATCAATACATTCTAGTGGTTGTTGATTACATCTCCAAGTAGGTGGAAGTTGTGGCAACCCCCACTTGTGACTCCAAAGTTGTTATGAAGTTGTTCAAGAATACCATCTTCCCTAGATTTGGGGTCCCATGCATCATCATTAGTTGTTGGGTTTTAGGGGAATTAGAGAAGGTAGCGGAAACAAAAATTTCTCCCCAAACCTGGAACAAGGAAACGCGTCAACGTCTATATAATAGGAAAGGATGGTTTGTGGAATCATACCTTGTCCCGAGGCTTGCTCCGAGACAATACCTTGCGCCTTGCGTGGTCTTCAACTCTGGTCTTGGACGGTGTCTGTGCAGCTCCTGGTCACACCGGGACTAACGACTCCTCCTCTCACCGGGACTGTCGGGGTTGACAGTTGTCCTCCTAAGCGGCAGAAACCTCCCGCCTCTGAAGTAGTCCACGCAGACCACCTGGAACTCCACACTCCTTGTCCCACAAGGAGTTGGAAGGAGTCACACCCTCCTGTTGACGTACTAGTGACCAACACACTCTCCTGCTGCCAGTTGCAACTGTAGTTGTCTTTCCCTTGTTGCGCCTCCCTTTGCGGGTAGCACTTGCTCGGGCTCTCTCTCAGTTACCAAAACCAGAGAGAACGACAACTTTCCTGAGCAACTGGTTGCACTGAGTTGTCCTTTGAGAATCCCCCAATACCCCTATATATAGGAGGGTCATGGGATAGGGTTCTCCATCCCGGGCAATGCGGGACTAAAAGTAGGAGTAGAAGGGTTCGAGATTTTCCACAAAAACAACCAACTCGCAAGCTGAACCGATCGTTTCATTTCTAAAACGGTCGGTTAGGGATCTGAGCTGGTCGGTTGACACTCAACCAATCGGTTGGGACCCTTGAGCCGGTCAGTTCACTTTCTGAACCGGTCGGTTCGTGGTCCTGACCAGTTCTCGGTTGACTTTCCAACTTTTGTTTCTAATTGGTATCAAATATCAATCCTTGTTCCAATCAAATTGGGCAAGTGAAATGAAAGGAAAATTCTCACCAATCCTACTCTCCCAACTTGCCCGGTTGCAACAGTTGAACTGATTGTTTCAACACTTGAAGCAATCGTTCACCCTGTCCATGAGCCGATCGACTCACCACTTGAGCCGATCGGTTCACCAAGCTGAGCCGATCGGTTCATCACATGAGCTGATCGGTTGGGAGTGCAGATTGTGCAGAATCAGTCAATTGCGATTTCAATCAATCTGATACTCTAATCAATCTGTCCAACACCTTGAACACTATGATTTTGAGCTATCAATCAATTGAGTGTTTAATTGAACTACTAAACTCCTTTTGTAATCAATCTAAACATTGCTTGTGGACCAAACTCCTCTTCCAGGTTAAATCCTATGTGTGTGACCCTGCAGGTCCATTTCACGTTGGCAGTGAAAGTCCATAACACTTATGACTTCACAAGCAAAGAGCAGTGCCTAGTCACACATCAGTGCTACCCAAGTAAAAGTAGAAAGTTGGAGAACAACTTTCAATCCTACAATCTGTGAATGGTGTTACAGTGAATGTATAATTCCTTTGTCGTTGATATCCCGAATGAACTCGAGGCATGGAACAGTCATCCTGTCAACGTTCATTCACTTTCTTGATCTCAGAGTAGATTGAATGAGATATGTATGACATCAATATCACATACTGATTCACACATGTGTGCGCACACCTATTTCAATCCTACTCATCAAGAGGCCTTGGATATCAAACTCCCTCAGGAGGGACAAATCCCATATCTATCACTCACCCCTCAAAAGCCCCATGTGTCAAAGCCACCCAATCATCACCTTTATAACAACCCATATTTCAGGACTGCGTTTGATGATGTCAAAGTGTGCCCAACGACATGTGTTGAGTGTAGTGATTTCAAGTCAAAGAATCACACTCACCACCATCACTTTGAGTACTGACTGTGACTACCATGTCATGGTTCCATGTGTCAAACTCATGATGGGTCTGTCCGGTACACTTGTTCTCTAACAAGTACCTATGTGTTTGGTTTGATATCTCTATATCATGACTAATGAGATTCTGTCATCAACCAACACCACAATCTAGTCTTGTGTGTCATTGTTATCTATCTACCTTCCACAATGACATCCGACTAGGGACATAACAAGAATGTACAAACTCTTAGCATCCGTATGATCTCATCGTTCAGGTCCTCAACTTGAAAGCATATGTCATTGAGTACTGTCATTCTCTAGACATTCAATTTGTTCTATCACTATCTCATATGACTGAACCAGAAAGAATTGGAAGCTTGCCTTTGATGTTTATCAAATCAATCTTAATGTATCCCACCAATCATCTCATGATTGCCTCTCAGGGCATACATACCAACAAACTCCCACTTGCACTGTGAGCCAATCACCCTTGAATCATATTCATAGTGATCTTCAAACATGTCCCACATGTTACTGTGCTCTAGTGCGAACATAGTGAGTTATGGCAACACCTTGCCAAAGTCAGTATAAATTGCATGTCTCTCATCTCTTCATTGTACGTCACACGTATGAGATGGAGGTGCCGTAATATGCAATCTACTATTCCTTTGCTAACCTTTAGCCACATTGCATGATCAAGGATTCCATACTTGTCATCAATGAGAGGAATATAAGTTCATCTCATGAACTTCCAGATCCATATAATATCCACTGTTGTTCTCTAACACACGGATACTCAGCATTTCCTTTTAAACGGCTTTATTGGAACACTTCCAATTATCAACAAACTTTCACTTTTATATATCCTATATATATTTTGCGATTAATTTTCTATCCTTTCGGAAGTTCGCATCAATGTAACTCTTTACATCAAACTCTTCCTTATCTCCATAGAACTAGTACTTCTCAAGTACTTATCAAGTTCTTATGGTTTCCAGTAACCCTTACTGGTAGTAGACAGCCATCCACTCATCATGTCCCACATACGAGTTATCAGGATGAGCACATCATATTGTCATGTCCTACATACAAGATGATGAATGCATTTTATTCTTTCCATGTTGATACATGCAAGATAATGGGATGATTACATACATGATAGATCGATATCTATTCTTAGTGTTCCCATTCTTCATAAGAATTGGACACTTGACCTTGGGATACTAACTCCATGTAAGATGGACAAGTTTTCTCCCACTGAATCTGTGTACACTGAACCCTTCAGTACAGATTACCAATGTATGATCTCTCTTTTCCAAGTCAAGAGGTGTTCGAGAACTATCTCTATAGATCTCTATTCCTATCACATAGGAAACATCTCTATCTTCCTTAAAGATAATTTCCACTTTTGGATTTCCATTCTAGAACATTTCCATTTTACATCAACATGTGGAATGTGAACACGCTCCCACTAAATCATAGATCCCTTCTTTATCTTTGGCATATCATTCAAACCCTTTGACTATATCATCAAAGTAAAGATCCAATTCTGAGTTGCTTCTACTCAATCAATCACATTGATTAGTCCATTGTAACTTATAGACTTTATTTGCATTAGTGGATTCATAAACCTTATAGGTTGTGTCACGTACACATCCTTGTTTTATTCCTCATAGGAATGCGGTTTTAGTATCCATATTCCAAATGTCTTAGTCATTAAGTTGCAATCAACAAGCATCATCCTTCTCAAAATGTTATCCATGTGTCTTAACACTTAAGACTTATTTGCACTTATGGATTTCATCCAATGAGTTCTACCATCAAGGTCATACCTTATGGTTGACATGGATGTCATTTAGGATGTAATGGTCATAAACCATAACTCAAAATTTGGTTACTCATATTCATCTAGAGAGTTGACTCATCACATGAACAACTCATCACATAGATAATTGAGGTGTATCTGTTAAGTATATAAGAACTCACAACCCTTGTGATTCTTAATTTCCTTTATTAGTGTGGGGTATTCGTTATTTAAGAAGAATTTAGTTATTTGATAATCATTCTCTCTCTTAGAGTACGACTCCCTTTTGATTTAGACATCACTATGCCTTAATCATGAGCTCACTATGATACACTATCATAATCACTCATAAGGATCTCAAAGATTTGGTCTAACTATCTTATTCATTGATCTCATCAATAATTAACACTTTACCAAATTTGTACTTCATCTATGATAATCTTGAACACTTCAAGATATTCATATTGGTATTTCTCTAAACACCATTTGAAGTATTAGCATTTGCTCCAATAGGTATGTAAATACATCATATGTATCATACCTAATAGGATAATCATTCTCCCATTACCATTAGTGAAGATTGATTAATCATGTCCAAGATATTCATGTATCTTACTGGTTCTCTAACCAAAAGAGTCTAGATATATCCATCATATGGATACTAGAAATGAATTTCTCATGATTGATGCTAATTTGATTGTTTGAGTTATCTATGACTTTTAGGTATCATTTTATCTTATGCATATCAAATACCACAAGATAAACAAGGCATTGCAACAAAGATCATATCTTTAAAAGATTGAAACATCAACTTTATTGATTGCCATCATTGTCATACAATATGCAAAAATAAAGTGTTTCTATCTATTGGAAAATATGAAATAGCAGTTCATAACTGTATTACAAGCCTTATAGGCTGAAAATAAACTAAGGTACTCCTATCTACGGTGGCAACACTTGCCCCAATTATGAGTGCTTTACACTTTACATCTTGGTATCATGTACCTCAAAAAGTGTTACAAGTTTACTTTCATGACACCTTTAAGTAGAGACATCAGTCGCCTCCTTCTTCTTTTGTTCTTCCAGATAGAGAGGATAATTCCTTTTCTAATGTCCTGGCTTTTGACAATGGTGGCAATTTCCTTTCTTGGTCATGCCTCCCTTGGCCTTGAGAGCTGAAGACATCTTGGGCTCCTGGCTAGCATCAGAACCTTTCTTAGCTTTGCCCTTGCCCTTGCGCTTGGACTTGCCTTTCTTGCCCATGATCACCATCAAAGACTTAGGCTTGTCCTTCTTCATCTGTATCTCGGTTGTCCTCAACATGCCCAACAACTCTGAAAGTGGCCTATCAAAGTTGTTCATGTTGTAGTTCATCACAAACTGACTGTAGGATTCTAGCAACGATTAGAGTATCACGTCAGTAGCCAACTCTTGGCTCAGTGGAAATCCCAGTCTCTGTAGGTTCTCCACATACCCAATCATCTTGAGTGTGTGAGGACCAACTAGATCTCCTTCTATCATGACGCACTTGAACAACGCCCTTGAGACATTATATCTCTCTTGTCGTGCCTGATCTTCATACATGTTCCTGAGATGCTGAATCATCTCAATGACACCCATGTTCTCATGTTGTCTCTGCAACTCATGGTTCATAGAACACAACATCAAGCACTTTGCATCAATGGCATTATCAAAATGCTTCTTGTAAGCATCCCTTTCTGTCTTTGGTGCATTAGGAGCGGGTTCCTCTGGAATTGGAGTATCCAAGACATAGAGCTTACGCTCTTGAGTGAGAACAATTCTCAATTTCCGATACCAGTCGTGGAAGTTTGTCCCATTTAGCTTGTCCTTGTCAAGGACCGATCGCAAAGAAAAGTGATTGTTGTTTGTTGCCATTTGTACTACAAAAGGAAAATATGCAATTTTAGTCCAAAAACTCATTTTTGACTTATTTGATTGATTTGAAAATTTGACGATATAATTAGGCCTTTAATTGATTATCGCTCCCACTATTTTACTTCAAATTGATAGCCCTCACCATCAATTCGGAAGATTGCAGTGTACAACCTTCTAGTGGGCAAGATCCTGAAATCCTCTAAGTCATGGACCAGCTTGGGCTGTCACCCACAACTTAGATCTCTCAGGTAGGCAACACTTGCCAATTGCATCATATGCAACTCTTGATAAGATGTCATATGCAACTCCTTTCCATGAGCATCTCCATGCCTAAAGATGCTAGATCTTATCTAGGTCACCTTGTTAAGTCCGACCCAAAGCCAACACGATGAATATGCACCCTACTTGGGCAGACCCACACATTCATCCTTCACGCTTCCACGAGATAGACGGTGCACCACGCTTGGGCATGCCCACACTTGGTCGGTCAAGCTTTCCACGTGTGTCGCATTTGGAAGGCATCTAAAACTTAATATTTAATGAGGGATTTGGTTTTATATACATATACATATCCAATCACCACAATACATAGTATGTATCATATACATGCTATATCCCACAGAAAACATGCAAAACGATAAAAGCGATGATTATGGCCATCCTAATGTGATTCCTCGAGCCAAGAGGAATCACGGTCATCTAGGTCAACATCACATGCAACCTGTACAAGATGAACTTTGTGCCTTGCCTTCTGAGTTGATCAACTCATCATATGAATGATCTGCTCTCTCTGGCCGATCATCTGGGTGACACTAGCCGATCGGTTGGCTCCTCCAACCGATCAGTTTGTCTGGTTGTCATGCATCTCCTTCTGGCCTCCACCCACTCGCCGCGCTCCTCGAACAGGTCATCAAACGATCGGCTCACTCCTTGAACTGATCGTCTGGAACGTCAACCGATCGGTTCACGCCTTGAACCGATTGTCTCAGCTGTCATTAGATGTCCTCCGTTCTTCAACATAACAGGAAATAAAATCTATCCTATTTTACATTGTAAAAAGAGAAACCCCGAGTTACATTCGGGGGGAGCAAAGGTAGGAAAGAATCTTGAATTATTTCGAGTTACATCAGGAATAGGAGAGGGAAGATCGGTGCGCAGACCGAGATGCAAGCAACCACATATAACCATACACAGATAGGGTTTATTGGCCATAACCACGCTATACATCCACCACAAAACTCATTTAAGGGCGACGTGTATCGAGTGCATTAATAATACATATCATATATGTAATTGGGATTTGTGGATTTAGGATTGGACATGCATAAAGCCAATTTTATTCGCATCGTATGCAATAAATAAAGGCGGCAAACCAAAATCGATCATATCGATATTCCTAAAATATAGAGCAGTTGACGTGGCTCGGATACCACTGTTGGGTTTTAGGGGAATCAGAGAAGGCAACGGAAACAAAAATTTCTCCCCAAACCCGAAACAAGGAAACGCGTCAACGTCTATATAATAGGAAATGATGGTTTGTGGAATCATACCTTGTCCCGAGGCTTGCTCGGCGACAATACCTTGCGCCTTGCGTGGTCTTCAACTCCGGTCTCGGACAGTGTCTGTGCAGCTCCTGGTCACACCGGGATTGACGACTCCTCCTCTCACCGGGACTGTTGGGGTTGACAGTTGTCCTCCTAAGCGGCAGAAACCTCCCGCCTACGAAGTAGTCCACACAAACCACCTGGAACTCCACACTCCTTGTCCCACAAGGAGTTGGAAGGATTCGCACCCTCCTGTTGACGTACTAGTCGCCAACACACTCTCCTGCTACCAGTTGCAACTGCAGTTGTCTTTCCCTTGTTGCGCCTCCCTTTGCGGGTAGCACTTGCTCAGCCTCTCTCTCGGTTACCAAAACCAGAGAGAACGACAACTTTCTAGAGCAACTGGTTGCACTGAGTTGTCCTTTGAGAAGCCCCCAATACCCCTATATATATAGGAGGGTCATGGGACAGGGTTCTCCATCCTGGGCAATGCGGGACTAAAAGCAGGAGTAGAAGGGTTCGAGATTTTCCACAAAAACAACCAACTCTCAAGCTGAACCGATCGTTTCATTTCTGAAACGGTCGTTTGGGGATCTGAGCCGGTCGGTTGACACTCAACCGATCGGTTGGGACCCTTGAGCCGGTCGGTTCACTTTCTAAACCGGTCGGTTCACTTTCTGAACCGGTCGGTTCATGGTCCTGACCAGTTCCCGATTGACTTTCCAACTTTTTTTTCTAATTGGTATCAAATACCAATCCTTGTTCCAATCAAATTGGGCAAGTGAAACGAAAGGAAAATTCTCACCAATCCTACTCTCCCAACTTGCATGGTTGCAACAGTTGAACCGATTGTTTCAACACTTGAAGGAATCGTTCACCCTGTCCATGAGCTGATCGACTCACCACTTGAGCCGATCGGTTCACCAATCTGAGTCGATCGGTTCATCACATGAGCCGATCGGTTGAGAGTGCAGATTGTGCAGAATCAGTCAATTGCGATTTCAATCAATCTGATACTCTAATCAAACTGTCCAACACCTTGAAAACTATGATTTTGAGCTATCAATCAATTGAGTGTTTAATTGAACTACTAAACTCCTTTAGTAATCAATCTAAACATTGCTTGTGGACAAAACTCCTCTTCCAGGTTAAATCCTATGTGTGTGACCCTACAGGTCCATTTCACGTTGGCAGTGAAAGTCCATAACACTTATGACTTCACAAGCAAAGAGTGGTGCCTAGTCACACATCAGTGCTACCCAAGTAAAAGTAGAAAGTTGGATAACAACTTTCAATCCTACAATCCGTGAATGGTGTTACAGTGAATGTATAATTCCTTTGTCGCTGATATCCCGAATGAACTCGAGGCAAGGAACAGTCATCCTATCAACGTTCATTCATTTTCTTGATCTCAGAGTAGATTGAACGAGATATGTATGACATCAATATCACATACTGATTCACACATGCGTGCGCATGCCTATTTCAATCCTACTCATCAATTGGCCTTGGATATCAAACTCCCTCAGGAGGGACAAATCCCATATCTATCACTCACCCCTCAAAAGCCCCATTTGTCAAAGCCACCCAATCATCACCTTTATAACAACCCATGTTTTAGGACTGTGTTTAATGATGTCAAAGTGTGCCCAATGACATGTGTTGAGTGTAGTGATTTCAAGTCAAAGAATCACACTCACCACCATCACTGTGAGTATTGACTATGACTACCATGTCATGGTTCCATGTGTCAAACTCACGGTGGGTCTGTCCGGTACACTTGTTCTCTAACAAGTACCTATGTGTTTGGTTTGATATCTCTATATCATGACTAATGAGATTCTATCATCAACCAACACCACAATCTAGTCTTGTGTGTCATTGTTGTCTATCTACCTTCCACAATGACATCCGACTAGGGACATAACAAGAATGTACAAACTCTTAGCATCCGTATGATCTCATCATTCAGGTCCTCAACCTGAAAGCATACGTCATTGAGTATTGTCATTCTCTAGACATTCAATATGTTCTATCACTATCTCATATGACTAAACCAGAAAGAATTGGAAGCTTGCCTTTGATGTTTATCAAATCAATCTAAATATATCCCACCAATTATCTCATGATTGGCTCTCAGGGCATACATACCAACAAACTCCCACTTGCACTGTGAGCCAATCACCCTTGAATCATATTCATAGTGATCTTCAAACATGTCCCACATGTTACTATGATCTAGTGCAAACATAGTGAGTTATGGAACACCTTGCCAAAGTCAGTATAAATTGCATGTCTCTCATCTCTTCGTTGTATGTCAAACGTATGAGATGGAGGTGCCGTAATATGCGATCTACTATTCCTTTGCTAACCTTTAGCCACATTGCATGATCAAGGATTCCATACTTGTCATCAATGAGAGGAATATAAGATCATCTCATGAACTTCCAGATCCATATAGTATCCACTGCTGTTCTCTAACACACAGATACTCGGCATTTCCTTTTAAACGGCTTTATTGGAACACTTCCAATTATCAACAAACTTTCACTTTTATATATCCTATATATATTTTGTGATTAATTTTCTATCCTTTCGGAAGTTCGCATCAATGTAACTCTTTACATCGAACTCTTCCTTATCTCCATAGAACTAGTACTTCTCAAGTACTTATCAAGTTCTTATGGTTTCCAGTAACCCTTACTGGAAGTAGACAGCCATCCACTCGTCATGTCCCACATACGAGTTATCAGGATGAGCGCATCATATTGTCATGTCCTACATACAAGATGATGAATGCATTTTATTCTTTCCATGTCGATACATGCAAGATAATGGGATGATTACATACATGATAGATCCATATCTATTTTTAGTGTTCCCATTCTTCATAAGAATTGGACACTTGGCCTTGGGATACTAACTCCATGTAACATGGACAAGTTTTCTCCCACTGAATATGTGTACACTGAACCCTTCAGTACAGATTGCCAATGTATGCTCTCTCTTTTCCAGGTCAAGAGGTTTTCGTGAACTATCTCTATAGATCTCTATTCCTATCACATAGGAAACATCTCTATCTTCCTTAAAGATAATTTCCACTTTTGGATTTCCATTCTAGAACATTTCCATTTTACATCAACCTGTGGAATCTGAACACGCTCCCACTAAATCACAGATCCCTTCTTTATCTTTGGCATATCAGTCAAACCCTTTGACTATATCATCAAAGTAAAGATCCAATTCTGAGTTGCTTGTACTCAATCAATCACATTGATTAGTCCATTGTAACTTATAGACTTTATTTGCATTAGTGGATTCATAAACCTTATAGTTTGTGTCACGTACACATCCTTGTTTTATTCCTTATAGGAATGCGGTTTTAGTATCCATATGCCAAATGTCTTAGTCATTAAGTTGCAATCAACAAGCATCATCCTTCTCAAAATGTTATCCATGTGTCTTAACACTTAAGACTTATTTGCACTTATGGATTTCATCCAATGAGTGCTACCATCAAGGTCATACCTTATGGTTGACATGGATGTCATTTAGGATGTAATGGTCATAAACCATAACTCAAAATTCGGTTACTCATATTCATCTAGATAGTTGACTCATCACATGAACAACTCATCACATAGATAATTGAGGTGTATCTGTTAAGGATATAAGAACTCACAACCCTTGTGATTCTTAATTTCCTTTGTTAGTGTGGGGTATTCTTTATTTAAGAAGAATTCAGTTATTTGATAATCATTGTCTAACTCCTTAGAGTATGACTCCCTTTTGATTTAGACATCACTATGCCTTAATCATGAGTTCACTATGATACACTATCATAATCACTCATAAGGATCTCAAACATTTGGTCTAAGTATCTTATTCATTGATCTCATCAATAATTAACACTTTACCAAATTTGTACATCATCTATGATAATCTTGAACACTTCAAGATATTCATATTGGTAATTCTCTAAACACCATTTGAAGTATTAGCATTTGCTCCAATAGGTATGTAAATACATCATATGTATCATACCTAATAGGATAATCATTCTCCCATTACCATTAGTGAAGATTGATTAATCATGTCCAAGATATTTATGTCTCTTACTGGTTCTCTAACCAAAAGAGTCTAGATATATCCATCATATGGATACTAGAAATGAATTTCTCATGATTGATGCTAATTTGATTATTTGAGTTATCTATAACTTTTAGGTATCATTTTATCTTATGCATATCAAATACCACAAGATAAACAAGGCATTGCCACAAACATCATATCTTTAAAAGATTGAAACATCAACTTTATTGATTGTCATCATTGTCATATAATATGCAAAAATAAAGTGTTTCTATCTATTGGCAAATATGAAATAGCAGTTCATAACTGTATTACATGCCTTATAGGCTGAAAATAAACTAAAGTACTCCTATCTATGGTGGCAACACTTTCCCCAATTATGAGTGCTTTACACTTTACATCTTGGTATCATATACCTCAAAAAGTGTTACAAGTTTACTTTCATGACACCTTTAGGTAGAGACATCAGTCGCCTCCTTCTTCTTTTGTTCTTCCAGATAGAGAGGACAATTCCTTTTCCAATGTCCTGGCTTTTGACAATGGTGGCAATTTCCTTTCTTGGTCATGCCTCCCTTAGCCTTGAGAGTTGAAGACGTCTTGGGCTCCTGGCTAGCATCAGAACCTTTCTTAGCTTTTCCCTTGCCCTTGTGCTTGGACTTGCCTTTCTTGCCCATGATCACCATCACAGACTTAGGCCTGTCCTTCTTCATCTGTATCTCAGCTGTCCTCAACATGCCCAACAACTCTAAAAGTGGCCTATAAAAGTTGTTCATGTTGTAGTTCATTACAAACTGACTGTAGGATTCTGGCAACGATTACAGTATCACGTCAGTAGCCAACTCTTGGCTCAGTGGAAATCCCAGTCTCTGTAGGTTCTCCACATACCCAATCATCTTGAGTGTGTGAGGACCAACTGGATCTCCTTCTATCATGACGCACTTGAACAACGCCCTTGAGACATTATATCTCTCTTGCCTTGCCTGATCTTCATACATGTTCCTGAGATGCTGAATCATCTCAATGACACCCATGTTCTCATGTTGTCTCTGCAACTCATGGTTCATAGAACACAACATCAAGCACTTTGCATCAATGGCATCATCAGAATGCTTCTTGTAAGCATCCCTTTCTGTCTTTGGTGCATTAAGAGTGGGTTCCTCTGGAATTGGAGTATCCAGGACATAGAGCTTACGCTCTTGAGTGAGAACAATTTTCAATGTCCGATACCAGTCGTGGAAGTTTGTCCCATTTAGTTTATCCTTGTCAAGGACCGATCGTAAAGAAAAGTGATTGTTGTTTGTTGCCATTTGTACTACAAAAGGAAAATATGCAATTTTAGTCCAAAAACTCATTTTTGACTTATTTGATTGATTTGAAAATTTGACGATATAATTAGGCCTTTAATTGATTATCGCTCCCACTATTTTACATCAAATTGATAGCCCTCACCATCAATTCGAAAGATTGCAGCGTACAACCTTCTAGTCGGCAAGATCCTAAAATCCTCTAAGTCGTGGACCAGCTTGGGCTGTCACCCACAACTTAGATCTCTCAGGTAGGCAACACTTGCCAATTGCATCATATGCAACTCTTGATAAGATGTCATATGAAACTCCTTTGCATGAGCATCTCCATGCCTCAAGGTGCTAGATCTTATCTAGGTCACCTTGTAAAGTCCGACCCAAAGCCAACACGATGAATATGCACCCTGCTTGGGCAGACCCACACATTCATCCTTCACGCTTCCATGAGATACACGGTGCACCACACTTGGGCGTGCCCACACTTGGTTGATCAAGCTTTTCACGTGTGTCGCATTTGGAAGGCATCTAAAACTTAATATTTAATGAGGGATTTGGTTTTATATAAATATACATATCCAATCACCACAATACATAGTACATATCATATACATGCTATATCCCATGAAAAACATGCAAAACGATAAAAGTGATGATTATGGCCATCCTAATGTGATTCCTCAAGCCAAGAGGAATCACGGTCATCTTGGTCTACATCACATGCAACCTATACAAGATGAACTATGTGCCTTGCCTTCTGAGTTGATCAACTCATCATATGAATGATCTCCTCTCTCTGGCCGGTCGTCTGGGTTCCACCAGCCGATCGGTTGGCTCCTCCAACTGATCGGTTCACCTGGTCATCATGCATCTCCTTCTGGCCACCACCCGCTCGCCTCTCTCCTCGAACCGGTCATCAACCGATCGGCTCACTCCTTGAATCGATCGTCTGGAACGTCAATTGATCGGTTCATGCCTTGAACCGGTCGTCTCAGTTGTCGTCAGATGTCCTCCGTTCTTCGACATAACAGGAAATAAAATCTATCCTATTTTACATTGTAAAAAGAGAAACCCCGAGTTACATTCGGGGGGAGCAAAGGAAGGAAATAATCTCGAATTATTTCGAGTTACATCAGGAATAGGAGAGGGAAGATTGGTGCGCAGACCGAGATGCAAGCAACCACATATAACCATCCATAGATAGGGTTTATTGGCCATAACCACGCTATACATCCACCACAAAACGCGTTTAAGGGTGACGTGTATCGAGTGCATTAATAATACATATCATATATGTAATTGGGATTTGTGGATTTAGGATTGGACATGCATAAAGCCAATTTTATTCGCATCGTATGCAATAAATAAAGGTGACAAACCAAAATCGATCATATCGATATTCCTAAAATATAGAGTAGTTGACGTGGCTCGGATACCACTGTTGGGTTTTAGGGGAATCAGAGAAGGAAACGAAAACAAAAATTTCTCCCCAAACCCGGAACAAGGAAATGTGTCAACGTCTGTATAATAGGAAAGGATGGTTTGTGGAATCATACCTTGTCCCGAGACTTGCTCAGCGACAATACCTTGCGCCTTGTGTGGTCTTCAACTCCGGTCTTAGACGGTGTCTGTGCAGCTCCTGGTCACACCAGGACTGACGACTCCTCCTCTCACCGGGACTGTCGGGGTTGACAGTTGTCCTCCTAAGCGGCAGAAACCTCCCGCCTCTGAAGTAGTCCACACGGACCACCTGGAACTCCACATTCCTTGCCCCACAAGGAGTTGGAAGGAGTCGCACCCTCATGTTGACGTACTAGTCGCCAACACACTCTCCTGCTGCCAGTTGCAACTGCAGTTGTCTTTTCCTTGATGCGCCTCCCTTTGCGGGTAGCACTTGCTCAGGCTCTCTCTTGGTTACCAAAACCAGAGAGAAAGACATCTTTCCAGAGCAACTGGTTGCACTGAGTTGTCCTTTGAGAAGCCTCCAATACCCCTATATATATAGGAGGGTCATGGGACAGGGTTCTCCATCCCGGGAAATGTGGGACTAAAAGCAGGAGTAGAAGGGTTCGAGATTTTCCACAAAAACAACCAACTCACAAGCTGAACCGATCGTTTCATTTCTGAAACGGTCGGTTGGGGATCTGAGCCGGTCGGTTGACACTCAACCGATCGGTTGGGACCCTTGATCCAGTCGGTTCACTTTCTGAACCGGTCGGTTTGTGGTCCTGACCAGTTCCCGATTGACTTTCCAACTTTTATTTCTAATTGGTATCAAATACCAATACTTGTTCCAATCAAATTGGGCAAGTGAAACGAAAGGAAAATTCTCACCAATCCTACTCTCCCAACTTGCCCGGTTGCAACAGTTGAACTGATCATTTCAACACTTGAAGGAATCATTCACCCTGTCCATGAGCCGATCGACTCACCACTTGAGCCGATCGGTTCACCAAGCTGAGCCGATCGGTTCATCACATGAGTCGATCGGTTGGGAGTGCAGATTGTGCAGAATCAGTCAATTGTGATTTCAATCAATCTGATACTCTAATCAATCTGTCCAACACCTTGAACACTATGATTTTGAGCTATCAATCAATTGAGTGTTTAATTGAACTACTAAACTCCTTTAGTAATCAATATAAACATTGCTTGTGGACAAAACTCCTCTTCCAGGTTAAATCCTATGTGTGTGACCCTACAGGTCCATTTCACGTGGGAAGTGAAAGTCCATAACACTTATGACTTCACAAGCAAAGAGCGGTGCCTAGTCACACATCAGTGCTACCCAATTAAAAGTAGAAAGTTAGAGAACAACTTTCAATCCTACAATCCGTGAATGGTGTTACAGTGAATGTATAATTCCTTTGTCGCTGATATCCCGAATG
Source organism: Alisma plantago-aquatica (assembly GCA_963693085.1). Lineage (NCBI taxonomy): Eukaryota > Viridiplantae > Streptophyta > Magnoliopsida > Alismatales > Alismataceae > Alisma > Alisma plantago-aquatica. The sequence goes on along the minus strand of OY856414.1, from coordinate 124,923,784 downwards.
AACTCGAGGCATGGAACAGTCATCCTGTCAACGTTCATTCACTTTCTTGATCTCAGAGTAGATTGAACGAGATATGTATGACATCAATATCACATACTGATTCACACATGCATGCACACGCCTATTTCAATCCTACTCATCAAGTGGCCTTGGATATCAAACTCCCTCAGGATGGGCAAATCCCATATCTATCACTCACCCCTCAAAAGCCCCATGTGTCAAAGCCACCCAATCATCACCTTTATAACAACCCATGTTTTAGGACTGCGTTTGATGATGTCAAAGTGTGCCCAATGACATGTGTTGAGTGTAGTGATTTCAAGTCAAAGAATCACACTCACCACCATCACTGTGAGTACTGACTGTGACTACCATGTCATGGTTCCATGTGTCAAACTCACGGTGGGTCTGTCTGGTACACTTGTTCTCTAACAAGTACCTATGTGTTTGGTTTGATATCTCTATATCATGACTAATGAGATTATGTCATCAACCAACACCACAATCTAGTCTTGTGTGTCATTGTTGTCTATCTACCTTCCACAATGACATCCGACTAGGGACATAACAAGAATGTACAAACTCTTAGCATCTGTATGATCTCATCGTTCAGGTCCCCAACCTGAAAGCATACGTCATTGAGTATTGTCATTCTCTAGACATTCAACTTGTTCTATCACTATCTCATATGACTGAACCAGAAAGAATTGGAAGCTTGCCTTTGATGTTTATCAAATCAATCTTAATGTATCCCACCAATCATCTCATTATTGGCTCTCAGGGCATACATACCAACAAACTCCCACTTGCACTGTGAGCCAATCACCCATGAATCATATTCATAGTGATCTTCAAACATCTCCCACATGTTACTATGCTCTAGTGCGAACATAGTGAGTTATGGCAACACCTTGCCAAAGTCAGTATAAATTGCATGTCTCTCATCTCTTCACTGTACGTCACACGTATGAGATGGAGGTGTCGTAATATACGATCTACTGTTCCTTTGCTAACTTTTAGCCACATTGCATGATCAAGGATTCCATACTTGTCATCAATGAGTGGAATATAAGTTCATCTCATGAACTTCCAGATCCATATAGTATCCACTGTTGTTCTCTAACACACGGATACTTGGCATTTCCTTTTAAACAGCTTTATTGGAACACTTCCAATTATCCACAAACTTTCACTTTTATATATCCTATATATATTTTGTGATTAATTTTCTATCCTTTCGGAAGTTCGCATCAATGTAACTCTTTACATCGAACTCTTCCTTATCTCCATAGAACTAGTACTTCTCAAGTACTTATCAAGTTCTTATGGTTTCCAGTAACCCTTATTGGAAGTAGACAGCCATCCACTAGTCATGTCCCACATACGAGTTATCAGGATGAGCACATCATATTGTCATGTCCTACATACAAGATGATGAATGCATTTTATTCTTTCCATGTCGATACATGCAAGATAATGGGATGATTACATACATGATAGATCCATATATATTCTTAGTGTTCCCATTCTACATAAGAATTGGAAACTTGGCCTTGGGATACTAACTCCATGTAACATGGACAAGTTTTCTCCCACTGAATCTGTGTACACTGAACCCTTCAGTACAGATTGCCAATGTATGCTCTCTCTTTTCCAGGTCAAGAGGTTTTCGAGAACTATCTCTATAGATCTTTATTCCTATCACATAGGAAACATCTCTATCTTCCTTAAAGATAATTTCCACTTTTGGATTTCCATTCTAGAACATTTCCATTTTACATCAACATGTGGAATGTGAACACGCTCCCACTAAATCACATATCCCTTCTTTATCTTTGGCATATCAGTCAAACCCTTTGACTATATCATCAAAGTAAAGATCCAATTTTGAGTTTCTTGTACTCAATCAATCACATTGATTAGTCCATTGTAACTTGTAGACTTTATTTGCATTAGTGGATTCATAAACCTTATAGGTTGTGTCACGTACACATCCTTGTTTTATTCCTCATAGGAATGCGGTTTTAGTATCCATATGCCAAATGTCTTAGTCATTAAATTGCAATCAACAAGCATCATCCTTCTCAAAATGTTATCCATGTGTCTTAACGCTTAAGACTTATTTACACTTATGGATTTCATCCAATGAGTGCTACCATCAAGGTCATACCTTATGGTTGACATGGATGTCATTTAGGATGTAATGGTCATAAACCATAACTCAAAATTCGGTTACTCATATTCATCTAGATAGTTGACTCATCACATGAACAACTCATCACATAGATAATTGAGGTGTATCTGTTAAGTATATAAGAACTCACAACCCTTGTGATTCTTAATTTCCTTTATTAGTGTGGGGTATTCTTTATTTAAGAAGAATTCAGTTATTTGATAATCATTCTCTAACTCCTTAGAGTATGACTCCCTTTTGATTTAGACATCACTATGCCTTAATCATGAGTTCACTATGATACATTATCATAATCACTCATAAGGATCTCAAACATTTGGTCTAAGTATCTTATTCATTGATCTCATCAATAATTAACACTTTACCAAATTTGTACTTCATCTATGATAATCTTGAACACTTCAAGATATTCATATTGGTATTTCTCTAAACACCATTTGAAGTATTAGCATTTGCTCCAATAGGTATGTAAATACATCATATGTATCATACCTAATAGGATAATCATTCTCCCATTACCATTAGTGAAGATTGATTAATCATGTCCAAGATATTCATGTCTCTTACTGATTCTCTAACCAAAAGAGTCTAGATATATCCATTATATGGATACTAGAAATGAATTTCTCATGATTGATGCTAATTTGATTGTTTGAGTTATCTATAACTTTTAGGTATCATTTTATCTTATGCATATCAAATACCACAAGATAAACAAGGCATTGCCAAAAAGATCATATCTTTAAAAGATTGAAACATCAACTTTATTGATTGCCATCATTGTCGTACAATATGCAAAAATAAAGTGTTTCTATCTATTGGAAAATATGAAATAGTAGTTCATAACTATATTACATGCCTTATAGGCTGAAAATAAACTAAAGTACTCCAATCTATGGCAGCAACACTTGCCCCAATTATGAGTGCTTTACACTTTACATCTTGGTATCATATACCTCAAAAAGTGTTACAAGTTTACTTTCATGACACCTTTAAGTAGAGACATCAGTCGCCTCCTTCTTCTTTTGTTCTTCCAGATATAGAGGACAATTCCTTTTCCAATGTCCTGGCTTTTGACAATGGTGGCAATTTCCTTTCTTGGTCATGCCTCCCTTGGCCTTGAGAGCTGAAGACGTCTTGGGCTCCTGGCTAGCATCAGAACCTTTCTTAGCTTTTCCCTTCCCTTGCGCTTGGACTTGCCTTTCTTGCCCGTGATCACCATCACAGACTTAGGCTTGTCCTTCTTCATCTGTATCTTGGCTGTCCTCAACATGCCCAACAACTCTGAAAGTGGCCTATCAAAGTTGTTCATGTTGTAGTTCATCACAAACTAACTGTAGGATTATGGCAACGATTACAGTATCACATCAGTATCCAACTCTTGGCTCAGTGGAAATCCCAGTCTCTATAGGTTCTCCACATACCCAATCATCTTGAGTGTGTGAGGACCAACTGGATCTCCTTCTATCATGACGCACTTGAACAGCGCCCTTGACTCATTGTATCTCTCTTGTCATGCCTGATCTTCATACATGTTCCTGAGATGTTGAATCATCTCAATGACACCCATGTTCTCATGTTGTCTCTGCAACTCATGGTTCATAGAACACAACATCAAGCACTTTGTATCAATGGCATCATCAGAATGCTTCTTGTAAGCATCCCTTTCTATCTTTGGTGCATTAGGAGTAGGTTCCTCTGGAATTGGAGTATCCAGGACATAGAGCTTACGCTCTTGAGTGAAATTCTCAATGTCCAATACCAGTCATGGAAATTTGTCCCATTTAGCTTGTCCTTGTCAAGGCCTGATAGCAAAGAAAAGTGATTGTTGTTTGTTGCCATTTGTACTACAAAAGGAAAATATGCAATTTTAGTCCAAAAACTCATTTTTGACTTATTTGATTGATTTGAAAATTTGACGATATAATTAGGCCTTTAATTGATTATCGCTCCCACTATTTTACTTCAAATTGATAGCCCTCACCATCAATTCGGAAGATTGCTGCGTACAACCTTCTAGTGGGCAAGATCCTGAAATCCTCTAAGTCATGGACCAGCTTGGGTTGTCACGCAAAACCTAGATCTCTCAAGTAGGCAACACTTGCCAATTGCATCATATGCAACTCTTGATAAGATGTCATATGCAACTCCTTTCCATGAGCATATCCATGCCTCAAGGTGCTAGATCCTATCTAGATCACCTTGTTAAGTCCGACCCAAAGCCAACATGATGAATACGCACCCTGCTTGGGCAGACCCACACATTCATCCTTAACGCTTCCATGAGATAGACAGTGCACCACGCTTGGGCGTGCCCACACTTGGTCGATCAAGCTTTTCACATGTGTCACATTTGGAAGGCATCTAAAACTTAATATTTAATGAGGGATTTGGTTTTATATACATATACATATCCAATCACCACAATACATAGTACGTATCATATACATGCTATATCCCACAGAAAACATGCAAAATGATAAAAGCGATGATTATGGCCATCTTAATGTGATTCCTCGAACCAAGAGGAATCACGGTCATCTAGGTCTACACCACATGCAACCTATACAAGATGAACTTTGTGCCTTGCCTTCTGAGTTGATCAACTCATCATATGAATGATCTGCTCTCTCTGGCCGATCGTCTGGGTGCCACCAGCCGATCGGTTGGCTCCTCCAACCGATCGGTTCGCCTGGTCGTCGTGCATCTCCTTCTGACCGCCACCCGCTCGCCTCGCTCCTCGAACCGGTCATCAACCGATCGGCTCACTCCTTGAACCGATCGTCGGGAACGTCAACCGATCGGTTCACGCCTTGAACCGATCATCTCAACTGTCGTCAGATGTCCTTCGTTCTTCGACATAACAGGAAATAAAATCTATCATATTTTACATTGTAAAAAGAGAAACCCCGAGTTACATTCGGGGGGAGCAAATGTAGGAAAGAATCTCGAATTATTTCGAGTTACATCAGGAATAGGAGAGGGAAGATCGGTGGGCAGACCGAGATGCAAGCAACCACATACAACCATACACAGATAGGGTTTATTGGCCATAACCACGCTATACATCCACCACAAAACTCGTTTAAGGGCGACGCGTATCGAGTGCATTAATAATACATATCATATATGTAATTGGGATTTGTGGATTTAGGATTGGATATGCATAAAGCCAATTTTATTCGCATCGTATGCAATAAATAAAGGTGACAAACAAAAATCGATCATATCGATATTCCTAAAATATATAGTAGTTGACGTGGCTCTGATACCACTGTTGGGTTTTAGGCGAATTAGAGAAGGCAGCGGAAACAAAAATTTCTCCCCAAACCCAGAACATGGAAACACGTCAACGTCTATATAATAGGAAAGGATGGTTTGTGGAATCATACCTTGTCCCAAGGCTTGCTCGGCGACAATACCTTGCGCATTGCGCGGTCTTCAACTCCGGTCTTGGACGGTGTCTGTGCAGCTCCTGGTCACACCGGGACTGATGACTCCTCCTCTCATCGGGACTGTCGGGGTTGGCAGTTGTCCTCCTAAGCGGCAGAAACCTCCCGCCTCTGAAGTAGTCCACACGGACCACCTGGAACTCCACACTCCTTGTCCCACAAGGAGTTGGAAGGAGTTGCACCCTCCTGTTGACGTACTAGTCGCCAACACAGTCTCCTACTGCCAGTTGCAACTGCAGTTGTCTTTCCCTTGTTGCGCCTCCCTTTGCTGGTAGCACTTGCTCAGCCTCTCTCTCGATTACCAAAACCAGAGAGAACGACAACTTTCCAGAGCAACTGTTTGCACTGAGTTGTCCTTTGAGAAGCCCCCAATACCCCTATATATATCGGAGGGTCATGGGATAGGGTTCTCCATCCCAGGAAATGCGGGACTAAAAGCAGAAGTATAAGGGTACAATATTTTCCAAAAAAACAACAAACTTGCAAGCTGAACTTATCGTTTCATTTCTGAAATGGTCGGTTGGGGATCTGAGCCGGTCGGTTGACACTCAACCGATCGGTTGGGACCCTTGAGCCGGTCGGTTCACTTTCTGAACCGGACGGTTCGTGGTCCTGACCAGTTCCCGATTGACTTTCTAACTTTTGTTTCTAATTGGTATAAAATACCAATCCTTGTTCCAATCAAATTGGGCAAGTGAAACGAAAGGAAAATTCTCACCAATCCTACTCTCCCAACTTGCCCGGTTGCAAAAGTTGAACCGATCATTTCAACACTTGAAGCAATCGTTCACCATGTCCATGAGCCGATCGACTCACCACTTGAGCCGATCGGTTCATCACATGAGCCAATTGGTTGGGAGTGCAGATTGTGCAGAATCAGTCAATTGCGATATCAATCAATCTGATACTCTAATCAATCTGTCCAACACCTTGAACACTATGATTTTGAGCTATCAATCAATTGAGTGTTTAATTGAACTACTAAACTCCTTTAGTAATAAATCTAAACATTGCTTGTGGACAAAACTCCTCTTCCAGGTTAAATCCTATGTGTGTGACCCTACACGTCCATTTCAAGTTGGCAGTGAAAGTCCATAACACTTATGACTTCACAAGCAAAGAGCGGTGCCTAGTCACACATCAGTGCTACCCAAGTAAAAGTTGAAAGTTGGAGAACAACTTTAAATCCTACAATCTGTGAATGGTGTTACAGTGAATGTTTAATTCCTTTGTCACTGATATCCCAAATGAACTCGAGGCATGGAACAGTCATCCTATCAACGTTCATTCACTTTCTTGATCTCAGAGTAGATTGAACGAGATATGTATGACATCAATATCACATACTGATTCACACATGCGTGCGCACGCCTATTTCAATCCTACTCATCAAGTGGCCTTGGATATCAAACTCCCTCAGGAGGGACAAATCCCATATCTATCACTCACCCCTCAAAAGCCCCATGTGTCAAAGCCACCCAATCATCACCTTTATAACAACCCATGTTTCAGGACTGCGTTTGATGATGTCAAAGTGTGCCCAATGACATGTGTTGAGTGTAGTGATTTTAGGTCAAAGAATCACACTCACCACCATCACTGTGAGTACTGACTGTAACTACCATGTCATGGTTCCATGTATCAAACTCACGGTGGGTCTGTCTGGTACACTTGTTCTCTAACAAGTACCTATGTGTTTGGTTTGATATCTATATATCATGACTAATGAGATTTTGTCATCAACCAACACCACAATCTAGTCTTGTGTGTCATTGTTGTCTATCTACCTTCCACAATGACATCTGACTGGGGACATAACAAGAATGTACAAACTCTTAGCATCTGTATGATCTCATCGTTCAGGTCCTCAATCTGAAAGCATACGTCATTGAGTATTGTCATTCTCTAGACATTCAATCTGTTCAATCACTATCTCATATGACTGAACCAGAAAGAATTGGAAGCTTGCCTTTGATGTTTATCAACTCAATCTTAATGTATCCCACCAATCATCTCATGATTGGCTCTCAGGGCATACATACCAACATTAGTGACATGGGATCCCACTTCAGAGAAAGACAGTTTGAAGTGTCGTTAAAGATATATGGAGTTAGACATAAAGTTGCAACATCGTACCACCCGCAAATTTTAGGCCAAGTGGAAGTATCCAATCGTCTGATTAAATAAATTCTAGAGAAAAGTATTCACAGGACCCACAAAGATTGGTCTATGAAACTTGATGATGTACTATGGGACTACTGTACTACATACAAGACACCAATAGGGGATACTACCTATAGGCACATATATGGTAAGTTGTGTCATTTGCTGGTAGAACTATAGAATAGATCCCTCTAGGACATCAAGTTTGTAAATATGGATCTTGATAAAGCAGGAAAGAAGAGTTATCGACAACTACATGAGCTTGAAGAGCTAAGGTTACACGCCTATGAAACTACTCATATTTACAAGTAGAGAACAAAGGTGTGGCATGATGCCCACAGAAAGAACAAAGATGAGTCGAAAGGGACAAAGTATTTTTGTTCAACTCAAAGATCAGATTATTCCCAGGAAAGGTCAGGTCTAGGTGGTATGCTCTTTTCAATAGTTAAGATCTACCCATCTGCAGTTTTGGAAATTACCAGTGTAAAGATTGGTACTTTTAAAGTGAATGGACATAGAGCAAAAAGGTATTATGAGGATGAAGCTTTCATAAGGAGATTAGAACTAGATCTGGAGGACCCACATCCAACACCAAATGAAGAATCCTGAAGAGGAAAATAGGAAAGTCAAGCTAAAGACTTTAAATTTGAGCTTTATGGGAGGCAACTCATGGATTCTTCAAACTTTGTTTGTTTCCCCTTTCAATATTAAGATTTCCTTTATCTCATAACAGTTGTTAGTTTGAATAAATGGTCAATTTTAGTTTTTTGTGCTTTTAAATCATGTTTTAAAGATTTCTTGAACAACAATGATCTAAAATCAGCTAAAAATGTTGGTACTCCGTCGGACCAGGGTAGTCATTGGTTTTGGAATCAATCAGTGCAACCATCGATTACCAACCAGTTAAGCTAGACTGAACCTTTGTTGAGAAGAACCTTCGGTATGTTGAACCTTCAGTCTCTAACTTAAAAGAGCCTTAGGGATCTAAACCATCAGAAGACCAACCATCGGTGTGGTATGACCTTCAGTCTCGTCTAACCATCAACGTGAAGAAAACTCCAACCATCGGTCTACATCGTTGGTCCCAGTAGACCAAAGGTCACTCATCCCATTTCCTATAAATAATCAAGGTTCCTTCGAGAGAAACCCTCTCAAAACCCTAATCATAGACTGAAGAGGAAGCACCTGTATCGAAGGAAGAGAACTCTTGAAGGAACTCATCTTTAACCTCCTACCTTCAGTTAATAGCACCATCGACCTCTCCTATCAACTCCATTGGCAATCAAACTCCCAGCCCTATCCTAAGCCCTAGTTCACCCTTTGTTGTGGCAGACCAAGGGAGACTGCAGTGACCAGGCTGATGACGCTTTGGTAATAATCTTCTCTTTCTTCCTTCCTTTGCCTTCACCTCTGAACTATTTTGACCTCTGATAATATCGCCTTCGTTTTCCTCCTTCATCCCTACCGACACTTAGCCACTCATTTCTTGATGTTCGGTCATTTCATCTCCCCTGACCTTTGACCTTTCATAGTCGATCATCTTCGACCTTCGGTCAAACAACCATCGGTCGCACCAACTTTGGTCCCCAAAATTTCGACCTTCAATCTCCCATCACACCAGACTTTCAACCTTCAGTCGCATTTCCAACCTTCGGTCTTCTACCGTCGCTTTGACCTTTAATCATTTTCGACCAACCATGATACCCGTCTTCGGTCTCCAACCTTTGGGCCAGCGTCTTCAACCTTTGATCACTACCAAGCATCGTCTGTGCCAATCATTAGTGGTAGCCACCATCAGTCATCCACCCTGATCTATGCACCTTCAGTTTCCTTCACCTTCGATCATCGCTCATAACCGTCAGTTGACCTCCTCTGACCATCACTTGTCACCACTGACCATCAGTCACCCATCATCAGTTTGTCATTCCTCATTCTAGTTTTCCCCTATTTAGCATACATTAACCTGCTCTAACCTCATAAGAGATAGAAAAAGTATCTACTAAGCACAATGGCAGGAAATATCAACCCAATTATAGGTATGGTTGAATCTAAAGAAACTAGGAGAATAATATCCTCAATGACTTTTGAGGAAATGGAGAAGGTAGAGAAAGTAAAGGTTGAACATGTTGCCTACATTGAAATGCATGGAGAACCAATTCCAGAAATCATAAAAGCACACATGGAAGTAGATAGAGAAAGAATTCTAGTTGAGCCAATCCCTAAGGATTCATCTGACCAAGAAAAACAAACAGAGACTGAGGTGTCAGAATATGTCCCCTCTGAGGATATTTAGAAAAACAAGAAGAGGAAGGCACCTAGCTCAGATCAGAAGAAACCCTCAAAGATGCCAAAAATAACTATAAGGGAAATTGCCACTGAGACATAGGTTGAATCAAACACTACACTCTTATCAGGGGTGACTACCAGGGAAGAGCCTAAGAATGAATTCATATCGAGATATGAGGATCACATCAAACTCTAGAAGAGGATACTATCATACAACAATTACAAGGCAACAAGATTCAGAATGAGGACACCCTTAAGGAAATGGGAATTTATGACAGAGTGAAGCAAATTATGGAAAGTGTGGGAATATAAAAACTATGCTTCAACCATCAAATATCTAATGATGAACTCACACTAGAGTTTATGTCATCACTGACAAGAGTCCCAGTAACTCAGGTTGAATCTCAAGAGTGTGGTGGAGATTTCAAACTACATGTTGGAATTATAAAAGAACACTATGTACTAATTGAGAAAGGTCTTAGCTTAATATTCATGAACTCCAGAGAAGAAGCAACATGACCTAACAGAGCATCAGGGGACTGAAATGCACGAGGATGCCTAACAAAAAAGGTCTGGGAAAAGCTATCTGGAGAAAGAAAATTCAACTCTAGATGGTCTAAGGTTGCTATAATGCAATCAGGGTTTATGATGGTAGTGTAAAAGATAGATGCTAACACCCTATTCTTCATAACAAACACAAGTAATGTCATGAGGATGTACCTCCATATACTATGGAGCATTATGGAGAACAAACCCGTAAATGTAGGGAAAAATCGGATAGACACGTTAGCAGTGGAGGTGGGATCTAAAGGCTCCTATGACTTCTGCATGGGGAGGACTTATAACATATCTGGCCCACTGACTCGGCTACCCTAATAAGATACATTGGTTCCTAAAACCAAGGGGATACATGTTGGTGGATGCAAAGTACCTCACTGTCATTAGAATATTGAAAAGCAAGAACTAAAAGTTCTACTACAAGTTCTGCAGAACAAATTTGTAATTACCTCTCCCTAAATAAAGTGACTATGATGTCAGTAAACTCATATTAAAGGAGGAGAAATTCTACAAACATATCCTCCAAATTAGCAGACATGAGGGAATCATATGAGACCAGAAAAAAGACAACCAAAGAGTCAAACAGAGAACCCGCAGATAAGGAAGAATCTAGTGGTATGAATGCCTGAAAGGTTAGTAAGGAACTCATATAGTGATAACAACATTAAAGTTTGTGGCATCTTAGGCGACAGAAGTCACCCACTAAAGGGTAGGAGAAGAAATGGTTGTCCCAAAACATAGTGAACAACCAAGTCTAAGCAAAACCTCCCACCATGATGAGGTTGAAGTTGGGAAAAGGGTAAATAAATCACCCCATACAACAATTGAAAAGGAACTGACCAGAAATTCTCCAAAGAGGAAGCGGGTACACCCAGAACATAGCAAGCACACAGTAGGAGACCATGGAGAATCTTCTTGAGCAAATGAGGCAAATAATGAAGTGAACTCATACAATGAACCAAAGAAATATCAAATGACACCTGTTGTGAACAAGTTCATGGAGATAGGGCAGGAGATTGATAACCTTCTTGAGATTGTCTCAAACTCTACCCCAAATATTTTTGATATAACTACAAATATGTCTGCAATAACCACACAGCTACAAAAACTAATGGTAGATATACAACCAGTCCTTAGTCTACCTCTTCAAATGAAATAGGTGGCTGAAAATCAAGTGCAAGTCATGTATCCTTTAGGGGGAGTAATGAGCAAACTTGTCATCCTACAAAAGGAGTGTGATGATCTGCACCGGGAAAACCAGAATTTATGGGAGGAAGCAGCAAAGATGAAAGAAGCCACATCCACCAGTAATGGGGTGTCTGTCGAAAAGTAGTGTATAATCATCAGTAAACTATCTATTACAGTGAATAATGACATACACCTAAAGGATGACATGATGATGGTTGTTGTGCAACTAGTCCATAGAGAAAAACTAGATGAAGTTGTCACTTCAGTGTGCACTATTCCAATGCAGGAAGATGAATCAAAGGAAACTACTGGGAGAAGGAAAGTGCCTACTGAGGATGATAATTTGACCACATCTCCAGCATCACTAGAGAACTCAACAAACAACAATGAGGATAAGGGACTCAAAGTACCGCAACCTCCAGAACTAGAAATCCCTAAAGAATCTGCAATTCCATCAGAGTATGGAGAAGGTATAGGTGAGAATGATGGTGGGACCATACAACCTAATGAAAGGGTAGAGATGATAGAAACAACTGAATATGTAATGGATGGGATCAACCCACTTTTTAATTACAAGGCTCTACCCCCTCAACAGGATCACAAAAGCTTCATGAAGGAAATACTTCTTAACAAACCAATCACGAGCGAGAGGCAGACTTTTTCCTTCGATGTTGAACCAGAATAAATGGCGTTGGAATTAGATGTTGGAAACCTGGATCACATGTTTGTTGACACATGACCAAATCAGGAACATCTGGTGTTCATTAACCCCACAGTAACCCCTACTACCAAGGAGGGTCCAAGCCCTAAAACACCACCTCCACTGCCATGCAAGATGGAAAATATGGACATGAACTCAATAACAGGGATGTTGGTTTGTGACATACATGTCCTAGTTGATATTCTAGATGATGAAATGTCAGGACATGATATCATCTACCATAAAAACTAGTACAGATTGATAAGAAATGATCTACGTTCTTCTTTTGTACCTCAGGAAAATATAAGCAGAACCTTTTTCAAGATTCTATGTTGGACAATCAAGGAGGAGTTCATGTACTGAGACAAGAATGGGCTTGTTTTGAATGCAACATCTAACCTAGAAGCCCACCTCTTCAAGGAAAGAGGCAATACCACATCCATCCACGAGCTATAGGACACCCTAGACAAAAGCAAAACCTTAAAGTCCATCACCCTACCTTTCAAGGCCTTCAACCACTGGCTGCTCACAGTGGCTAACATTTCTGAAAGGAGAGTGGTCACTTATAACTTCAGTGCCAAAAATCTACCTTACGGAAAAATGGTCTTCAGAAAACAAGAGCACCGGAAGATACAAGAAGTCTCAACCCACCTAAAAAGACTGATACAAGGGTCAGTGGGTGGTATTACCCAAACTTGAAAGAAATTTCCATCAACTACAGTTTTGCCCAGGAAGGACCAAATTCAAGGGATAGTACTTTCATAGCACTAAGGATGATCGAAGAAATAAACAGAGGTATCCCATTGGACCAGATTGCCAATGAGGATTTATAGGCCCTGAGAGGGAACTATGTTATAGAAATAATTCACAATAGGATATTTTTCTTTGATGCAAAGATGGCAGATATCCCAAGGCAAATGTACCCTTCGATCCCCTTACCAGAAAAGACATCTTGGAGAGACAAGCTCAAAAATCTCATGGCCTCAGACAAATTTAATGAAAATAAAGAAGGAAGGACAACCCTTGTTTTCCCAACCACTCCCCCACCACCACCCATCGATGAAGTAGTATCAACAGCACCTGCACCTAAAGCCTCTATAGTAATTCCTACAACTCCTGAATGGGAACCACCTCAAGAAGTTGAAATAACAGCAATCGGCCCATAAGAAAAAGATTCCCTTATGATTCCACCATCTACTAAAATCATCATAGCAAAAGTCCCTGCTCCTGAAGAGAGTGTTGCCGAAGGAGGCACGGTACACTCAAACAAAGAAGACTGAGAAGCTGGCTCACTAGAAGGACTTCAACCGATAGATCTGACAATGCCTATCTTTGAGAACTTCGACGAACTAGCATGTTATGGACTATCTTTGGAATAAGTCCAATTTCTTCTAGATGTACTGAGACCAAGGGATGAGCATATCATTATCATTTTTGAATGAGAAAATGTACAAATCCTACTCCCAGACCTCTGCGATATTTTGATAATAGGAGGCTACATGACAGTCAATGTCATGACAACTTGTTAGTTACTTATGGATGACGATCACACCAATGTGTATATGGCATTCTACGACATAGTGGGAGATGTCATATCCAAAAAGGAATCAGGTGAGCTACAGCGGCTGATTGAATACGTAAAATACAACATTCCCAAATGGATATTCATGCCAATCTTGCATGATGGACATTCGGCACTACTATCAGTGGACACCATCAACAAAACACCCATTTTCTATAACAATTCGGATGCAATGTTCAATACCAAAGCACAAAATATCATAAAACAACCAACATCATCATTGTTGAAAAAGCCGCCCAAGTAGCAAACAAGATTGTTGAGGTGATCTAAATGTATTGCCACTACATTCCAACTGATATTATATTTGAGAAACCCCAATTATGACATAGATATCTACAACAAGAACCTATATCAAATGACTGTGGCTTTTACGTACTCTACTGGATGCATATGCTAGCTACGTTGGATCAGAAGATCGAACAATAACAAGATGACTACTATCACCATATCCAAGAACAATGTGTTATGAAGATACTAGCTTCAGAATGGTCAAACACACATAAAAACCTATAACTCGCCTATTGTAGATCAACCTCATCCTTTGACACCCTGAGGATAGGGTGGAAGATAAGTTTAGGGGGTCTGAACAGGCGAACATGGTATGACTCTATTATAGATATTCAAACTCTCCCCTGCTTAACAAATTTTTGACAATTTTTTTACAAATTTTGATGGGCCTAAATGAGAAATTTTGGCTTGCTCTTTGTCCATGTATATATTCTTGCACATGTAGTCTAAAAAGGCACATTTTGAATCCAATTTTCTAGGATTGTGTCATAACACCAACTCTTAGACTTTCTTGTGTTCGGGCTAGCCTTTAATGTAATTATTTTGAGAATGACGGATTTGGGCTACTTAGTTCACTTAAAATTATGAGTGTGATAATGTTTTAGTGGTATCCTTACCTTAAAACAATGCAGAAAACACAAGGATGTTTTTCCCCTAGGGTAAAACCTTGAAGCAAGGAGGACTCAGCCTAATACACTATTGATTGGTATCCACGCTTCAAAGTATAGGCAGGAAAGCACATAACCTTGGCAATGAGGAAACAGCTGCCCCATATAGTGCAATAATCCCTGTGTTGGGATCAAAAGAGGCATGGAAGCCCACATCTTCCCCAAATCCTATCATCCCAAAGCCTATGAAAATGAATAAAAGTCGAGATGAATAAGATTATAAGAATTGTGCTCAAAAAGATGTTGAAGGACTCTGCCCGTCCGGTATATTGCTGCACTCACGAATGCAAATATGTTGTACATAGTAGTGGAGTCTAGAAGCCAACTTATACACACTTGCATTCCGAAGGGGGACCTCACACAACCACTTGGCATTACATCAGGGCCTAAATGGGCAACACTCTCCTTAAGGCAGCTTACATGGTTGAGCAACCCTGGGGAATGTAGGAAACATAGCATCTTTAGACCACCCAACACAATATTGTAGAACTCCCAAATAAATAAAAGATGGGTGTGAATGCAACCTCCGCTAAAAATTTACACAAGTACATCCTGGAAAAGAACCACTGATGCATCATGGAGGAGACATATTTCTACTAAAGAAAGTCGTAACAGGAAATATGAGTACTACAACTCCAACCAAAAAGGAAGAGCCCAAGGGTCCTTAACACCATGTCCTGATGCATAAGTTTTGAATTAAGGCTGACATTAACACATTTTCACACTTGCAAAACAATAACAAATAAAGCCCTTTGAAGTCACTCAATGCTTTAATTCTAATTGTTAGCCTGAGGATGGGCTAGACTCTAAGTTTGGGGGAGTTGATAACATCCAATTTTGTGGATAATTTAGACAACAAGGGAGACACAACATGGGAGAGAGAATCAACCCTAGCACGTTGATGTTCAAAGGGAGAACTCCTTCTCATTGGATCTAGTAGTGCAACATGGAGTTTCTGATAGTCTATGTAGACTATGTAGAGGTGTGGAGTTTGTTGCCATCATGTGAGGAGGACAACAACCACCTCTATTTGTGGTGGTGCACTAGGAGTCCGTCATCACCAATTGTCTGTGTGCATCTTGCGAAGAGTGCACATTAGCATGCAAGAGTTTTTGTTGGACTTGCTCCAAGACCAGGTATATCTCTTTCTACCTTGTTTTGTACATACATCATTGTTGACACAATTTCCTGATCAAGGAATAGGGACATTTTTTTTTCTACTGCCTTCTCTACTATCCCTATTCCCCAATAGATATGTTGAAGGTTGGTAGGCTGATTTGGTATTAAGTAACCTCAATGTATAGGTGACGCCCATGTGTAGACTATAAGGTCTGGCCAAAGTCCTTATTGAGACATGGAAAGAAGGAGCCTTTATAATAGATATGTTGCAAAGCCATAATAGAAAGTAGGACTATACAGGCTTCAATAGACAATGAGAGCATGGATTCAACGCCCTGGTCTTGATAGGGTATCGAGTGTGTGGAGGCATGAGGTTGCTATTGTTGAGATAGACGAGTTTTGAAGTAGAATTGCCTTGGTAGAGCTACTATCGAGAGGTAATAATTGGTTGTAGGGTGGTGGTTTAGGATAGAAGCATTAGATAATTGCCTTGCCCTGGTGCCTTTCTTTGATGCCTATCCTCGATCTTGATGGGTCAGGCCTCATTGTACTGGAGAGTCACAATGGCATTAAGAGCATTAATAGATTTCCAAGGATATATTTGATGGCTTTTCTCTACCATTGTGAGTTTTCTACAGTAGAACAATTAATCCTAATTGAAACACAAAGAATTTATCACTATAAAACCTAATTTAAGTCAATACATGGAATATCATGCATTATATGGATGTAAATTACTCTAGATATGTGACTAAACTATGACATGAAAAAATATTCATCAAGAAAATCCAACCTAAAATGTTACTCATCCTTGAGTAACACAAAATCTGAAACAGTCGACAAATAATTACTTTCAACCCATGTATTTTCCTCACCTTCTCATCATGCTATTTCCCCTACCCCTAAAAATTCCCAGTCTACCCAACTTCTTGAAACCATAAAATACATATATCCATGTCTTACATTTCTAGTTTTGCTTCTCAAAGGCATTTACTCACCATCAAATCCAACATCAAGAATGTCTAGGAGTTCCATGAGATATTAGAGAAACCTACAAAATAACAAGTATGCATATGATCCAACACTGGGGTGTGTTAGAGGGATGTAAAAGAGAGATACCCATTGTGATCCTATATAGAAAATGGATAGAAGATATGTATGGAAGTAACATGCAAATTCATCATCTATTCAACTTAAGATTGCATTTTTTATTTTTTTTTACTTGAATGATGGGCAAGATTTTCTAGTCATGCACATTTGCATTTTTTCTTTTGCTTTAGGTGGTATACCCCGATTACATAGATAGGGGAATGGAAGAAGAGGATCAAGAAATAAGATGGGTGATCCACACCAAATATAAGGTTTGGAACATCTATGGTTTTATAATTTCCTTTTAGTTGATGGAAGTAAGAAGATGTAATAAGAAGAGTAGAAGAGGGTTTAAATACAAATTCAACTTGATTTATAATTCAATTGATTGGGTTGTTTTCCTGGTCTCACTATATGATCAATTAACGACATGATGATGGAACAAGTGGTGATACCATGCAATTGTTTCACTATCTAGTAGGAAGAATAGTATATTCAAGCCCTTTCACTTCCTCCAACACATGCCATGTTTTCAAGGTAAACATGATGTTTGGGTTCCTAGGCCACATAGTTTGATTTATAGCCATTTATTAGCTTAAAATTTTGGTTATTTGGAGGCATTTCTTCAAATAATGGAATTTAAATGTTGAGTACGTGTATAGATGTAGCAGAAAATTTTAATCTAAGTCAGCTAGATAATGGCTTTCATTACTCTAGAACATGTTAACTTTGAAAGAGCTAAATGCAATGTTGATATTGTAAGTGAATAATAGATAGGTGTGGGTGGAAAGTAGAATATGTCCCACCATCCCCCCACCTAAAACTTAAAAAAATTCTCATCCTCAAGCAAACAATAAACTGAGATGGAGGGAAAAGACTGGGATAGTTGGACCATGAGTTATGGTTATTGTTTGAACAATGTAGAGTCATTCACCTACAATTAAAAGATTTAAATCTTAAGATCTCATCACGATATATGCTATGTAATTAATTGGAATGATGACATGAAAATGACAAAACAACTAATGTAGGAAAATTAAAAGAGAATAATGACTGAGTTACCTCCTGACAAACACCTTGTTTAACATCATTACTCAATGCATGAAGCTCATCATCATGGAGTGCTCCAATTTGAACTAAGGTCAAGCTAGGGGGTCTTCCTAGTGCCTTGATGGACATCTATTCTCTCATTCTTACTTGGAGGTTTATACTTTCTATTTTTTTCAATGTGTATGATAAATATTGAAGTTCAAAGGTAAGAAATTTGAGTAGCGTTGGATCAATCTCTAATGCTCAATACAAGATGGTGAATAGTGGTAAGGCATCTGGTAGATACCATGGGAATGGTAACTGTGAAAAGGTGTGGAGGTGAATCTCATATGTTTCTACCCAATCATTTCTCTACAGCCATGTTTCCACAAGTGTTAGTAGGGCATGGATTTGGGAATGAGTTTGTGATAGAACTCGGAAGCCACATTATCATATGATTCTCCTTGATTGAAATAGGGCATTGCAAAATTATATTGCATCTAATATTCCTAATAAATGGGATATTGTTGTGAATTGGAGAAGGAGGAGACATCTCTATCTGTTACACTCTTGATCCATAAACACAGACATTGGTTGGCTCAGTGACAATGGGTTTTGGGAACATTGTGAGGGTAGTGGTGATAAGGGATTCAACCACAATTTTTCAAATCCTCCTATACTAGAGTGAGTAGATTTTTTTTCAATCGTCTTGCCATTATGATTATCACTGAGTTGTTGTCGCATCTAGATGAATTGATCTACACATTCAAGGAAATAAACTTCTTGTTCTTGAGTGGGTACTTCACACCATATACTACTTTAAAATTTAAAGATTATCTTCCCACTCATAATGTCAATAACATGACTCCCACATATATTAGAGATTTGATTGTGGCAAAGAATGGTTTTCTAAAAATAAAGGATAATGATGGTCTTCCTTGATTTCCATTACTAAAAAGTCACAGGGGACATAGAACTCCCCCAACCTTCATTGTAATGTCCTTTACATTGTTGAGTGGTTTAGTCATAGAGGTGTTAGTAAGATGGATAAAAATCCACGTGGGTAATTGGTTCATAAGTCTGACTCTCGTGTATAATCTAGGAGGCATGCGGAAATGGTAGACAAAGATTGGATAGCCCTTTTTGGCAAGTAGAATCACTAATAGAACATAAAATTCCAGAATACCTCAAATCTGTGTGCTTGGGAGGCATCTTATTCGGAATAGTTTCCTATGTTATTCTTTCTAGATTCACTCTATCACATTCTTTAGTTATTTATTTACGAATCAGCAAAGTATGTCGTTGTGCTTGTGAGACATCTTATTCTGAATAGTTTCCAATGCCATTCTTTCCAGCTTCATTGTGTCACATTCTTTAGTTATTTGTTTGTGAATAAGCAAAGTTTGACATAATTTAGACAGTTGTGGAATCTCAACCACGGCATCCACGAATGGGACATTAGCATGTAACTTCTTCATGGATTCCATAAGTTTGTTGAACATGGCATCCATTTAGGTCTAGGTTAGTTGATTCTAAAATGGTGCATGCAGTTTATAGGGGGGACATCTGGCTACAATGAGACATATCTAGAATTATCTAAATGGGTTAATCATTTATTATGATTAATGTCTATGTCTTCCATATCAACTTAGGTGACTATCACAGTGGAAGGAGATATTGTTTTTGGTATGTCAAAGCTAGAGCGAGTAGTCACATATTTAAATTGCTCAATGGGCTTTGATTTCTTTAGGATGACCTACAAAAGCACCCACTCGGGGTGAATAGAGATTCTAACTCGTGCTTCGGTGCCTACATGGATTTAGTGCATGTTGTGCATTCATGGTTCCTTGTTCTTGGAGCATCTTCTCAATAGTTGTCAACCTATTTGACTCTGAAGATGAACTATTTTGTTGGTTGTCATGTTGCCATTGTGGCCCTTTATTTAGATTCTAAAACTATTATCCTTGATTATAATTATTGTTCTAGTTCCTCTCATTTTGTTATTGGCCTTGGTCATAGTTTCCTTGATTCCTAGAATTTTGTTGGTTGTTCTGGAGAAAACTTGGAGAAGTGTGAACCTAATTTTTTATCCTATCCATGCCTGATCTATTAAGATTTTTTCACACTTACAGGATGTCCATACTGAAATCAAGGGTGATTCTTGTTCTAGTTTGGGTTGTAATATCGATGTCTAGAAATGTTGTGAAGTAAATTCAGATCCTCCATTTGATCACTATTACACCAAGTTTAAGGGACATTCATTACTATGTTTTAGAGGTAATGAGATCCCAACGTATATGCCCTTCAACCTTGCACAACTCACAAACATATGTAGCTACTTTAGCCTGATGTGGGCTCTACCTCCTTCTTTGAGAAGCATTGACAAATTTTTATAGATATTATACTTTAATGAGAGTATCTTTAACCATTCAACAATAGATTTTTGTTATGAGTTGTCTTCTACCTTAGCTACCTTCAGTATTTCAGCCTACCTATATATGGCCCAAATGGCTTGGTTTTCAGCCCCGCGAATCATGATTGTCCATGTGTTGTCATAACATTATCTCAAAAAAATTACTTTATGTGAGGAGCCAATAAATTTAATTATAACATCATCCACCCCTCTATAAAATATTTCAATGAGTTGAAATTGTAGATGTCATGGTGAAGGCTTAATGAAGGAGTTATTATATATTTCCTTGTATCCAATTACTTACCTAGGACGAACTATGTGATATGTTCCCCGGTCTATTAGGTGAGAGAAAGTGGATAAAAGTTTTCTAAAAATTTATTCTTACAGCCTTCCCATGTAGTGATGTTCACTCCTTCTAAGGAGTTTTACTGGCTCTTGGCCCTGTTGGAGAGAAAGAAGTAGAAAAAACACAATTTGATAGCATCTTGTGACACATTTAGCTTCTTGTTTAGTGCACACAAAAAAAACTCTACAAGTGGTCATGATAGTCTTTCTCTTTAATGTCAACAAAGGTTTTGTTGGTATGTATGCCTAGAGAGCCAATCATATGATGATTGGAGTGTGGAATTAGAAACCTGATTTGATAATAATAAAGGTAATTTCATCTATTATGTTTGTCTCACTCTTGAGATGATGACACATACATAGTAGATGTCTAAAGAATGATTTTACTCAATGATTTATGTCTTCAAGTGTGTAACTTGAACAATGAGATCATATGAATGTTAAGAGTACATACATTCTTGTTATGTCCCTAGTCAAATATTATTGTGGAAGAAAAATAGACAACAATGATATATAAGACTAGAGTATGTGTTGACTGATGACAGAATCGCATTAGTCATGATATGTGATATCAAGTTAAGCACATAGGTACATGTTAGAGAATGGTGTATCGGATAGATCCTCCATGAGAGTGATACATGGAGACTGCAAAATGGTAGTCAGAATCAACTCTCATAGTGATAGTGGTGATTGTGGTTCTTAAACTTGAAGTCACTACATTCATCACATGTCATTCATGTATGTGAACATCATCCACCGTGATCTTGAATAAGGGTTTCCATAAAGGTGATGCTCGAGTGCACTATGACACATGGGGATTGAGTGTGAGTGATGTAGATGGGATTTATTCCTCCTATAAGATATTAATATCCAGGCCACTTGATAAGAGACACGGACAAATATACGGATATACTCATGTGATTGAATATGTGATATGTAACTCACATGCATCTGAGACAGTTTGCTCTAGTTCAAGGAACACAGATTGAACGTTGAGAGGATGATGATTCCATGCCTCAAGTTCAATTTTGATATTAGAGACAAAGGAACATACGATCATGGTAACACTGATCATGGTTTGTAGGTTGAAGTTGCTCACCAACTCTCCCAATTACTTAGGTAGCAATGATGTGTTGCTAGACGCCGCTCTTTGCTTGTGATGTCATAATTGTTTATAAACATTCACTGCCAACGTAATCCTGGGTCTATAAGGCCACATGCAAAGGATACACTTGGTGATGCAGTACATGACCCACCTTTGCATAGATTTGAGCGCATACGATGACACACCAAGCATCATACCATTACTTGTTAGGAATTTAATGTAATTTGCATTTTTAACTAATTAATTTCATTTGATTTAAGCACTCTTATAAAGCCATAAGGTTTAGTTCCATATGGGTTGCTACTAGATTTGCTTTGGCTTACAAACCTATATATAGGATGTATTGTGGTTACAATCACTTGAAGATTTTTCATTTGCTTACAATACTATTTGTCTATCTGTTGTAGTTTCAGTACATTTACAATGGGTATTTATGATTGTGTGCTTTTCAACTCTATCATATACTTGCCTAAGTTCCATTTTAAGTGAGGTTTTTTCCAATTTCAGTATGCATATTTACTGGCATATGTATTTATTTGTGGATTGTGGAATTTCTGTGGATATAGTTGTATGCAGTAATAGTTTTCTTCTCACTTGTAGTGTTTGTGAGATTTTTCATGCGCAACTTATTATGTCAAGTCAGAGATTTGCAAACTATATTTAAGAACCCACCATGGATGGCCCACATCCTCAACAACCCCCATCTTATTCTTACATGCCCATTCAACAATCCTCCTATACCCTTGACACTCTGGGTTAAGAAGTAGACAATCTCATGGTTGAATTTCACAACATTCATCAAACTCAGATACTTCATGCTAGTCAATCATCAACTCCCTACTTGGGATATGGTCTGCCCCCAGCGCCACACACTAATATCTAATTAGTACCAATTCACATGCTATCTCCTAGTATCCCTGACCAATATTCCACCCAAGACCTCTATTCCCCTCACGCCTACTAAGAAGCATCCACTCACATCCAGCCAACCCACTATGCTCTACCACCTCCTTTCCCCCACTACAGACCTCCTCCTCCACAAGCAAACCACACCCCACAAGGACAATTTTCCATGTTACATTGAATGCCCCTCAGTACCATCATGCTCCACAATACCATCCTACGGGGCACTTTTCTCCTACTTTTGGAAGCCTTCTCTATGTACCCCCAACCTTCACTTAACCCCAGACATTAGGAAGATCATCTTGTCCAACCTTGTGGACTGACCTTACCTCACAAACACCATGGACATTACTATCCTGGCTAGTATCCACCGTCGCACAATGACATTACTCTTAAAGTTAAAGTAACTCCCCAACTTTTAATGGCAAACTTTACCCCAAAGCCTTCTTGGATTGGATAGCTAGTTTGGAAGATTACTTCAACTGGCATTCAATGATAGATACCCAATGGATCCGGTTTTCCAAAATTAAATTAGAAGGTTTGACCAAGCATTATTGGCAAGGTGTTTAGGGTGAAACAGAGCACCTTGGCCTACCTCCCATCCTCTTTGGAGATGAGATGAAAATGAAGTTGCATGAGCACTATGTTCCTATCCAATATCAATGCCAACTCTTCTCTGATTGGATGAATCTTAGTCAGGGAACCATGTCAGTCCAAGAATACATGGAAAATTTGAGGAGGTAAAGAATTGATGTATTCACAACGACTCAAACTTGCAGTTGGTTGCTCACTTTGTGAACCGTATGCAACCTGATATTATACGTGAGCTTGAACTACAACAATATGATTTGTTAGACGACACATTTCATCATGCCCAGAAGATTAAAACATATCTTTCTTCAACGTCACGTGGCCCCTCCTCTCATTTTGGGCAACACAGTCGCTCCACCAACATCCCCTCCATATCCAACCCTACCTACACTCTACCACAACCTCCGACAGTTTCTCAACCATATACTCCCTCTTCTAACAAAGGAAATGAGGTAGTGAGCACTACTTCCCCCCACCCATCATGGGCATGAATGATTCCATTATCGTAGCACATCTCATCTAGCTTCCCAGTGCCCGTGTTGTGCTCTCCTTATGTTTGACCCTCCTGACCACACTCTAGAGGATAGAGTAGAGCACAAGGATGTTTTTCCTATATTAGATCCTTCTAATGATGAACTTGACTATGAAAACCTAAACTCTTACTTGCAAGTTTTGTGTGTGCTTTCTACCCCCCTCTAATGGTGATGAATGGAAACGAACCACCCCTTTTCAAACTATCTTCAAACATGCAGGAAAGAGTTATAAACTTTTAATTGACAATGGCAGCTCAAAACATAATTTCTTCCACGAGGACTACAATGCCTAAACCTTAATCTAGAACCTCATCCTCAACCTCACAAAGTTCACTGGATTAATCATATAAGTTTTCCTATACCAGGTGATGCTTAGTCCCTCTTACTTTTGGTTCCTACTCAGATCATGTTTGGTGTGATGTTCTACCCATGGATGTGGGACACGTTATCTTGGGACCCTTAGATTTTTGATGTGGATGCTTACAATGAGGGTCACTCCAACATTTACATCTTCTAACATAAGGTTAAAAATATCTAGCTTTCACCAACGCGCTTCATTCCCACATCCCAAAAAGTTAAGCCCCCCACACCACTTTCTCCCAGACCACATCAATCTCTAAATTTGGTCACTCGTAGAGAAGTGGAGGATGCCTATCATGAATCGGGAAGCATTTATATGTTATATATCAAAGAAGTTGTCAATTGTACCACCACTCTACCCCCTCCCCTCCACAAGAGCTTGTCCAACTATTGAAAGAATTTAGAGACATGACGCCTAAGGAACTCCCTAATGAACTCCCTCCACCACGTGATATTCAACATGAAATTGACCTAATTTTGGGTTCCTCCCTCCCCAATAACCCACATTACATAATGAACCCAACTGAACATGCATAATTGAAACATCAAGTTGACACGCTTCTCCAAAAAGGGTTCACTCGTGAGAGTAATATCCCTTGTGTGGTTACAACTATAACGACCTCATTCCCCAGCAACCCCCAATTAAGGAAGGACAAGAAACTAGAGTCATTATCTCAAAATAGGATTAAATGTTTTTGCACAAAATCAAAAATAAGTAATAAATTATACTAAACAAGAAATGATTTTGGTGCAAGATAAAAATATTTTCACCAATATTTACAAAAAATATGGGTTCTAAGATTTCAACCAAGAAATAAACCATATATCTATCTATATCCTCAAGACTTGTAGTTGTATTTCTAGTGGCTTGGAATGAAGAAAGGCATAGTGGCATATGTGACCAGTTATCTCACGTGCCAAATGGTTAAGGCTGAACATTAGCTACCCAAAGGATTACTACAATCGATTGAGATTCCTGAGTAGAAATGGGACCAGATCACCATGAATTTTCTTGTAGCTATTCCGAATACCAAGAAATCTCATGATTCTATATGGTTTGTGGTCGATCGCCTAACCAAGTCGACACACTTTCTTGCCTTAAAGATTACCTCCAAACTGTCAGACTTAGCTGATATGTACATCTAGGAAATAGTGTGTTCGCATGGCATTCTGAGTTCAATTATTTCTGATCGTGACCCCAAGTTCACCTCAAAATTATGGAAGCAAGTGCATGAAGAACTTGGAACAAGATTGAAATTTAGTACAGGCTATCACCCCCAAAATTGATGGATAACCAGAGAGGACAATCCAAACTTTATAAGACATGTTAAGAGCATGTTTTCTTGATTTGGGGGATCATGGGAGCAGTACCTGCCTTTAGCTGAGTTTTCCTATAATAATAGCTACCAAGCCAGTATCGGGATGCCTCTGTACGAAGTGCTTTATGGGAGGCTGTGTCGGTCACCACTTCACTAGGATGAGGTTGGTGAGAGGACCTTATTGAGGTTAGAAGAAATTCAAATTTATGCTGATAAAGTCACTTTGATCAGACAAAGGCTAAAGAGAGCCCAGGATCAACAGAAGTCATATGCAGATGCAAAGCGAACTAACATATAGTTCACTCTGGGTGAACATGTGTTTTTGAAGATCTGACCCCTCCGAGCTATAGCTAAGAACAGAGGAAAGTTGAGTCCCCAATAAGTAGGTCCATCTGAGATTTTAGAATGGAGTGGTGAAGCATCCTATCATGTATCCCTACCCCCTCAGTATAGTATGATGCATGACATGTTCCACATATCCAATATAAAGCTCTATGTGAAAGATCAAAACATGTATCCAATCTAAAGCATTATGTGAAAGATCCTAGTCATGGGCTGAGCATTGAACCTATTGAGCTCTAAGGGAGCCTGACATATCCTGAGTCACTGGTGAGAATACTCGATACCAAGGTGAAAGAACTTAGAAACAAAAAGATATAGATGGTAACAGTTCTTTGGAAGCACCATGGAGAGGATGAAGCCACATGGGAGCTAAAGATGGACAAGGAAAAATTCTTCCCTAAATTGTTTGTATGATTAGTTGAATTTTGTGGGCAACATTCTTATAAGTGGGGAAGGATGTTATAACCCCAATTTTGATTGTATTGTTATGCAATTCTTGTATGAAAAGGGGCTTGTTTGAAAATTTTGTGTAATGTTTTATTAAATGGGTTTATTTGTAAAATTGCCTTGAATGATGGATTTCATGCTTTTCCTATCTTATTAAGCCAAAAAAAGTTTAAAAGGATAAAGGATAAGAGAAAAACCCATAATAAGTGAAAAGGTAAAAAGATAATAAATAGCATATGTTTTATTTAAGAAAAACACAGAATTCTCAAGCAGGTGGCATAAGTGGCCACAATAGGGTGGTTATAGTTCCACTTGCCTTCTAATATCTAGAAAAGTCAAAATACAGAGAATAGAAAAGAAAGAAAGAGAAAATATGAGTTTAAATGCATAAAATATATACCTTTTAAGTGTATGACTTGAACTTGAAGCAAAGAGGTTATTCTTTTCAAGTTTTGATCTCAAATTGTTCCATAAGTAGATTACTTATCAAGAACTTTCCCTCAAAATTTGGGATTAAAAATATTAATGGATTAGGACATATGGATTTTTCAAAAAAAATCATAAAATTTGGGAAATAAGTTGGGAAAGTATTAAATGTCACAATATTTTGACTTCTAATAGGATAATTTTTAATCTATGCATGCACTGGTGAGCGTCAGATCATGGATCCAATGGCTCATGCATCATCCCCTACCCACACCCCAAACAAGGAAGGTTCACGTACATACACAACAAATCTCGAAGCAAAATGTCCCAACCCATTCCACATCTTATTAAACCAAGAAGATAGATGTGTTCGTATCATCAAACCAAAAAGGAAACACATTAATTCCATGCCAAGGTGAGGCTTGTGAATTGAGAATGAGATCTCACCACCATACCTCTCTCACAAGAGATCAGGAACCCTAAACCAGACCCCCCACTCCTATAAAAAGACTCCCACATAGTTCATCTCGACCCCCAAATCATAGACGGTAGGCTCACGCACTCCAACTCCCTCTCCTTCTCTGGATTGTTCTTCCTCCAACGACCACACTGCCATGGTGCCACCACATCAACTAACCTAAGAGCAAGAAAGGGGGAGAGGAAGGTCGTTGGATTGTGTTCCAACATTGACAAGTGAAAAGAATCAATGGTTGGGCTTCATCGCGCCTCAACCAGAACTAAGTGGGCACAATCAACCGTGACCGCACGATCCCCATCCCGATCAATGAAAACCCATGAATCTGACAATGGGTGTCTTTTCTAAGAAGATAATTTCTTTGCCTCTCTAGTCAGAACATAGAAAAAATAGTTCTATTTTGTAAAATTGATTAAGAACACATTCGTTGGCCAAAAATTACAAGTAATATATGTATCTTGATCAAAAAATGCAAGCTACTCAATAAAAATATAACATTGACCTATATCTGCTTCCAATTTGAAAAGTGGTCAAAGTTTCTATCTTTAAAGTGATTAAATGGATCAAAACCCTGATTTTCGAGTATTGATGAATCTAATAGACTTAGTTCATGTTATTAATCCAAGATTAATTTGTTATGAATAAAAGGAACACCTTGGACTCATATGAACATCATAGTCCAAAATTTGAAGGAGTGGGGTTTCTTTATGATTAGGGTACCTTTAATTATGGAATTAGGGTTTGTCAACATAAGAGTGCCCAGATGCATATTCTTTCATACTCAAAAACCTAAAAGTCAGAATTTTGCATAAAAATGGTAACTTTTGGAACACAAACCTGAAGGTGACGCAAAAACTAGGATTTATGGATCAAAAGAGTATTAAGGGTAATAAATGAATTTATGGATCTTGGAACTTAATGAAGCACCAATATGTACTTAATTACTCAACATGTAAACCAAGTAAACCCTAAAAGTAGACTTTGAAATCATTCAGTGACACATGGGTGGTATGCCTTAAACTTTCAAGTTGATTGGTTGCTTGTGTGGTTATCTTTGGTTATTCTTGTTTGTTTGAACATCGAAATAATCCTGAACTAAGTATGCGGTTATGCTTATTGCTACTCATTGTAGTTTCCCAATTTTTACCTGACATTTAGGGGATTGCTAGCAAAGTAAATGTTGGTTGTTTATATAATTCTTACAATCTTTAAAGTGACTATGATTATCACGATATATGGATGATAACTTGCTCATGCCAATGATGGAAGATGAACCAAGCCCGGATGGTAAGGTTACCACATGAATGCCAAGCCCAGATGGGAAGGAAAAATAAGAGGTCAAGCCCAAATGGGAAGGTCGGGAAAAATATCAAGTCTGCATGGGAAGATAAGTATGCCCACTGCAAAGGCAAGACCCTAATGAGGGTTACAGTGATGAGAATGCACCATCATTAAATGAGAAATTATCAAATCAAAATGCTAAATCTGATTTGTTAAACAATAATTGGTTGCATTATGTTGTTATCAGTACATGTGAACATTTTGTTTTCCCCACATACTGGTATAATATGTTATATTGGTCGACGTTTTGATTGTCGAAATTTTTTGGATAAAGTGTTTCTTGTTGGAAATTGGACATTCAAGAAAAGAAGGCACTGAAAGCAAACATACAAAGTAAGGCTCAGAGGATATATTTAGATGGTTTATTTCTTGGGTGAAATCTTAGAACCCATATTTTTTGTAAACGTTGGTGAAAATATTTTTATCTTGTACCAAATTCAATTCTTGTTTAGTAGAATTTATTAATTATTTTTTATTATGTGCAAAACCATTTGATCCTATTTTGGGATAACGGCTCTAGTTTCTTGACCTTCATTTATTGGGGGTTGCTAGGGAATGGGGTTGTTACAAATGCCCTCCTTTCTCCCAAAAAGGATGGAAGTTGGAGAATGTGTCTAGATTGTCACCCTATTAACAAAATCATTGTCAACTACTGCTTCCCCATTCCTAGACTTGATGGCATGGATTTGTTGATAAGATCAAAATGATTTTCCAAGATTGAATTACATAGTGGATACCACCAAATCTGTATCAAAGATTTGCATGAATGGAAGATAGCTTTTAAGACCTCAATGGCTTATATGAGTGGTTGGTCATGCCTTTTGGTCTACCCAACGCACCAAGTGCTTTCATGAGGTCATGAACCATGTTTTGCGACAGTTCATTGGAAAATTTTGGTGGTCTACTTTGACGATAACCTACTCTTTAGCAAGTCCAAGGAAGAACATCTTACTCACCTCTGTCTTGTCATTGAAACACTTCACTCAGAAAAGTTGTATGTCAATTTAAAGAAGTTTTCTTTCCTTCAAAACAAGGTTGTCTTCTTGGGCTTCATTATATCAACTGAGGGCATAGTTGCTGACTCAGAAAAAGTTAAAGCTATCATAGAATGGCCTGAGCCAAAGATAGTATCTGAGATTTGTAGTTTCCATGGTCTCACCACCTTCTATCGTCACTTTATTTGAGGTTTTAGCACAATCATGACTCCTCTCAGAGAGCTTCTCAAACATGACAAGTTGATGTGGTCAAAAACTTGGAAGATGTGGTTTTTACAACACAAGTTGCGTTTGATGAAAATCCGACTTCTGTCAATGAGCTCAACCTACGAGAGGCAGAAGGTGAGTTACAATACTTGTTGGACCAGGAGGAGAAGGTATGGAAGGAGAAAGCTCGTATAGATTGGCTACAAGATGGGGAGAGAAACACCAAGTTTTACCATGCTACTGTTAAATCTAAAAGAAAGTGGAGAAGGATTAATAAGATGGTTCTGCAGGATGGCACTACAATTACAGATTCTAAGCAAATGGCGGAGATGGCAGCAGTTCATTACCAAAACATTTACAATGAAGTAATAGATACATATGAAAATGAGCTGTTGGAATTCATGGACGCGATCCCGGAGATGGTTTCTCTTGATGAAAATTTCACTCTAGTGGTGCCTCTGAAGGAAGAAGAGATTCAAAAGGTGATGATGATGATGGACTCAGTTGCAGCTCCGGGGCCGGACGGTTTTACTCTTCCTTTTTTCATAGCTGCATGGCCTATTATTAAAAGTGATTTCATGGATTTGACGAAGGGTTTCTTCATCGGTCAAACATGCTTCAGGGGTCTATTCTGTTGTAGAATCCTGTCTGAAGAATGATAATCCCAGTAGGATACCGGATGATTTTAGGCCCATATCCATAGAGAATGTCACCCTGTGCATCCTTGTAAGAGTACTCAGTGAGAGATTTACTCCTATTATGTTGCGCCTAATATACAAGAACCAAGGGGCTTTTGTAAAAGGCACAGATATATCTCACCACATCCGGCTAGCTAAGGAGCTTATTCATGACATTAACAGAGGGCGAGACAATCCTAATGTGATTCTAAAGTATGATATGTCAAGGGCTTACGACAGGGTGGTATGGTCTATAATGAGAAGACTTTTGGAGAAATTGAGTTTTACAGAAGAAGTGATAAATTTATGCCTGAGTTTCTTCTCAAATTCATGGGCAACGGTGACGCTAGGGGAGGAAACGGCTGGTTTCTTTCCGATAAGTAGAGGCTTGAAGCAGGGAAGTGCAATTTCTCCATTTCTTTTCATTATGTTTGAGGAGATGCTATGTAGAAGATTCTTAAAACTCTATGAGGAAGGGGCCATTTCCAAGTTTCAGGTGAAAGGGGTGGTTGTCCCCCCGATCATTCTTCTATATGCGGATGATATTGTAGTCTTTTTCTCAGCTGAACAGAGATCAATGGACAAGGTTTGTAGTACCTTTGATGCATACGAAAGGGAAACCGGGAAGAGAATAAATAAGATCAAGTCCACATGCGTGGTAGGAGGCAAGGATCTGGTTTTAGCTCAAGATGTAGCCGCATCCATGGGGGTGGTTTCTGCCATGAACTCACTGACGTATCTTGGCATACCGATCAAGAAAGGAGCGATGAGGCTCACAGATTTTGAGTTCCTGATGGGCAAGATAAATGACAAGTTTGCTACGTGGAGATCCAAACTACTATCATTTGCAGGGAGATGATTGTTGATTGCAAACGTCCTAACTTCTATCCCAGTGTATACGGCGGTTGCGGTGGGCATCCCTGCTGGGATCATGATGCGAATTGAAAACAAGCTATCCAAATTTCTGTGGAAGGACAGGGAGGATAACCATATGAAGGCGTGGATTGCATGGCACAGAGTTGCTAGGCCATTCTCACTTGGCGGTCTAGGGTTTCCCTCTTTACAGATGATCAATGAATCCTTTGTTGTAAAAGCATGTTGGGAGGTGCTGACGAAGGACTCCATCTGGGCTTCTTTCTGCAGGGCTAAGTATGCAAATTTGATAGGTGGCCGCGACAATATGTATCCTGGTACCTTGAGAAGAGGGTTATCACCTTCACCTTTCTAGAAAAGGATGTGGGATATGTTCCCTTGTATTTTTCCTTTATGTCTATGGGTGGTTGGGAATGGAGATTTGTCCTTCTGGGATTCTTGGTGGTGTGAAAATCGCCTTACGGATCATGCGATAATCCCCAGTGATAGAAGACACACGTTTACGGTCAGGGACTTTTGGCTGGATGGATACGGTTGGGATTGGGATTCTCTTAGGGTGGTCGTGGATGATGAAGGAATAACGATGATACGTGATGCTGGCGTTTGGATAGCCAACGTAGACAACTGGCTGGTATGGAGTCTTGAGAAGAGTGGCAGATTCTCTATGAGTTCTGTGAAAAGGTTTCTGATGTAGGGTGGTAGGGAAGGCCCAGATGGGCTATGGATGGTATGGCAGGCCGGATACCCCAAGGAGGCCGCATTTATCTGGAAATAAGCTAGACAAGCTACACCCACTGATGATAACATTAAACTTAGATGTGGTATACCCCTTGCTTCTAAATGCTATTGCTGCAATAACCCCCAGGAGGAAGATATAGATCATATGTTGTTTAAAGGCCAGACCGCTGATTTCTTTTGGCAGAAATTTAAAGATCTACTTGACATGGAGCCGCCTGATGATATGAGATCCCTTCTGAATATGTGTAAGATGACAAAGGAGAAAGGTTTATCTGAATGGCTGACAGGTAATATGGCGATCTTAATCCCCCACAATATATGGCGCATTAGATGTGAAGCTAAATATGATGGTACGAGGAAGCCATTCAACCATGAATGGGACCATATCCTTAGAATCCTTAATCATCAGTTGAAGAAAATAGCGTTCCCTATCACTATAAATAGCGATATATATGACAGAATGAAGATGGTGGGTTTGAACGAACCAAAGTCAATGATGAACCAGCTGCTTTTGTTGCGATGGGAGAAGCCGGATATACATAATCTCAAGCTGAACATCATGGTTGGTAGGGATAGGGACTCCCATGGCACACATAGAAGATGGGCAGCTGGTATCATATGTAACCACAGTGCCAATATTTGTCTTGTGTTCAGAGCTTGGATCAGAAGCTCGGATTACCTTCTTGCATACATGCAAGCATGCGTCATTGGTCTGAAGCTAGCAGGTGACCATGCTTTGAACATCTCGTGTATAGAAGTAGATGATTTTTTTACACATGAGATTCTTTGGAATGGTGGTAAAGAGCCATGGCGGATAACTTCTTTTGTTAGAGAGTTGCGACATGAGTTAACATCTTCCATGATTTTGGGAGCGCTAGTTCACAAGGTTATCAACTCGATACCTCATGAGTTAGGTAGGTGGGGGTGCCGATTGAATGAGATGTTAGTTTCGTCAGATATATCCAATATGCCGATGAGGATTAGAGGCATGGCTTTGTTGGAAAAAAGAAATACTCCCTATGTGATACTCAAGAGAACAGAAGCTGGAGAGGAAAACGCATGATATCGGAGTCCCTTGTTTTGGTTGTCTTTATTTTTATTTTTTTAGGATGTGAGGGCTGTCCTGGTGGGATTTTGGGATGATACCCAAGTTATAAGTGCGGGAGATGTAATTTTGCTGTGATTTAGCCCACAAGAGGGGTGTGGGATGAATAAAAGCGACCCCTGGCTTAAAAAAATGTGGTCAAAATTTTCCACCATGTGCCTTTTATAAATTAAAAAGAAAATAATAGAAGCCCCAGTTCTTTGACTTCTAGATTTTTCTACCTATTTAGAGGTTTCTTGTGATGATTTAGGTGTTGGCATCAGTGGTTTGTTGAGTCAGGATGGCCACCTATTTGCCTTCTTTAGTGAGAAACTCAATGACACTAAATGCAAGTATTCAACTTAAGACAAGGAATTATATGCGGTCGTACAATATTTACATCATTGGAGGTATTATTTGTTACACTAGGAATTTATTCTCTAGCTAGATCATCAAGCTCTTGGATTATAGAACTCCCAAAAGAGCTTGAGTTCCCTCTATGCCAAGTGGTGTGAGTTTCTCCATGGCTACACCTTTATTTTCAAACATTGCTCCAGTGTTGAGAACAAAGCAGCTGATGCTTTAATTCATTGTATGACCACATGTAATTTACTGATTGTTGTAGTCATAGGATTTGGCCGCCTCAATGACCAATATCCTATGTGTACTGACTTTAGCATAAACAACTCAGAACTTCTTACAAACCCATCAACTCCCTCTTCTAATTTTATACTATGGGATGGGTTTCTTTTTCATGCTAGCCAACGTGCCTCTCTTCGTGACTTCTTGTGTGGGAATTACATGTTGGAGATCTTACAGGTCAGTTTGGTAGAGATAAAATGATTTCTCTAGTCTTTGATCAGTTTTGTTGGCCTTCTTGACATTGGGACATAGCACACATTGTATCCCAGTGTCGTACTTGTCAGTTAGAAAAATCTAAGAAATAGAATACAAGTCTTTACACAACCCTCTTGATTCCCTATGAACCATGAAAAGATCTAAGAATAAATTTCACTCTTGGCCTTCCTTGCACCTCTCATGCCCATGATTCAGTCTTCGTTGTTGTCAATAGATTTTATAAAAATGCCCATTTTCATACCATGTAGTAAGACTTCAGATGTCTTTCATATTTCATGACATTTATTTAACGAGGTTGTTAGATTACATGGACTTACTACCACTATAGTGTTTTATCGGGATGTCAAATTTGTTAGTTATTTTGGAAGACACTATGGAAGATTTTTAGTACCAATCTCAAAGTTTCTTTCCCCTTTCACCCTTAGATTGATGGTTAAATTGAGGTAGTCAATTGAAGCTTGGGCAATATTTTGTGATGTTTAGTATTGCTTAGGCAATTGGGATTTGGTTTTACCTATGACAAAATTTGCTTATAATAGCTTTATTAATAGGTCCACCAGTAAAATCCCTTTTGAAGTTGTCAATGGTTATACACCTCGATAACTTGCTGAGCTGATCACTATACCCATTATTTTTCACCCTTCCCATTTTACAGAAACCTTTGCTCAACATGTTTGTGATTTACACACTGAAATTTGCCAAAAACTAACTTTTTCATATGACAAAATATAAACTGTGTGTAGATACTCACCAAAAATTCTAGAATTCCAAGAAGGAGATTATGTGCTAGTACGTATACATCCTGAATGCTACCCCAAAAATTCTTTTAAAAATCTTAACACCAGAGCATCATGCCCATTCTAGATATTTTGAAGATAAGGACCCAATGCATACATACTTGATCTACCAGTAGATTGGGGCATTAGTGTTTTATTCAATGTGGAAGATCATTACCCTTATCTTAGAACGTTCGAGCCTCTGCCATTCCTAGATGCAGCCACTTCAAATCCTCATCAGCTTTCTCCAACTATAGCAGCACAACCCCCTCTTCCTCGACTTACTCAGCCTCCACCAGAGTGCATTGAATCCCTTCTTGAGGACCAAATTGTGCTCAATAGTCAAGGCACCATGCAAAGTTTCTTGGTCCGTTTGCTTGATCATTCCCCCGCAGTTGCAACATGGATCACTAAAGATTATTTCTGTCACATTGATGTTGACCTTCTGGAGAAGTACCCCAACACCTACTTGATAGAGTCGAGTCTTTTGTAGCCAAGGGGGGTTGATGCAAGATATGACTTGCCTTAGCATAGATCTGAGTGCAAATGATGATGCACCAAGCATCACACCACTACTTGTTAGGAATTTAATTTAATTTACATTTGTATTATAAAGTTATTTGCTTTGATTTAGGCTCTCTTGTAAAGCCATCGGGTTTGGTCCCATATGGGATACCACTAGATTTGCTTTGGTTTACAAACCTATTTATAGGATGTATTGCGATCTTGTTAAGCCACCTCACTGATTATGAAAAAAATGTCTTTTAAAATATATATATATTTAGTTTAATTACTAACCCCGCATTACTTGGAATAGGATTTTATTCATGAATGATGTTTAATTTGATTACTAAAGGTGTTTAGGTATTCAATTAATCTATTGAGGTTCAAAGTTATCAGACTGGACTCTGAACCGATCGGTATAAGTGTTGAACTGATTTGTTGGAGTGTCAGGTCAATTGGAATCAACATTGGTTGATCAATGGCTGAACTAGGGTGTGAAAGGACCGGTTCACATGTCTCAACTGACCAGTTCATGGGATGAATTGTCGGGTTCAATGGTCATTCGACTGGATCAAGGATTAGAGTTGTTGTCATGTTTTGCATTAATCGTGCATTGAATACCAATGTGATTCATAATATGCAACTACAAGAAATGACAAGTTTGTGTATGAATCGACTGGTTGGGCATGCGATCCAACTGGTTCACCATGCATAGCTTCTAGAAAATTTGTGAATTCCATCCTTTCGACTCCCGCACAGACTAGGAACCCTGACCCTGGCCTCTCCTATAAATATAGGGGTACTGGGGTCTTCCCAAGCATTACAATTAGCTCCGAAAATTGTTATCCTCTCTAGTTATGGTAGCCAATAGAGAGCACGAGCAAGTCCTACCTGAATAAGGGAGGGATAGCAAGGGAGAGACAATTGTGGGAGAGTGAATCAACTCTAGTAGGTTGATGTTCAAAAGGGACAACTCTGTCCTGTTGGATTTGGTAGCCCAACGTGGAGTTCATGATGGTGCATGTGAACTACTCTACATGTGAGGATATTGTTCCCACTAGGAGAACACCATCAATCACCATTTGTGGTTCCAAACTAGGAGGTCGTTGCTGATGACTATTTGAGCACTACTGAAAAAGAAGCAAGTTGCTGCCTGAAGAAGAAGCACATGGCTTACAGAAGGAGCATGATATTGCATCAAGAGTTGTTGTTGGACTTACTTAAGGACTAGGTATAACTCTTGTCACTTTGCTTCCTAGATACCTCATAGTCTATGTGATCTTGTTGTTAAGGGGAATCAGGCTTAAATTTTGTTTTTGCTGCCTTTTTTGTCACCCCAATTTCCCTATCGTGGTATCAGAGCCATGTCAATTTATGGTGTATTTAGATTTGAATTGATATGATCATGTTTATTTTATTGCATAGGATGTGAATATTAAACCGGTTAATGTGCATATCTGATTAATTACCACATAAGATTCACAAACTAATATATATATATATATATATATACACATATATATATTATATATATGCAATTTACACACATCACCCTAAAAGTTGGTTTTGATAGTGGATGTGAAGCATGGTTATGGACAATAACCCTTGACCCGTGTATGCATGATTATGGTTATTTATTCCTATTTATATATTGGTTTGCATACGATCCTCTCTTCTCCTTTCTAAATGTAAATTAATGCTCTTCTTCCTATTCCCCTCATATGTAACTTGGGGTTTTCCCTTTTACAATGTAATAAGAAATAGGTAAGTTTTAATCTATGTTTTGTCATGAGAAGATGTTATGCACCAGACAAACTGACCAGCTCGTGAGACTAATTGATCGTATTTAGGATCATGGAGGACAGACAATAGGAGGATGAACCGATCGACTGGTGGCCCAATTGATCGGTAAGAGGAGTCCAGACATCAGTGAACTTGACATCAGATGATTGTTTCAAGAGCCCAACTAAGCATCCAGGAGGCAATCCGACCGATTCAAGTGTCGAACCGATCAATCCATATTGGTTTGAGCATAGTTTTTCATCAACAATAGGTTGCATATGATGTGGACCCTAGGTGGTAGTAATTCATTGTGGCTTCAAGGAATTACAATAGTATGGCCATAACTATCTCTTGTGTGTTTTGTATTGCATGTTTTTATTGTGGTTATAGCATGTATATGATACGTATTATAAGTATGTGGTGATTGGATATGTATATGTATTTATATATAAATCCATTAATACAATATTAATTCTAAGATGCTTTCCATAAGTGGCACGCATGAAAAGCTTGATTGTCCAAGCATAGGTTATGCCAAAGAATGGTGTATCGTCTATCTTGTGGAAGTGTGATGGCAGACATGTAGGTTTTGCCAAAGCAAGGTGCATATTGCATTGTGTTGGCTTTTGGGTCAGTCTTAACTGAGTGTCCTTAATGAGATTAAGCGCCTAGAAGCATGCAGAAGGACTATGCCAAGGAGTGGTGCATGCCATCTATCCAAGAATTGCATGAGATGCAATTGGCAAAAGTTGCCTCCCTTAATAATTGGTTATGGACATTGGAGTTGGTTGGGTAATAATTCAATTGTTTTGGATCTTGGCTCACTAGAAGATTGTACATTGTAATCTTCCGAATCAATACATGTAGGTTATCAATTTAAACAAAATAGTGGGAGTGGCTAATTAAAGGCCTAATTAATATTGTTAACTTATCAAAACAAACAAATAAAATATGTTTTAAAAAGTTGCAATTTTTCTGTGTAGAATCTAATGGCAAACACAAACATGTTATTATTGTGAGCAATTTTGAGAAGGTAAAAACTAAATGGAATTAACTTCCACATCTAGTTTAGGTCTTTGAGAAGTGTTCTCACCAATGAGTAAAATATCTATGTCCTTGAAGGACTAGAGCCAGAGGAACCCGCTCCAAATGCACCTAAGGCAAAAATGGATGCTTACTTGAAGCATGTCAATGATGTAGTAGACATCAAAGACCTTATGCTATGATGTATGAACTATGACTTGCATGAACAACATGAAAAGCATGGACATACTTGAGATGGTAACACATCTTAAGTATCATGTAAAGCAAGTAAGGTGTAATGTCTCCAAAGAGCTTTTTGAGTGCAAACTGACAAGGGGAGATCTAGTAGAGCCCTTGTTCTCAATATGATTGGGCATGTGGAAAGACTATGATTTCTTTTAGGTCAAGAGTTAACAGTGGATATGAATGTTCAAATCATTGTATGAATCATACATTTAGTTTATCAAATTTCACTTGAGTAACTTGGCTAAACCGCTGTCAGAACAACTTGGCATGTTAATGTTGAAGTCAGAATGAAGAAGGACAAATCTATGATGGTGATCAGTTGAAGTGATTCCAAGGGAAAAGGCAAGTCCAAGAAGAGTTCTGAGGCTAATATGAACTCTAAGTCTTCTGCACTCAATATATGGAAAGGGGTAGGTGAAAAAGGAATATGTCCTTTTTCACTTAAATAATTAAGGAAAGAAAGTGCCACCATTGTCACCTGTATGGACACTAGAAAGGACTATCCTCTTTATAGAGGATCTCAGGAATAAGAAGGATATAGAGATATCTACTTCAGGACCTAAGAAGAAGAAATCTAGAAATTGTATAGAGAAAAAGTTGTTGCCACTACAGTTGAAAGTTGTCATTCATGGGCATGTAATAGAATTAGTAAATCACTATTATGTACCTGCCATTGATGAAAACATCATGTATCTTGTATGGACAAGAATTTTTGTTTCACGGAAATGCCTTGTGTCTCACGAACTAGACTTGACATTTCTAAATACAAATATGTGTATGATACATATACTAAATGACTCGATGACTCAAACAATGAATACATATAGCATTGTCATCTAGAGCACATAAATGAGAAATGCATTTCTAGAATCCATATGGTGGTTATCTAGACTCCTTTGGTTATTGAACCAATAGAGGCATGCAAGTATTATTTATTGGGCAATATGACATAATCATCTTCACTAGATGTAGTGGGAGAGTGACTATTCTATTAGGGCTCATACATACTGATGTATATATACCTTTTAGAATAAATGCTAAAGGTGGCTACAAGTACCTCATTATATTTATTGATTCTATCAATAGATATGGAAGTTTGTATTCAATGAAATACAAGTATAAGATCTCTTGACATTTTCAAGGAGATTAAAAATGAAGTACGTAACTAACTTGGTAAAATTATTAAGATACTTCGATGTGATCGATGTTGAGATATTTCAAACTAAGAGCTTGAGTACCTTCTGGGAGACCATGATAATGTATCATGGTGACTCTACCTGAAACACAATGATAGTGTATCATAAATAAGTAATCACACCCTATTAAGTCATGGTCTGATTATCAATAAATCTAGCTAATCTTCCAATTTCCTTTTAGCACATGTTTTACACTAAAACTATGTAACATCTAAAACGGTTCAAAAGACACCATTTGAGATATGGTTTGGGAGGTGTCCCAATATGTCTTCTGTAATGATTAGGATTGAAAGCTTATGTAAGAAAATAGTTTTTTTTAATCTTTATCCACAAATCACATAAATGTTATTTTGTTAAAATACTACTCTTATCCCAATCCAACAACAAAGTTGTTTGTTGATCTAGATGTCTTATTCCTAAAGAGGAACTTAGTTCCAAACGAATCAGTGGGAGTAAAAGTAGAACGATGTTTGAGACAAACAAGAAAACATTGAACCTAAAGAGGTATAGTAGGAACATAGACAAACACAAGATGTTATGGAATCTCAAATTCCTTATGTAACACACAAGATTCATAGTTCTAGTATAATACTCCTAGAATTTGAAAGATCATGATATCTTATAACTAAAAAAGCAGTGAGTTGATCATAGAAGATGAGTCAACAACCTCCCTAAAGATATTGAGGAACCAGAGTCTGAGAAATGGCTTCAGGTCATGGGATCAAAGATGGACTTCATGTACACCAACAAGGTATTACCTTGATGGATCCACTGAAGGGGTAAAACCCATAGGATCCATTTGGGTCTTCAAGAAGAAGACCAACATGGAAGGGTAGATTGGTTATAAAGAGTTTCAAACAAGTTCAAGGTGTTGAACATGATGAAGTCTTTCACCAGTTACCATGGCTAAATCCATCCGGATCATGCATAAAATTAAAGCTTAGTATGATTGTGGGATTTGGCATATGGGTGTTAAAACCACATTCCTTAATTGGAATAATTATGAGGATGTATACGTGACACAACCTAAAGGTTTTATAAATCCAATATTGCAAATAAAATTTGTAAGCTACAAAGGTCAATCTGTGGATTGAAGCAAGCATCTCAGGGCTGAAATTTTCTATTTGACAAGATAGTAAAAGGGTTTGACTTGAGTCAGAATGAAGATGGAATCTGTGATTACAAAAGTTTTAGTGGGAGCACATTTATATTACACATAGTGACGGGGAAGAACATACTCATACTCCAAATGAAACCTGTCAAAGAAAGCACCTTTTCTATGAAGGACTTAGGTGAAGCATCCTATGTGATAGGAATCAAGATCTATAGAGATAGATATGGAAAGCTTCTTGACCTAAGTAAGAGAACATACATCGACAAGATGCCAAAGGGGTTCAACATGCATGACTCAATGAGAGAACTTGTCTATGTTCCATGGAGCTAGTCTCTCAGGAGCCTAATGTCCCAGTTCTTATAAAGAAACACATAATTAGATGCCACATGCATTCACAATTGGATCTATCATGTATGTACTCATCCCATTATCTCATATGTATTGGACATGATGAGAGGATGTATATACTTATCTAGGAATCTCGTATGTATTGTACATAATGAGAGAGAATGCTTGTTAGATACTAATGAAGGTCACTAGAATGCCATAAAAACATCCTTAAGTACTTGAGAAGCATTATTAGGATTAGTTCCTTGATCATGGTAATAAGAAAGAATTGGGTGTAAAGGGTTACACCGATGCAAGCTTCCAAAATGACAAATAAATGCTCGCAATCTAAATAGTGTTTGACCTTAAAATGAGAATTATAAGCTAGAAAGGG
This sequence comes from Alisma plantago-aquatica, assembly GCA_963693085.1. Classification (NCBI taxonomy): domain Eukaryota; kingdom Viridiplantae; phylum Streptophyta; class Magnoliopsida; order Alismatales; family Alismataceae; genus Alisma; species Alisma plantago-aquatica. The sequence continues at coordinate 124,882,074 of OY856414.1, read as the reverse complement.
TTTGAGCAAGAGACAGTTTTTTAAATCTACTATAGAATCTGAGTATCTTAGTGTTATGCGAATAGCTAAAGATATTATATGGATCAAGAATTTCATGTGAATGAACTTGTGAGAGGTTCCGAACCATTGATGACACAGTAGAGATACTATAACAACAATGGAGCTACTAGATAGAGTGGGAATCTCAGATAGCATACTCCAGCACTTCCATGTCATATGAGATGTCGTACATTGAGGAGATGTGAAACCTACAACATATTAACTTGAAACAAATGTTGCTAACCTGCTATGAATGCGCCTATGCAGCAAAAACATGATGGACATATTAAGATCACTTGGAATAAGATTCGTGGGTGATTGGCTCTAAGTGTTAGTGGGAGTATGTTGATATGTATGCCCAGAGAGCCAATCATATGATGATTAGAGTGTGGCATTAAATACTTGATTTGATAATAATAAAGTTAATTTCATCTATTATGTTTGTCTCACTCATGAGATGATGACACATACATAGTAGATGTCTAAAGAATGATGTTAATCGGTGACGTATGTCTTCAAGTGCATGAATTGAATAATGATATCATACAAATGTTAAGAGTACATGCATTCTTGTTATAACCTTGGTCTATATTATTGTGGAAGCAAAATAGACAACAATAATACATAAGACTAGAGTGTGTGTTGACTAATGACAGAATCTCATTAGTCATGATATGTGATATCAAGTAAAGCACATAAGTACATGTTAGAGAATGGTGTATTAGACAGAGCCACCATGAGAGTGATACATGGAGATCATGGAATGATAGTCAGAATCAACTATCATAATGATAGTGGCAATTGTGGTTCTTAGACCTAAAGCCACTACATTCATCACATGTCATTCATGTACTTTGATATCATGCACCGTGATCCTGAATAAGGGTTACCATAAAGGTGATGCTCGAGTGCACTATGACACATGGGGATTGAGTGTGAGTGATGTAGATGGGATTTGTCCCTCCTACAGGAGATTGATATCCATGCCATTTGATAAGCAAGACTGGGAAATGTATGATTGTACTCATGTGATTCAATATGTGACATATGAACTCACATGCATCTCAGACGGTCTACTCTAGTTCAAGGAATGTGGATTGAACACTGAGAGGATGACGATTCCATGTCTCAAGTTCAATCCGGATATCAGAGACAAAGGAAAAATATGATCACAGTAAAATTGATCATGGATTGTAGGTTGAAGTTGTTCTCCAACTCTCTGAATGACTTGGGTAGTAATGATGTGTTGCTAGATGCTTCTCTTTGCTTGTGATGTCATAATTGGTTATAGACGTTCACTACCAATGTAATTTTGGACCTATAGGGTCACACGCATAGGATACATTTAAAATAGGAGTTTATTCATGAATGGTGTTCAATTTGATTACTAAATATGTTTAGGTATTCAATTGAACTATTGAGATTTAAAGTTGACTGAATGGAAAATGAATCGACGGGGTCAAGTGTGGAATTGATCGATTGGAGTGTCAAGTCAATTGGAATCAACATTGACTGGTCAATGGATAAACTAGGGGGTGAAATGACCGGTTCATATAGTGAATCGATCGTTTCATAGGTCCCAATCGACCAGTTCATGGGATGACCCCCCCAGTTCAATGTTCAATTCAATTAGATCAAGGATTATTGTTAAAATCATGTTTTACATTAATCGTGCATTGAATATATGACACCCCGTGTAACATCCCTGACCTGGGTTATGAACTAACCCTAGGTGTTTTGCTTAATTATGTAATTAGATACTTGTGATTATCTTTTGGTATGTAATTAAAGCTTCTGAGGAACATATATTTCTATTTCTACTCTTTTTGAACAATGTTATAGTATTTTTTTGTTAATAGGGACTTATGTGCAAATTACCCAATTAAAAGGGGTTAACTTGCAAATTGAACATGTTAAGATGTTCCTTTGGTGTTGAGACATCATAAGAATGAATATGATGAAGTATGATGGATTCTCCAAGTTTGGGCACTAAGATGCAACTTGTGGAGCAATCCTTGTACTTAAAACCCTAGTTTTGGTGTAAAGTGCAATTTACTCGAAATATGGGGTGCAACCTGTAAAATACACCTTCTAGAGTATCTTTTATGACTCTTGGTATCATTTAGAGTAAGAATTATGAAGAGGGCACTTCAATTGAATAATCAAATAAGAATGATAACCCTTATAAATTAAATAATCAAGTTATAAGCCTAATAACCCTTCTACATGTGCAACTTAGTAAGAAGTTGGCTTTCTTCACCTTTATACCTTGGGTTTAAAATGAGTTTTGCTTAATTATGGAAGGGATAAACGTGGCTTAGAAGAAGGGAAGGACCTAGATGAGAAATGGAGAAACAAGTTGTCCTTATGTTGGAATTTCACCCAAAGTATATATACACCTTTTCTCACTTAGCAAGGATCGTTTCCTTCACTTCCCTTCTTATCCCCTTGCTTAGGCCGACTTAGGACAGACCTCTGGAGAAGAGGAGAACGGCCAAGAAGTTCTAGGTAAGCTTTGATCATCATCTTGCTCGAATTCATGGAGGAAATCATGTTGCAAGGTTGGTTTGCTAGTTTCTCTTACTTAGTTCTTCTTTCTAGCCATCCTTTCCAACCAATTCTTGAAGAAGGAACCTTGGACGACCTGTGGAGCTCAAGCCACCATTAAATCTTCGAAGCTTGGAGCTCTAGATCTGGTTCTGAGGTGGGTTTTATAACTCTAAACCCTTAAACTTTGTTATACATCTTTCTTTCTTGCAAAAGTAGTTTGTTCTTCTTTCCCCCATCCTTCCTTGCTTTCTTGCAACTAAAACCATGAAGAACAGACCTTGATCTGGAGGTAGAAGAAGATGGGAATGATTACCAATGCTACTTTAGCAAACGGACTTGCCCCCCCCCTTTTGGCCAAACGGTTTGCAAAACTGTGTGGGGCAAACGGTTTGCAAAACCGTTTGAAGGGCAAACGGTTTCACAAGGTCGGTTGGAGAAAACGGTCTCCAAGACCGTTTGATTGATTTGACCAAGGGTTTACCATTTGATATTTCTGTTCATAATTATGTTAGTTGATAACCCTCCAAGTTTTAGGGATTAACTCCAAAGACGTCGTGAGTTAAAGGCTAATCAATTAGGTAAACCTAATTGAATTAAGTGCTGATTTTCAACCTGATTAACTTGACCTTTTTGGGAAAACGGTTTCAAAACCGTTTGAGTGAGTTGACCAAGCATTGACCGTTTCATATTCCTATTCCTAATTATTTTAGATAATGACACACAAAATTTGATAGGTTAACTCCCAAGGAATCATGAGGTGGAGGCTAATCCATTAGGCAAACCTAATTGGATTAAGTGCTGATTTTTCAGCTTGATTAATTGAACTTTTTGGGCAAACGGTTTCAAACCCGTTTGAGGGCGTTGACCATGCATTTACCGTTTGATTTTCCTGTTCATAATTATGTTTTTTAATAACTCACCAAATTTTATAGGTTAATTTCAAAGGAATCATGAGTTGAAGGCTAATCAATTAGGTAAACCCTAATTGGACTAAGTGCTGACTTTCAACTTGATTGATTTGACTTTTTGGGTTTTCTTGCCCAAACGGTTTCAAAACCGTTTGGGGATCACCCAAACGGTCTCAAGACCGTTTGGGGGTCACCCAAGACCGTTTGAAGGTCTAGGTTCAAGTATGGATATGTGTTTGAAGATCCAAAGATGTGGTATGAACCCTAATCGGCTAAGTGCTGATTTTGCAAGTGATGAGTTGATTGTTTTGGGTTGATTGGCCCAAACGGTTTCAAAACCGTTTGAGGATCACCCAAACGGTCTCAAGACCGTTTGGGGATCACCCAAGACCGTTTGGATGTCTGGGTTTAAGTATATTTGACCAATTGAAGGTCCAAAGGTACACAATTACAAAGCAATCAATTGCTGATTTGATGATCAACTCAATAGCTCAAACCCTAATGATTTTTCACTAGAATCCAAGGGTTGGGTGAGCCAAACGGTCTCAAGACCGTTTGGAACTCATCCAAATGGTCTCAAGACCGTTTGGAGGTCACCCAAGACCGTTTGGAGGTTTAGGGGTGAGTATGGTTAAGCAATTGATGATCCAATGATACTAAGTTGGAGTGTAATCAATTGTTGTTTTGGTGATCAATCCAATGATCCAAACCTTAATTGGTTGACTTGGATTTTGATGATATGATGGGAAAACGGTCTCAAGACCGTTTGGAGGTCATCCAAATGATCCCAAGACCGTTTGGGGTCAGGTCATGTCCCAATTGAATGATGGTTCAATGGGTTCAAATCAATTAAACCCACATTGAAATATGTTGAAGGGTTATTGATTCCAAACCCAAATTCAATTGATTTAAACCCTAATTGATGGTCAATTGAGGGTCAATTGAGGGTCAAATCAGTTGAAGGTTGACCTATTAAACTCAATTGAGGTATGAGTATAGGTCCAATTGATGATTGGTTCCACGAATTCAATGATTGAAGTAATCAACATTGGAAACCCTAATTCAATTGGATACCTTATGAAGTGGAAGTCCAATGAGATTGAATCTTTGGGAATTAAGATGATGAATGTTCTATTGATCCAATGATGATTAGTAATGACAAACAATGAAGGCACAAAGGTTGAAACCCTAATAGTACCTAAGTGACTAGTACCAATTAAAGGGAGAATTCTTAATTGTTTATAGGATTAATAGCTTGATACACTATGTTAACCATAGTAGTATGTACTTGATTGAAGGGTTGATATGACCTAATCAAGTTGAAAGAATGAAAGATTAGAATACATAGATATACAAATATGAATCATGTAATGATCTTCTGTAGAACGACCGTGTAAGGGAGCACGGCCGTGGTAGCCTTAACTTGCACGACCGTGCAAGGGAGCACAGCCGTGGTAGCCTTACTTTGCACGACCGTGAAAGGTGGCACGACCGTGGTGTCCTATAAAGAAATTGAAAAGTTTTGGTATTGTGATGACATTGTTATATATGCATGTCCTTATTTGTATAAGTCATAGAGGTTGATATTATGAGGTGATCATAGCCAGGTAAGAGTTATGATGTCATATTCCTTGAAAACAATTATAAGCTTTTAGAGTACTGATATGTGAAAAGTATATACATTGCTTCAATCAAGTTCATGTTGTTAGATGACTTGATGCTTATATGTCACTTGGTAGCAAGTGTTATGATAATCTGAGGGTTTGAATAACCATGTTCCTGAATCATATGATGAGATGGTTAAGAATTAATATCCATATGATAACTGATATGAGTTAAACTTGATACATTTAGTATTCTTATTTTATAGTAGTGTTTTAATGATTAATGATTGATAACATGCTTGATGCTAAAAGAATGATAAAATGTACCTAAATAATCAAGTATAATCATATCATGTAGAGCCCTGATCATAGATCCATCATTGTCAGAAGCCAAATGATGGTGAAACAGGTTTTCCTAAGGGGACTCCTGGATCACATACTTTTGAGTATGTGGGGGATTATGGATGCGAATATCCTTACGTCCTAGTGTAGGAATTGATGTAGATCTATCTTAAATCTATCAACCCTTCACTATATGTTTATGCCGGGATGATGTATCACTAATCTCCCTAGGGAATCTTTAATGTCGCATCGATGAGAGATAAACAAGAGATCTTTCAATGACGAAGAGAGTACAGAACGCCACTGTGACTCTAATAGAAAAGTTCCAGAATACCCTAGTAAGCTATTGTAGCAGAGACACGAGATGTCCTGCATGTTGATCCTCACACTGACTGAGGAAGATGAGGTCATAAGAATCCGGCTCTTTTGATGACCTATGTATGATACCGATGTGACTTAGTAGTGATCGGTTGGAGTATGAGCGGAATACCTCATCTCCACAGGGCATAATAATGATTGAAAATCATAATCAGCCGTGTAGAATAACTGCTTAGGTTGAACTACGAGAAACAATGATTGATGTTACATTGTTTATAAATGTTCTAGTCAAGTAACTAGTATACATGTTCTTCATATTCCTTATTGATATGATTGCTTAAGTAAATGTTGTCTTACTTAATACCAAATCTATTGTTGAATGTCTTAAAGAGTATATTGCTTATGTTAATCCTTTACTGCTATAACAAAGCTTCTGGCGGAGAGTTATAACTCTCACTGGGACAATTATATAAAATTGTCTCACCCCCGTGGGATTCGACTTTTTAGGTGCACGTCGAGGACGGAGGAACCAATCCGAGGGTGGGCAGTATCAGCAGCAGCAACACCAGGGGCAACAGTGAATCTCAGGTGGAGATACTGACTGTCGAGTCTCGTAGATAATATGTCTTATGTCGTCTCTTTACTCTCAGGTCCTAGGAGTCAGTAGGTCTGAGGTTTTTGGCTTAGTGCCTCGAGATTTTGTATCTTGCCTTCTTCAGATAATAAGGCAATGGATGTATGTAATCACAGAGATGTAATGTCAAGTTATGATGTAAACAGTTTACCTTGTTTTCTTATAAAGGAGTAGTGCTAATAATTCGCTTCCGCATTAGTTAATCTCGTTTTCCACGACGGGTCGTCTCAGTTTAGTAGTATCAGAGCTCTAGGTTCATTGAGTCTATAGAGACATAGGACTTAGGATGTCGAGTCTATTCTTAATGTTTTCCAGTATATCTAATAGTGTCTTCTGCTCCTCAGGAGAAGAAGATAAGTTAAGGATGTCTGGACCACATGAGGAATATGTGGCAGAGAGTAGCGTTGCTGCACCATGAGAAGGTGCAAGGAACCAAGAGATAGAACAACCTGTACCTGAGCCACCCCAGTTCAATCCAACTGACATGGGGAATCCAGCCGTCCAGACCATGTTTGGGCAGTTTATGACTGCCATGACACACATAACAAATAGTATGCCCATGCCTGCACCTAGGGCACCTACCCAACGTGAAGGACAAGGAATCGGCAAGACGTTTGAACGACTTCGCCGAGTTGGAGCGATCGAGTACTTTGGAACGGCTGATCCCGTAGACGTCGACCTGTGGTTGACCGAACTAGAGAAAGCTTTTAGAATTCTAAACATCCCAGAAGCTGAGAAGGTTAGACATGTTGTCTATCTTCTCAAAGGGAGTGTTGGTCATTGGTGGACCATGGAAGAGCATAAGAGGCCTGGTGTGGAGGTTGTATGGGAAGTCTTCTGATAGGAATTTATCAATAGATATTTCCCTAAGACGTTCCTGGATAAGAAAATCTCTCAGTTCGAGAGGTTAAGGCAAGGTCTGATGAACATTAGCGAGTACGAAGCTAAGTTCATGGAGTTGCTGCGGTTTTGTCCGCATATGGCTTTTACAGATGAAGAAAGGATCAGGCGGTTCGAGAAAGGGTTGAATGCTGAGTTGACTACTCCCATGTCTACCCTAGAGAACCGAGAGGGGTTTGCTACCTTCATTGAGTCAGTCTGAAGGATAGAGAGGTTCGTAGCAGAGAAGAGGCAAACCCATAAGAGATATCCTCATTTCCAGGGATCTTCATCTAGAGACTTCAAGAAGCCTAGATTTTCTGCGCCTATACCACCACCACCTAGACCTAGTGCTCAGACACAGTGGACACCGAGTAGAGGTAGAGGAAGAAGCCTACCGCTATAAGGGGCTCGCAGTTCAACATCTATGTCGGTTACAGGACCACCCAGACCACAACAACAAGATAGAAGTTGTTATATATGTGGCAAGATGGGGCATCTGATGAAAGACTGCAGAGCTAGACCAGCAAGTGTAACCCAACCATAGAGGTAGGGTCAGCAAGGATCGCAGAGAAGACAGTTTCCAGGAGGACCTAGAGGACGTGGACAAGCGTCCCAAGCTGGATCGTCAGCACCGAATCAACAACAAGCAACAGTAAGATTCTATGCAATGAATCCACCTGATGCAGTGATCAACCCTCGGGTTGTGGCAGGTCAGATGAAGTTGTTATATTCTGATATGTCTACATCCTGCATTGTATCTGTTTTGATTGATCCGGGTGCTACGCACTCCTTTATCACTCGAAGGATGATTCGTAATTGTAATATGACAGTTAGTCATAGAGTAGATAGTATGTTGCTAGAGACTCCGTTGAGAGGGTCTGCTGTGTTACAAGAGGTATGCTCTTCCTGCATCCTTTTCTTTTCTGAACACCACATTCAAGTGGATCTTATACCACTTGAGATGCAAGGATTTGACATAATCCTTGGATTGTGAATCCTTGGAAAGGTATAAGGTTGTTTTGGATTGTGAATCCAAGCAAGCTGTGTTTGCTGATGAAAGCGACACATGGATCTTTCAAGGAGAGAGAAAGATTCTACCCACCTGTCTTGTAACGACACATGCCATTATTAAGATAACAAGTGTCATTAACAATAATAAAACATGCGGAAGCGATCATCACCAGCGGATTACTAAAAATCACTAAAAATTTAAAACTTTTTGCAAAGAGATCCTCACATAGGAAATCTTTTCTATCAAGAACCATTGTATAACATTTATATTCTAGTTCAAACGTACATAACATGTACCATCTCTTTTCAGAGACTACATCATCAACTTCCTTATAAACATTATATACAAACAGTATACGAATCTCGGGGCATCAAGCCAAAACCTTAGATTGATGTATTAAAACACTGACTAAAAACTCTGAGGACCTGAGAGTACAGAGACGACACATAGGACTTTCTAGCTACATAACTTGACAGACAGTATCTCCACCTGATATCTTACTGTTGTCCAGGCTATAGCTTTCCTTTTCCTACAAAAGAGTATCTACTTCTTTGTCTGTGTCCACCTAAAAATGTTAGATCCCACGGGGGTGAGACAATTGTAAATTGCCCCAGCGGGAGATATAACTCTCCGCCAAAACATTGTTATTGCAGTTTAATAATATAAAACTAGGCAGAGGATAGGTAGTTTAAAGCATTCTCGTCTTAAAGCATTGTAACTATTCATGATAGAACAATAGAACAACTACTCTCTTAATAAGGAATAGGGAAAACATGTATATCATTTATCCTCCATATTATACCATCATGTCAAACTTCTCTTGTGACACTCATTATCTTGATATGTCACCCATGAGACATTCTTGTTTCAACTTATTGGCCTTACCCAATTTGCTAAATAGATTTTTGGTTATTTTGGACATGAGAGTGTACATCATCATGTCTTATTCAGGCATTGGTCTATACCAATCCTATATAAATATTCCAGGCATTGGATTACACCAATCATGTGCAACTAGTACAAGCATTAGACTTATATTATTCCTGTGTATCCATTCCAGGTATTGAACTATGTCAATCTTGGGTAATCATTCCAGGTATTGATCTATGTTAATCCTGTGCAACTACTCCAGGTATTGATCTATGTCAATCCTGTGCAACTATTCCAGGTATTGTGATTTAGCCAATCATGTACATTCCAGGTATTGGGAGTTAGCCAATCTTGTGTTATTATTCTAGGTATTGGGATTTAACCAATCATGTGCATTCCAGGTATTGGGAGTTAGCCAATCCTGTGTTATCATTCCAGGTATTGAGATTTAACCAATCCTTTGCATTCCAGGTATTGGGAGTTAGTCAATCCTATGTTATCATTCCAGGTATTGGGATTTAACCAATCATGTGTTATTATTCTAGGTATTGGGATTTAACCAATCATGTGTTATCATTCCAGGTATTGGGAGTTAGCCAAACCTTTGTTATCATTCCAGGTATTGGGAGTTAGCCAATCCTGTGTTATCATTCCAGGTATTGGGAGTTAGCCAATCTTGTGTTATCATTCCAGGTATTGGGAGTTAGCCAATCATGTGTTATCATTCCAGGTATTGGGAGTTAGCCAATCTTGTGTTATCATTCCAGGTATTGAGAGTTAGCCAATCCTGTGTTATCATTCCAGGTATTGGGAGTTAGCCAATCCTGTGTTATCATTCCAGGTATTGGGAGTTAGCCAATCTTGTGTTATCATTCCAGGTATTGGGAGTTAGCCAATCCTGTGACACTATTCCAGGTATTGGAGTTTAACCAATCCTGTGCAGATGTTATTCTAGGTATTAGACTATGCTAATACTGTGAAACTATTCCAGGTATTGAACTATATCAATCATGTGATTCTAAAAGTGATATTTATCACATATTGATATATCACTTTCCTCATCACTTTCAACTTCCTTAAGTTATCAGCTTATCTTGGATTAAGGTATTTCCCATCTTAATCCTTTCATCCATTAACCTATCACCCTTACCATGAAGTGCATAGGTCACACATAAGAATGGTCCAACTATCTTTAATAATATGGACTCATCTCAAGTTAAAGCATTACTTGCTATAAGGATATCCACAATCAATCACTTTAGGCATTTCCCCCATCAATATATTAGTAACCATTCCATTATTAGGATTAGGGTTTCCCATACTATCATACTTCATTAGGGTGATGATTGCATATAACATCACCCTTCATTAGGCTTTCTCATCATATTGCCTAAAATTAGGATTTACTATTCATCCCAACATGGGTTTCTCATGCCATCACCCTCAATTAGGGTTTACATGGAATCAACCTCAATTAGGGTTCACATGATCTCTTTATTAAGGATCATACCCTATTCATCACATGATCAATACTCATGTATGAATTCCTTTCCATAATCCTATCAACTTGATTAGGTTACATCAACCCTTCAATCAAGTATATACAACTATGGTTAACATAGTGTACTAAGACATTGTTCTTATAAGCAATTAGGGTTCATCCCTTAATTGGCACTAATCACTTAGGTACTATTAGGGTTTCAACCTTTGTACCTTCATTGATTATCACTACTAATCATCATTGGATCAATGGATGATTCATCATCTCTATTCTCAAGAGATTCAATCACATTGGACCTCCATTACTTAAGGTATCCAATTGAATTAGGGTTTTCAATGTTGATTCCTTCAATCATTGAATTCATGGAACCAATCATCAATTGGACCTAAAATCATACTTCAATTGAGTTAAATAGGTCAACCTTCAACTGATTTGACCCTTAATTAACCCTCAAATGGTCATCAATTAGGGTTTGATTCAATTGAATTAGGGTTTGGAATTGATGATCCTTCAATACTAATCAATGTGAGACTAGTTACTTTGAAACCATTGAACCATCATCCAAATTGGATATGACCTGACCCCAAACGGTCTTGAAGTCGTTTAATTGACCTCCAAACGGTCTTGAGACCGTTTGCCCATCATATCATCAAAATCCAAGTCAATCAATTAAGGTTTGGATCATTGGATTGATCACCAAATTCAGCAATTTATTGCAAATCAACTTGGTATCTTTAGACCTTCATATACTTAACCATACTCAACCCTAGACCTCCAAACGGTCTTGGGTGTCCACCAAACGGTCTTGAGACCGTTTGGCCCATCCAACCTTTGGATTCTAGTGAACAATCATCAAGGATTGGTCTATCGAGTTGATCCACAATTCAGCACTTAATTGCAATATGATTGGTACCTTTGGTCCTTAAATTGATCAACTATACTTGACCCCAGACCTCCAAACGGTCTTGGGGTGACCCCCAAATGGTCTTGAGACCTTTTGGGTGATCCCCAAACGGTCTTGAAACCGTTTGGGCTAATCAACCCAAAATATCAAATTAACTCATTGGAATTTCAGCACTAATTTCAATTAGGGTTTGCCCAATTGAATAGCCTTCAACTCACGATTCCTTGGGAATTAACCCCTAACATTTGGTGAGTTATTATCCAACATAATTAGGATCAGGAATACCAAACGGTCAATGCTTGGTCAACGCACTCAAACGGTTTTGAAACCGTTTGCCCAAAAAGGTCAATTAAATCAGATTGAAAATCAGCACTTAATCTAATTAGGTTTCCCTAATTGATTAGCCTTCAACTCATGATTCCCTTGGAGTTAATCCATCAAATTTGGAGGGTCATTACCCAACATCATTATGAACAGGAATCCCAAACGGTCAACTCTAGGTCAACCATCTCAAACGGTTTTGAAACCGTTTTCCCAAACAGGTCAAGTTAATCAGGTTGAAAATCAGCATTTAATTCAATTCGATTTGCCTAATTGATTGGCCTTCAACCTACGATTAATTTGGAGTTAACCCCTCAAATTTGGTGGGTCATTATCCTACATAATTAGGAACAAAATTACCAAACGTTCAACGCTTGGTCAACCACGCAAACGGTCTTGAAACCGTTTTCCTTTAAACGGTTTTCTGAAACCGCATAGCCAATCAAATTAAAACGATTTGGAATATCTATCAAAACCGTTTGGCTTGGTACTTTTCTTTTTATAAGCATCTAGGATGATGTCATCATCCCCTTCCTTCGAAAAACCAAGAACAGCAACCGTTCTTGATGGAAATTGCAGCAAAGAAACAAGAGTGTATCAAATTGAAGAAATCAATCAACAAAGCATAGAGAATTGATGCAATAGCAATGTTTAAGGGTTTAAGTTATAAAACCCGCCTCCAATTGAGCTCCAAAGCTCCATGTCCACGGCAACAATGGTGTATTCAACTCGTTTCACCATTCCAAGGCTCGTCCTCATGGTTTGAGCAAAAAGGAATGGTTAGAATTGAAGAGGGGATCAAAATAGGAAGGAATCCATAATTTATTTTTTATTTCCACCATGAAATCATGAAGAACGAGGGTCAAGAAGCTTACCAACAGGTTGGGTCTCGTCCTCCTGTTGCTTCTAAGTCCCTATGAGCTCACCCAAAGCAAAGGAAGAAGAAAGGGCCGAAAAAGCCTTTCAATTGATTTGGAAAATGCACTTTTATAAGGAAATTGATGAGAGAGAAAATGCCTTATAAAAATCCAATTAATCCCAAAAATGTGGCCACCTCTTCCCCCTCATCTTCCTTGGGTTCGATGCATATTCCTTTGCCTTTAATTCTCCTTCATTATCCTCAATTTAAAGAAAAGCAAATTAAGCACCTTAATGCTTATTATATTAATACCCCATATGTGAGTGGATATTACTTTTCTTTATAATAAGGTGAGTGGAATTTCACCTACTTGAGATATTTTCGTTCCTTATCTTGGAAAAAGAACGTCCATCCTTATTCAAAATCAACCAATAACATTTTGGTTGAAGGCCCTTTAATTAATACATTCATTTTTGCCCTAAATTGAATTAGGGTTTCAATTAGGATTAAATCTTGATTATTTTAATATCAAGATTCTCTCTCCTCCAACTTAATTCAAATGAGATGCCCCTCTCATTTTATTTGCTCTACCTGATGCCAAGAAACATTAAGGACCTTATTGAAGTGGTAATTTGCATATTGAACCCTGGATTTTGGGTAAATTGCACTTTACTCCAAAACTAGGTTTTAATGCACAAGGATTGCTTTACAAGCTTAATCTTGGTGTCCAAGCTTGTGGAAACCATATCACTACATCATATTCATTCTTATGATGTCTCAACATCATAGGAACATCTTATCATGCAACATTTGCAATTTAACCCCTCAACTTGGGTAATTTGCACTTTAGTCCAAAATAAGCAAACATTGCTTCAACATTGTTCAAACAGGACCAAAATTGAAACATAAGTTCCTCATGAGCCCTAATCACTTTTCATAAGATAAGATTAAGCATATAATCATCTTTATTAATCAACACACCTAGGGTTAAAGCATAACCCAGGTCAGGGATGTTACATGTCGTGTGTCAGCTATGGTTGTTGAGAAGCTGATGAGGCAAGGATGTTACGCATTCTTGGCCCATGTGGTAGATACTACCATGGAAAGTCCTAACCCTGCTGAAGTTCCTGTAGTCAGGGAATTTGAAGATGTATTTCCTGAAGAACTTCCAGGTGTACCACCGCCTTGGGAAATTGATTTTGAAATCAATTTGATCCCAGACACACAACCTATAGCACAAACACCATATAGGATGGCGCCTGCTGAGATGGCAGAACTCAAGAAACAGCTGCAAGAGTTGCTTGAGAAGGGTTTCATCCGACCGAGTACTTTGCCTTGGGGTGCTCCAGTGCTCTTTGTTAAAAAGAAAGATGGATCAATGCGGTTATGCATTGATTACAGACAGTTAAATAAAGTAACAATAAAGAATAAGTATCCTCTACCGAGGATTGATGATCTTTTTGACCAGTTGTGTGGTGCAACTATCTTCTCAAAGATAGATTTGAGATCGGGATATCATCAACTCCGTATTAAGGACAGTGACATACCCAAGTCTGCCTTTAGAATGAGGTATGGTCACTATGAGTTCACAGTTATGTCGTTTGGACTAACTAATGCACCATCTGCATTTATGGAACTCATGAATAGAATCTTCCGACCTTTCCTCGACCACTGTGTTGTTGTCTTTATAGATGACATTCTGATCTATAGTAGAGATGCTCAGCAGCATGAACAACATCTTCGTCAGGCTCTAACTTTGCTAAGAGAACACAAGCTTTATGCCAAGTTTAGCAAGTGTAAGTTTTGGTTACCGGAAGTATCTTTCCTTGGACATGTGATATCTTCTTTGGGTATTCGTGTTGACCTTAAAAAGGTAGAATCTGTTCTACAATGGGAACAGCCGAAGACACCGACAGAAATCTATAGTTTCTAAGGGTTGGCTGGTTATTACCGAAGGTTCATTAAGAACTTCAGTTCCATAGCCCTACCTTTGACTAAGTTGACCCGGAAGGATGTTCCTTTTATTTGGAGTGATAAGTGTTAGCAATCCTTCCAGTTGCTGAAGGAGAGGTTGACAAGTGCACCTGTACTTGTGTTACCTGAGCAAGGCAAAGGATACATAGTTTTTTGTGATGCCTCCAAGAATGGACTCGGATGTGTGTTGATGCAGGATAAACAAGTGATTTCTTTTGCTTCTCGATAGCTTAAGAAACACGAGGAGAATTATCCGACACACGATATGGAGCTAGCTGCTGTAGTTCATGCCTTGAAGATCTGGAGACACTATGTCTATGGAGAGACATTCCATATTTTCACTGATCATAAGAACCTTAAGTATATCTTCTCTCAGCATGAACTTAACATGAGGCAACGTCACTGGATGGAGTTAATCAAAGACTATGATTGTATAATTGATTACCATCCAGGGAAGACCAATGTAGTTGCAGATGCTTTGAGTAGGAAATCAGAAACACCAGCCTTAGATAGGGCACAACTAAACTTTTTAGTATGTTCTAGGAGAGATATGCTTATCTCCTTAAGGCAAGACAATGTACAATTGAAGGTTTCATTGTTAGCCGGGTTGTTAGCTAAGGTGCATATAAAACCTACTCTGAGAGAGCAAATCAAGGAGGCACAACAAGTTGATGCTGCAGTTCAGCAGATCAGATCGGAGTTTGGTGATGAGAAATGAGATGGTTTCCATGACTCTGATGACCAAGTAGTCTGTTATCATGGGAGGATGATAGTGCCAGATGTGGATAACTTGAGAAAGTTAGTCCTAGAAGAATCTCATTCTTCGATGTATGCTATGCATCCAGAAAGCACCAAGATGTATCGAAACTTGAAAGATATGTATTGGTGGCCTGGGATGAAGAAGGATGTTGCTGAATTTGTTATGCGGTGTCTTGTGTGTCAGCAAGTTAAAGCTGAACACTAGAAGCCTGTAGGGACAATGCAACCTTTACCCATACCACAATGGAAGTGGGATCACGTAACCATGGACTTTGTTGTTGGCCTACCTAGGACAAGCAAAGGGTATGATTCCATTTGGGTAATAGTTGATAGGTTGACAAAGACAGCGCATTTCTTACCTGTCAAAACAACCTATTCTGCTGAGAGGCTAGCACAGTTGTATATTCAAGAGATAGTGCGACTGCACGGAGTTCCAGTCACTATAGTTTCAGACAGGGGTCCCCAGTTTACGAGTCATTTTTGGGAACAACTTCATAAAGCTTTAGGCACCCAATTAAGGTTTAGTACGGCCTTTCA
Source organism: Alisma plantago-aquatica (assembly GCA_963693085.1). Lineage (NCBI taxonomy): Eukaryota > Viridiplantae > Streptophyta > Magnoliopsida > Alismatales > Alismataceae > Alisma > Alisma plantago-aquatica. The sequence goes on along the minus strand of OY856414.1, from coordinate 124,866,060 downwards.
TCCTTAGACTGATGGACAGTCTGAAAGGACTATACAAACCTTGGAAGACTTGCTGAGGGCATGTGTTCTCCAGTTTACAGGGAGTTGGGATCTGCACCTAAGCTTGATAGAGTTTGCCTACAACAATAGCTATCAACATAGCATTGACATGGCACCTTATGAATCTTTGTACGGTAGACATTGTAGATCACCCCTATGTTGGTATGAAACCGGTGAATATCAATTGTTAGGTCCCGATCTTGTGCAGCAGACCACAGAAAAGATCAAAGTAATACAACAACAGATCAAGACTGCACAGGATAGGCAGAAATCCTATGCTGACAAGCGTCGTAGACCTTTGGAGTTCTAGGTTGGAGATAGAGTGTATCTCAAGGTCTCACCTTGGAAGGGAATTCTGAGGTTTGGAAGGAAAGGGAAGTTAGCTCCTAGGTTTATGGGGCCTTATCTAATCATTGAACGGATTGGAAAAGTAGCCTATAAACTAGAGTTACCACCAGAGTTACAGAGGTTACACCCTGTGTTTCACATTTCTATGTTGAGGAAATGTCACCCTAATACTGAGTCAGTTCTACAACCTATGGAGGTAGAATTGAATGATGACATATCTTATGAGGAAGGACCAGTGTCAATCTTTGATAAAAGAATTAAAAAGTTGAAAAAGAAAGATATAAGTCTTGTTAAAGTCCTCTGGAATCACCATGGTGTGGAAGAAGCCACTTGGGAACTAGAGGAAGAGATGAGAAGGAAATACCCTACTCTTTTCTCTTAATATGTTTTGTTGATTTCGGGGACGAAATCCTTGTAAGGGGTGGATAATTTGTAACATCCCTGACCTGGGTTATGAACTAACCCTAGGTGTTTTGCTTAATTATGTAATTATATACTTTTGATTATCTTTTGGTATGTAATTAAAGCTTCTGAGGAACATATAATTCTATTTCTTCTCTTTTTGAACAATGTTATAGTATTGTTTTGTTAATAGGGACTTATGTGCAAATTACCCAATTAAAAGGGGTTAACTTGCAAATTGCACATGTTAAGATGTTCCTTTGGTGTTGAGACATCATAAGAATGAATATGATGAAGTATGATGGATTCTCCAAGTTTGGGCACTAAGATGCAACTTGTGGAGCAATCCTTGTACTTAAAACCCTAGTTTTGGTGTAAAGTGCAATTTACCCAAACATGGAGTGCAACTTGTAAAGTACACCTTCTAGAGTATCTTTATGACTCTTGTCATCATTTAGAGTAAGAATTATGAAGAGGGCACTTCAATTGAATAATCAAATAAGAATGATAACCCTTATAAATTAAATAATCAAGTTATAAGCCTAATAACCCTTCTATATGTGCAACTTAGTAAGAAGTTGGCTTTCTTCACCTTTAGGACTTGGGTTTAAAATGAGTTTTTCTTAAGTATGGAAGGGAGAAACGTGTCTTAGAAGAAGGGAAGGACCTAGATGAGAAATGGAGAAACAAGTTGTCCTTATGTTGGAATTTCACCCAAAGTATATATACACCTTTTCTCACTTAGCAAGGATCGTTTCCTTCACTTCCCTTCTTATCCCCTTGCTTAGACCGACTTAGGACAGAGCTCTAGAGAAGAAAAGAACGGCCAAGCAGTTCTAGGTAAGCTTTGATCATCATCTTGCTCGAATTCATGGAGGAAATCATGTTGCAAGGTTGGTTTGCTAGTTTTTCTTACTTAGTTCTTCTTTCTAGCCATCCTTTCCAACCAATTCTTGAAGAAGGAACCTTGGATGATCTGTGGAGCTCAAGCCATCATTAAAGCTTCGAATCTTGGATCTCTAGAGCTGGTTCTAAGGTGGGTTTTATAACTCTAAACCCTTAAACTTTGTTATACATTTTTCTTTCTTGCAAAAGTAGTTTGTTCTTCTTTCCCCCATCCTTCCTTGCTTTCTTGCAACTAAAACCATGAAGAACAGACCTTGATCTGGAGGTAGAATAAGATGGGCGTGATTACCAATGCTACTTTATCAAATGTTCTTGCCCCCCCCACCTTTTTGGCCAAACGGTTTGCAAAACCGTTTGCGGCAAACGGTTTGCAAAACCGTTTGAAGGGCAAACGGTTTCACAAGGTCGGTTGGAGAAAACGATCTCCAAGACCATTTGGTTGAGTTGATCAAGGGTTGACCGTTTGAGATTTATGTTCATAATTATGTTGGTTCATAACCCTCCAATTTTGAGGGATTAAATCCAAAGGAATCGTGAGTTAAAGGCTAATCAATTAGGTAAACCTAATTGAATTAAGTGCTGATTTTCAACCTGATTAACTTGACCTTTTTGGGAAAACGGTTTCAAAACCATTTTATTGAGTTGACCAAGCGTTGACCGTTTGATATTCCTGTTCCTAATTATGTTGGATAATGACACACCAAATTTTATAGGCTAAATCCCAAGGAATCATGAGTTGAAGGCTAATCAATTAGGCAAACCTAATTGGATTAAGTGCTGATTTTTCAGCTTGATTAATTGAACTTTTTGGGAAAACGGTTTCAAAACCATTTGAGGGCATTGACCAAGCGTTGAACGTTTGCGATTCCTGTTCATAATTATGTTGTTTAATAACTCACCAAATTTTATAGGTTAATTCCAAAGGAATCATGAGTTGAAGGCTAATCAATTAGGTAAACCCTAATTGGACTAAGTGCTGACTTTCAACTTGATTGATTTGACTTTTTGGGTTTTCTTGCCTAAACGCTTTCAAAACCGTTTGGGGATCACCCAAACGGTCTCAAGACCGTTTGGGGGTCACCCAAGACCGTTTGAAGGTCTAGGGTCAAGTATGGATATGTGTTTGAAGATCCAAAGATGTGGTATGAACCCTAATTGGCTAAGTGCTGATTTTGCAAGTGATGAGTTGATTGTTTTGGGTTGATTAGCCCAAACGGTTTCAAAACCATTTGGGGATCACCCAAACGGTCTCAAGACCGTTTGGGGATCACCCAAGACCTTTTGGAGGTCTGGGATTAAGTATAGTTGACCAATTGAATGTCCAAAGGTACACAATTACGAAGCAATCAGTTGCTGATTTGATGATCAACTCAATAGCTCAAACCCTAATGATTTTTCACTAGAATCCAAGGGTTGGGTGAGACAAATGGTCTCAAGATTGTTTGAAACTCATCCAAACGGTATCAAGACCGTTTGGAGGTCACCCAAGACCGTTTGGAGGTCTAGGGGTGAGTATGGTTAAGCAATTGATGATCCAATGATACTAAGTTGGAGTGTAATCAATTATTGTTTTGGTGATCAATCCAATGATCCAAACCTTAATTGGTTGACTTGGATTTTGATGATATGATGGGAAAATGGTCTCCAGACCGTTTGGAGGTCATACAAACGATCCCAAGACCGTTTGGGGTCAGGTCATGTCCCAATTGAATGATGGTTCAATGGGTTCAAATCAATTAAACCCACATTGAAGTATGTTGAAGGGTTATTGATTCCAAACCCTAATTTAATTGATTTAAACCCTAATTGATGGTCAATTGAGGGTCAAATCAGTTGAAGGTTGACCTATTAAACTCAATTGAGGTATGAGTATAGGTCCAATTGATGATTGGTTCCATGAATTCAATGATTGAAGTAATCAACATTGGAAACCCTAATTCAATTGGATACCTTATGAAGTGGAAGTCCAATGTGATTGAATCTTTGGGAATTAAGATGATGAATGTTCTATTGATCCAATGATGATTAGTAATGACAAACAATGAAGTCACAAATGTTGAAACCCTAATAGTACCTAAGTGACTAGTACCAATTAAAGGGAGAATTCTTAATTGTTTATAGGATTAATAGCTTGATACACTATGTTAACCATAGTAGTATGTACTTGATTGAAGGGTTGATATGACCTAATCAAGTTGAAAGAATGAAAGATTAGAATACATATATATACAAATATGAATCATGTAATGATCTTCTATAGCACAACCATGTAAGGGAGCACGGCCGTGGTAGCCTTAACTTGCACGACCGTGCAAGGGAGCACGGCCGTGGTAGCCTTACTTTGCACGACCGTGCAAGGTGGCACGGCCGTGGTGTCCTATAAATAAATTGAAAAGTTTTGGTATTATGCTGACATTATTATATATGCATGTCCTTATTTGTATAAGTCATACATGTTGATATTATGAGGTGATCATAGCCAGGTAAGAGTTATGATGACATATTCCTTGAAAACAATTATAAGCTTTTAGAGTAATGATATATGAAAAGTATATACATTGCTTCAATCAAGGTCATGTTTTTATATGACTTGATGCTTATATGTCACTTGGTAGTAAGTGTTATGATAATATGAGGGTTTGAATAACCATGTTCCTGAATCATATGATGAGATGGTTAAGAATTAATATCCATATGATAACTGATATGAGTTAAACTTGATACATTTAGTATTCTTATTTTATAGTAGTGTTTTAATGATTAATGATTGAGAACATGCTTGATGCTAAAAGAATGCTAAAATGTACCTAAATAAACAAGTATAATCATATCATGTAGAGCCCTGATCATAGATCCATCATTGTCAGAAGACAAATGATGGTGAAACAGGTTTTCCTAAGGGGACTCCTGGATCACATACTTTTGAGTATGTGGGGGATTATGGACGTGAATATCCTTACGTCCTAGTGTAGGAATTGATGTAGATGTATCTTAAATCTATCAACCCTTCACTATATGTTTATGCCGGGATGATGTATCACTAATCTCCTGAGGGAATCTTTAATGCCACATCGATGAGAGATAAACAAGAGATCTTTCGATGACGAAGAGAGTACAGAACGCCACTGTGTCTCTAACAGCGAAGTGCCAGAATACCCTGGTAAACTATTGTAGTAGAGACACGAGATGTCCTGCATGTTGATCCTCACACTGACTGAGGAAGATGAGGTCATTAGAATCTGGCTCTTTTGATGACCTATGTATGATACTGATGCGACTTAGTAGTGATCGGTTGGAGTATGAGTGGCATACCTTATCTCCGCAGGGCATAATAATGATTGAAAATCATAATCAGCCGCGTAGCATAACTGCTTAGGTTGAACTATGAGAAACAATGATTGATGTTACATTGTTTATAAATGTTCTAGTCAAGTAACTAGTATACATGTTCTTCATATTCCTTATTGATATGATTGCTTAAGTAAATGTTGTCTTACTTAATACCAAATCTATTGTTGAATGTCTTAAAGAGTATATTGCTTATGTTAATCCTTTACTTCTATAACAAAGCTTCTGGCGGAGAGTTATAACTCTCGCTGGGACAATTATATAAAATTGTCTCACCCCCGTGGGATTCGACTTTTTAGGTGGACGTCGAGGATAGAGGAATCCGAGGGTGGGCAGTATCAGCAACAGCAAAACCAGGGGCAGCAGTGAATCTCAGGTAGAGATACTGACTGTTGAGTCTCATAGATAATATGTCTTATGTCGTCTCTATACTCTCAGGTCCTAGGAGTCAGTAGGTCTGAAGTTTTTGGCTTAGTGCCTCGAGATTTTATATCTTGCCTTCTTCAGATAATAAGGCAATGGATGTATGTAATCACAGAGATGTAATGTCAAGTTATGATGTAAACAGTTTACCTTGTTTTCTTATAAAGGAGTTATGGTTTAAAGTTCTCTTTCCAAAAAGTTTTAAAATTTAGTGATTTTTCAGTATTCCGCTGCTAATAATTCGCTTCCGCATTAGTTAATCTCATTTTCCACGACGGGTCTTCTCACCCCACATCACACAAAGCAAGATTACACAAAACTTAAATGTGGAAACAAAATTAAGCAGATAGATTACCTGAAAACACTAAAAATTTAAAACTGATTTCATTAAATACCAAAGCAGAAAAAACCTTTACACATAGGTCCTCAAAGAATACTTGTATCAGACATCATAGATCATAAGATGCTTACATCAACATGTTCTTGTCATGTATGCCATTAACCTGTTACAAGGAACACATTCCATATCTATACAAAAATATGCTTTAACATTTATCATGATAGGACATCAAAAGGGAATACAAGCCAAAATATGCCCAAAACCATTCCATGGACCTGAGTGTACAAGGATGACTCTAGGACTCTATGTGAAGATACTAGCAGCAACACCCCCAACTTTATCAGCTACTGGCCTTCTTGTTGCTTCTCTGCCTCGGGTGCATGAACTCTTCCTCCTCGTGCACATCCACCTAAAAGATATGAGGAACCCACAGGGTGAGATCCAAATCTCAGGGGGAGATAGAACTCTCCATCGATGCTATTATTAACACATATATGGATAACTTAAAGAAAGGAATTGAAGTTGCAATTATGATAAGCAAGTTCAGTTACATGATATGTTTAAAGCAAACCGTATAAGAAATCACAATTTGATTTTGGAACATCTTATCATTATAGAAGGAATATGAAGAACATGTATATCCACTTCCAACTATACTGTACTAAAACAAGAAAGGTCTCATCTAATGTTCTCATATTTGATCATAAGCAAGCATACTGCATGGCTGGTTACATATTTTATTATGCCCTGAGGATTTGAGTCATACCACCCAAATCCAACACAAGCATACTGCATGGCTGGTTACATATTTTATTATGCCCTGAGGATTTGAGTCATACCACCCAAATCCAACCAACCACTACTAAGTCAAAATCAGTGCCATACATAGTCAATGGAAGATTCAGAATCCACGATCTCACCAAACATCATGGTCAGTACACGAGTATGTCACAGAGAAATACCGGTCAACTGCAACCAATGACATATTGCCGAGCTATGAAAATCCTAGCATGCCTTCGTACATGTCATGACACTAGTGAAACTGAGCTACGGCCTGCATCTGCACTCCTTCTTCCAGGGTATGGCTCGCAACCAATCGTGAGAAACCTCATAAACATCAAGTCACTAAACTACATCCCCCAGCCACACTCCGGTCAGGGTATGGCCTGTAGCCAATCATGTGAATGCATATACTCAACAATTAATGACCCCAAGCCTTCTCTAGGGAAAGCCTATTTCACCATCCAGCAGGTGTTGACACTGATATGGATCTATGGCACAGGACAAAACTACATGGATTAAGCTCCACTGGATTAGTTAAGTCCATTAAGCATATTTTAGCATCAATCAAGTTACAACATACAAAGGCATAGAAAACTCTACAAATATAAGGGTATAGTATAGTTCCAAAAGATACAAGCATGTAAGGTGTTATCTTATCACATTATCATCACATAATGCCCATATCACTTCCATTCAGAGTATCGTCATCATCAAGGCAATATGCAATAGGATATCAATCCCTCGGCTCATCATAGGGAAAGTAACAACATACTGAGTAGTAAGTCATTGCAAGGTCATAGAACCTATTTACATGATTCTTGAAGTACAGATCCCTCATCCTACCTTATAGAGGCTCATTCAACCTGTATCATATCATTATTACAATAGATTTCACTTAGCTATGCATATCAACTTGCAACACATGCATGGTTAGGAATTCATTGCAATAGAGATAACCATTCTATCATCACAACCATTCCATAAAAGAGAAACAAGTAAGTTACATTGTACATAATTAGGGTTAAGGCCTTTTCTTAGCCTATCAGGGTTCACCAAGACAGGTTCAACAACCAACCCCCAATTTCATTGCCTTCCATTATCTTGGAGTACATTAAATTTAAGAATTAAATGATATTTCAAACAACACATTACATAACCTATTCATTGTTCCTACAAGCACATCCTTGAGTATCCAAGCATGCCCTATAACCATCATCATCATCATGTGTCGGCCACTTATCAAAATGGTGTCTCAGTCTACCATCAGCATATGATGTCGATTTAACATTTACATGATGTGTCGGCTTAACACCTTCATGGGGTGTAGACCTATCATCTACATGATGTATCGGCCTAACACCATCAAGGTGTCTTGGATAACCATCACCATGACGTCTCGATCTATCACCATCATGGTGTGTCAGCTAACCATCAACATGGTGTATGCAGCATCATAGGGTACCAATTTAACATCAACAAGGTATGATGGTTCTATCATCCTAATATGGTTTCATCCTAGCATTAACACAAAGTGTGTCGACCACTAACCAATCATGTGTTGACACTAAAGTATAATTATGGGATCGGGCACATGTCGTCACGGTTTGCAACTATGACTAGGGTGTCGATTTAGCCTCAACATGGTATTTCGGTTCTTCAACAACATAGGTGTAACGGGAGCTAACCATCACAGGCTGTCAGTAAGGCATCACTAGTGTATCGGCTACAGGTCGTCCTGATTACAACCCAGGTTAGGAAAATGACCTAATAGTCATGTAGGGTGTCATCTCTACACCAGCTTGTGTATCGGTCACCAGCATCACAAATTTCACAAAGGCTATGTGCAAGACATCACATGTTGCTTCTTATGATAGGGCATCGGCTATAAGTCATTATGGATTATAACCATGGCTTGGTTAGGGTGTCGGGCACAACACTACATGGTTAAGATCATCACCAACATGAGCAAGGTCAAAATAGGGAAAGGCAAGATCTGAAATAGCAAGGGACTCCACCATCATCATGGTGAAAACTCCACAAGATAGGCACTTAAACTTGCTTCAAGAAGGTACCACATTTAAGGGTAAGTATCATACTTCACATACCCCAAAATAGTTAGCTAAGAACATCATTATGTACTAGCATGTTGGGAGAATAGTTTTAGAGAGAAGAAACAATTACATGCATAAGTAAAGAGTGCAATAATAGAGAGGCTAAGAGTTATATAACCTGCCTTTGAGAAGTCTTCCACCAAAGATGCAAGCTCCAAGCTCAAAGATCCTTGAACCTGGTCCAAAGGTTGAAGATGATCCACCAAAGGTCCCAAAATTTGTCACAACACCACCTTCAAGAGAAAAGAAGACACCAAGGTCAAAAATGATAAGAAAGGCAGCCCTAGCCAATCCAAAGAAGAGGAAGAAAGAAAAGGATGAGAGAAATTCATCCCGACATGCCTTAAGAACATCCTTCATACCAAGGCATGTTCCACGGCCAAGAGAGAGGAGTATGGAGAAGATATACTAAGGAGATCGTCATAAAGGAAGCACAACTCACCAAGGTATGAAGATGAGTAAGAACCACCATGAGCTAGGGATCTGATCACCAAGCTCTGAAGGAGGCTCCTTCTTGCTCCTCTAAGTTCCAAGACCGTCCACAAGGAAGGGGAAATAAGAATACCCGAAAGGTTTACTAGAGTGAAGAGGAAATGAGCTATATACTTTATGGGATGAGAGAAGGAGCAAAGGTGAGGTGTCATCTCCTTAAGCCATCTAGGAGACACTTGTCCATGTAAAAAGATCCACATGAAACCACTCTTTCCTAGCATGAAAAATGTGGGAATGCAGTCTATGTGGAGGTCTTGGCCTCTTGGCCACCCACCAAGGGTGAGGCCCATCTAGCCCAAGGAAACACACCATATACATTCCAAGGTTAAAGCACACATAACACATAGAAGCCTTATACATCACTAAGGATGCCACCACTCATCCAAGATGCAAACAAGGCACCCACTTCTCTCTCTCTCTCTCTTCTTTAGATGATGTCAAAAGATGAAAGGTTCACTCTAGAGGTGACAAATTTCACATTAACCCCCTACTTTAGGTAAATTGTAATTCAAACCAAAACTACCATACAAAGCACAAACAACATCCAGACAACCTCAAACTTGGAGCTTATGCTCTCCACAAGTCCTAATTTCATTTCAAATGATTAGATCAAGGTTATAAACAACTTATTTAAGCAAAACAAATAGGGTCACCCAAAAACTTGGGTCAGGAGTCTTACAAGCCATAAACCCCTAACAGTGATTTCATCCCAAAAATCCTAAGAGAAAAGAGAGGGGTACTTCCTCCTCATGTCTTCCACGAGCTCCCACGTGGCTTCCTCAACACCATGGTGATGCCATAGAACCTTCACAAGCACAATGTTTTTCTTCTTCATCTTCTTTACTCTCTGGTCAATGATCGATACGGGACATTCCACATAGGGCATATCCTCATCAAACTCCACCACTATAGGATGCAACACTAACTTTGTATCATGATGACACTTTCTCAGTAGACTTACATAAAACATTGGATGCAACCTGTGCAACTCAGGTGGCAACTCCAACTTATAAGCCACCTTTCCAACATGTGCTATCACATGGTAAGGTCCCATAAATCTGGGGGCCAACTTACCCTTCTTCACAAACCTTATCACACCTTTCCAAGGAGATACTTTGAGGTACACTCTATCTCCCAATTGGAACTCCAAGGGCCTATAGTGGTTATATGCATATGACTTTTGCCTATCATGTGTTGCCTTCAACTATTGTTGAATCATTTTGATCTTTACTATCATTTGGTATACAAGTTCAGGGCCAAGAAGTTGATATTCACCTATCTTGTACCAACACAACGGAGGTCTCAATGTCTCTTGTACAACACTTCATAAGGTGTCATGTCGATGCTTCTCTGATAGATGTTGTTGTAGGTGAACTCTATCAGACTGAGATGTATGTCCCAACTGCCCAAAAACTGAAGAACACGGGCTCTTAGCAGATTCTCCAAGGTATGAATGGTCCTTTCAGATTGAACATCTATCTCTGGGTGAAAAGCAGTGATGAACCTTAACAGCGTACCCAAAGTTGTGTGTAACTGCTCCCAAAATGACTCATAAACTGGGGACCTCTATCAGGCACAATAGTTACTAGAACACCATGCAACCTCGCTATCTCATCAACATAGATCTAAGTAAGATTCTCTATTTTATATATTGTCTTCACCGGAAGGAAATGTGCTGACTTAGTCAACCTGTCAACAATCACCCAGATGGAGTCATGACCTTTGGCCGTCTTAGGAAGACCAACCACAAAGTTCATTGTTACATGATCCCATTTCCGCTATGGAATAGGCAACAGTTGTAACATCCATGTGGGCTTCTGATTTTTGACATTAACCTAATGACATGTTGGGTATCATGCAAAAAACTTAGCTACATCATGCTTCAAGCCAGACTATCAATACATGTCCTTTAGGTTGTGATACATCTTGGTTCTACCTAGATGTATAGCATACATAGACGAGTGAGCCTCTTCTAGAACCATTCTCCTAAGGTTATCAGAATCAGGTACCATGACTCGGCCATGGTAAAAAACTATCCCATCATCTGAGTCATGGAATCCATCATGCTTCTCATTGCCAAACTCTGATTTGATCAGCTGTATCACAGTATCAACCTATTGAGCCTCTCTGATCTGCTATCTCAGCATGGGTTTCACCTGTAACTATGGAAACAATCTTGCTAGCAAGGAAACTTTCAACTTTACGTTCATCTGACGTAGGGAGATCAACATGTCTTGTTTGTGGAACACCAAGGAACTCAATTCCACTCTTTTTGTGGATGATGATGAAGAGGATTTCCTACTTAATGCATCTTCCATGACTTTCACATTCCCTGTATGATAATAAATTGTGTAGTTTTAGTCCTTGATCAGCTCCATCCAGCATCGTTGTCTCATATTCATCTCTTGTTGTGAAAAGATATACTTCAGATTCTTATGGTCAGTGAAGATCTAACACCTCTCTCCATAAAGGTAGTGCCTCCAAATCTTGAAAGCATGGACTACGGCGGCTAATTCTAGGTCATGAATTGGGTAGTTTTCCTCATGTTTCGTAAGCTGTCGGGAAGTAAAAGAAATCACTTGCTTGTTCTGCATTAGTACACAACCCAAACCGTTCCTAGACACATCACAGAAGACTATATATCTCTTCCCTTACTTAGGCAGTACCAACACTGGCTCACTTTTCAACTTCTACTTTAATGCCTAAAAATCACACTGACGCATGTCATCCCAGACAAACGGCACATCCTTCCTTGTCAACTTAGTCAAGGGTAGAGCTATGGAACTGAAGTCCTTAATAAACCTCCTCCAATAACCTGTAAAACCTAGAAAGTTGTGCACTTTTGTTGGTGTCTTTGGTTGTTCTCACTCTATCATGGACTCAACCTTCTTGGGATCCACACAAACACCCTTAGTAGAGATAACATGTCCCAGAAAAGCTACCTCCTTCAGCCAAAACTCACACTCATTGAACTTAGTGTATAGCTAATGTTATCTCAACAAGGTCAATGTGTGGCAAAGATGTTGCTCATGTTGTTGGTTGTCACGACTGTATATTAAGATTTAATCTATGAATACCATCACAAATTGATCAAGAAATGGCCAAAACACTATGATCATTAAGTCCATGAACGCTACCGGTGCATTGGTTAGCCCAAACGGCATAACCATGAATTCATAATGACCATACATCATCCAAAAAGTCAACTTAGGTATGTCATCCTCCTTGATCTGTAACTGGTGGTATCCTGACCTCAGGTCTATCTTCAAGAACATTACTACGCCATGCAACTGATCAAACAAGTCATCTATCCTTGGCAAGGGATACTTATTCTTTATCGTCACCTTATTCAACTATGTGTAGTCTATACACAACATCATGGACCCATCCTTCTTCTTTATGAATAGCACTGGATCACCCTACTATGATATACTAGGCCTGATAAAACCTCTGTCAAGTAGTTCTTGCAACTGTCTTTTCAGTTCTGCCATCTCAGCTGGAGCCATCATGGATGGTGTTTGTGTTATCGATTGCGTGCTTAGAACTTAGATTGATTTCAAAATCAATATCTTGGGGTGGGGGAATGTCTGGGAACTATTCTGGAAACACGTCGTCAAACTCCTTGACAAATGGTACTGTTACACCCCCAATCTTACAATTACCATTAATCATGAGATTAGGTCATAAATTGAGGATTTAACGTAATACAAAGATCACCCTTAACTTTTTCTTCTTTTTCAAACTCTTTTTTTCTCGCATTGAACCATATAAACTAACTTTACAAGGGAAACTAAACATTGATTTCTCTAATCTGATTTCAACAGTAAAAATGCACGTATGAACATTCATTATGTTTCTCATAATTTTAAGCACATACGACATACGGATTCACATATATTGCTAAAAGAGGAATAATGTTATGCATCATCATTTACAACTCTCTCTTATTTCTTTATAAGGACCTAGAGTGACAAGGACCGACTGAACTTAACTATACTCAAACTTAACTCTTATGGAAGATCTACTCTGATGAAATGATATCTTCAATCCCCACAGTTTGCCTAAAAATTTTGAGTAGAGGGGTGAGCCTACTCGCTCAGTGAATGAGTACTTCAAAAAAACAGTCTGAAGCACTAATATAATTACAGATATACTTTTGAGCAACTGATATCAATTATAATAGCAGTAAGATTTAAAGAGATTGATCATTTACAATCATATATATGGCAGGATACTCTAGATATAAACAAGAGTAAATCAATATATGAGCATGCTTGATTAATTTCAACGAGAATGAATAATTCAAAAACATACAAAGAATAATTGCAGGGAAACTGTACTCGAATCTTTCTTAGCCTTTCTTACTTATAAGAAACTCTTTAAACCTATATGAACATATTTTATCTTATGCCCTAATCATATGTAGTGTACTCTATATATGAAGACTCGTAGCGAACTACAATCTCACCATACAAGACTTAACTGACACACCTGGGAATGGTAAGCCTGACTATGTCACTGGTTTGCAATAGGAAAATGGCTCTCTAGCCTTGGCACACCTATTATGCCGTAAAAATTGGACTCCTCCTCTAACCTGAGCACACGGGCGGAGAGTCAAGCCACCTATTGGCTTTTCTGTACTCTAGTGCCACCAGGACCTCTGGTTGATGTTGGACACTACATGTTGTATATTAAGTAGACTTCCACTAGGGCTTCATCCCCTGTACCACATGTTAGTACGTTCCAACCCCCGTATACTGGACACTGCTAGGGTTAGGTCATTTCATCCCTACGGCACAGACTCTCATAGGGAATCTATAGTGTTCAGGGCTCTTAAGTCTATTATTTTATTTTTCTTGGAAATCTCTTACTATATTGTATCTTTTCCCTTACTTATACTTGACTCTAGTATCTCTATGGTACCATGTCTATTTATTTTAAGTTATAACTCAACATGTATATCATCCTTAACTTGGTAGAGAAGTATATTCAAACACTATACTATACTGAGAAATCAACATATTATACATGCAGGCAGACTGGAATACTTAAATAAACATAATGCATGTCCATTTGGGACTTATATACTAGAATAATGCAATTAAACATCTTAATATACTGATAAGAGATAATTACTTGACATACGAGTAATCATCATTTGCACCCATAAATTATTTGCACTTTCTTGGAAAATGTGCACATCGACCCAAATCCTGGGTTGTGCATCTCATACTAAGAACATGGTAATCAAAATGATTTATTCATTGAACACCCTATCCTTAGGGTTTCATTTACCTCATTCACTTATCACATGGCTCTCATAAGGATTTAATATGTCATAAGCATCCACTAAATACAGATTGCTTTAAACAAGTCATATACAATCAACATATGTATGAAATCCTCAAATTGAACTAAATTAGGGTTTTCCATGCCAATCATTGAGATATTATGAATCAATAATAATGTTGCATAAATAGAGCCTATGATGCCAAGAAAAACACTTCAAATGGAGTTCACCATATTTATTCACAAATTTCCAACTTTCCACTAATATAGGGCTTCACCCTCGTTTTGAAGATATCAAGCAAACACTATTCACATCACATGAAATCCAAAATAGTATCTGACATATGTGTACTATGCATTCAGATAAACAATCATTTATAACCAAGGGTATCCAGATAAACAAATTTCTCTATTTAATTATACAGCAATTTCAATCACAGACAAATTCCCTATATTTCAGTTTACTCTTATAACCTTTGTGAATACTTAGGGAATTCTCATTAGTATGTATTGTATACATTTCTAATATGAATTTATCATTTGAAATTCAAGCAAACAGAGGAAGAATCCATTTCATATCATTTTGCAACAACTTCGATCAAACAGACAATTCAGGGTTTGTAGTCGCATACTAAGCAATTAGAGATTATGGATGGTTTAACCAATTTTCATGCAATATACTATTTAAAGGAAGTTCCCACTCACCCTAAGGTGTGAAAACACCTTAAAAACGCAGCTCATCCCTGAAAATCTTGATCTTATATCAAATCCCTAGCAATTCAACTGATTCTTCTTCCTTTCAACTCGGAAACCCTAGAAATGAGGGATTATGAAGAAAGAGTGAGAAAAAGGAAAGTTTTGACACCTTTTCAGATCAAATCAGAGGAGGGATGGAATCTTGACATGTGAGATAAGATTCACCATGAAAGGCTATACAAAGAAGCTGAACTTACATGATTTCATCATTCCTCGGACCGCAAAACCCTAGGTCAGCATCTCCATCACTTTCTCCTCTCAAACCCTAACTCTCCCTCTCTCTCTAGGATTTCATTTCTCTGGATTGAATCACGAATTATGAGATCTACTTGTGTGTTTGGTTGACCATATAGAGAAATTGAGTTGCTTGGGTCAATTGCACATTGACCCCTCACTATACTTTTTCTTATTTTAGCTGAATTTTCTGTCCTAAAAATATTACTGTAATTCATCTACTGATAAGGTCTAAACGTATCCAAAAATTATGAAAATTTTACATTTTTTTTATGATTTCAAATCTCGAGTTAAAATTTCAAATCATTTGGAGTGACCAATAAATAATTAAAAATAAAACACTACACTGTTGAAAAGCACTCTGTCAGCATTTTGGTCGAAGTATAGCTTGACCGAGAACCACATTCAAAGAACACTCAAATATTCTGAAATTTTTCTCCAATATGTGTGATTTAGATATCCATATCATATCCAAAATTCAATTAAATACAAAAATTTTAGAAAATATGAAAAATCATTTACCACACTGCTATCTTGATCAAATTCCATATTCATGTACTATCAAAACCCTAATTTTTGCCCATTAGGGTTTACATTTCTCAAACCCTAATTCTTCAAACTAAAATCATAGTTAGAGTTTCTTCTTAGGTTTGAAACATCACAATTGATCTACTATCATTAATCAAGTCTAAACAATGTTCAATCTAATCAAGCATGTAATCATTCAGGTAAACCCTAGTTTACCAATTAAGCACAAATGTGGTCATTACAATTTCTCACCCCCTTAAAAAGTTTCATCCCCGAAACATAAATATGAAAACCAAGTATATTCAAAGTTTATTTTAAGCTTCTAAAATCTTACATGTCATTACATTCTTGTATTTTATACTTGAATGTAGTTTTCAACATTATGTCCTTTATTTCTTTTCTAATCACAACATGTTAAAATAGTTCTCAATGATAACAAACAAATTCTCTATGCCACAATCAATGATACGATAGAGAGAGAAACAATCATTTCAATATTTTTTAATACTCTTGAGGTTTTACCTCAACATTGATAATCTGATCCAACTATCTAATTCATACAGCTCAATATGTACTATTGTTATGTATTACCTCTGAGTCACAAAAGAGAGTTCACCATGTTCTTTTGAATTTTTACTATTGTGCTACTCAAATAGAAAAATGGTCTTGAGTTGGAAGACTAGATTCAACAGCAATTGTACAATACTACTCACGGCATCCCCATTGCATCATGGATGCATAAGGTGAAGCATTACCATCACATTCCATATTATTCTCAAGTATGAACCCACACATAATTCAAGGTGTAACCATCGAGTTATAGCATACTAGGGTTTCAACAATAGTAACAAAGTACTCCATGATTGTATTAATCATTCAAGTACTATTCATACCCAATTACCATCACTTAGTTATATTAAAGCTAGGTATAACAAGCTATACATCATTAGGGTTACATATCAATACAATATGGTTATCATCCCTTCTATTTATATGAGTGAATAGGTAAGACTACCTTATTTAGGGTAACCCTTCATTTGTTCCATCATTATTCAACCCATATCACAATACCACAATTGTACAATACTAAGATGGATTACTGGTATGAATGATTACAACTATCAGACACCTTTAATTAACATATTGCTTACACATGTACACTGAAATCATACGTAGAACCAATTTACATCCCTTAATATACCTTCAACAAATTATACTTCTAAAAACAAATTCGCATATTACTAAAAGACATTGTTTTCTCTTATCTCTCTCCTCATTCACTACTACTTACTTTTTGCTACTTATTCTTCTCTTTTTAATCATGTAGATTAAACATTCCTAAAATTGAAACATACAAGGTACAAATAGATTATTCATCATTCTTTCTATCACTGCAAGAATTTATCTCATATCGCACTTCACTCATATTGTATTTCTCCTTTTGTTCAAAACACACTTGTTGTATTTCAAATTTATATCTTACTCTTTACTCCGAATCATTTCCATATTGTTTATCTACCTTTCAGATTAGCTATCTTTAAACCCTGGATTACTATCAGTGCTAGTTTACTTCTCATAGTGCAAATCTCATGATCTTGTTTTATAGAGATGCTAGTATTCAAGGTCAAATCACTAGTGACATCCCTTGAACTACTACAATTCTAAACATTATAGGGTTTGGTCCTTATCAGTAGCATGATGTTATTGTGATGTGACATTTCTCCCTTAATTTGAAATTCAAACTTTGGATCTCACAAGTTTTACTAAAGTCTTCTTTATCTTATCGATTGAATTTCCTTTCTCTTACTTGGCCATTCAAATAGATTACATTCTCAATTACCCTGCTAGGGTTTCATCATCATATTGTGTATCATTATTACATTCACTAGATGTCTCTACCATGGTGATTATGCATCATATATGATTAATTTTCTTATCACTTTATTCCCACATTGCTCTCATTAAGGAAGATATGAAAGACAAGACAATTTTTAGATTTAGAATTCTTATCTCCAAACATTCGATAATACATTTCTCATATGTAGGTTTAATTGGTTATCAACAGGGATACTTGACTAATTAGCACTTTCTTGAATCTCGCAACCTCTTTCTTTTATAATCTATATTACTCCATTATGTTTCAAACCCTTCTTTACTTTCCATAATCCCCTTACCATATACTACTATTCCACATGTCATCTTTAACTTCTAGTTTACTCTTATGATCATGTTGCTTCTTTTATGTGTATGATCATGTATACCATGTTCCATATATTTCTTTTTATCCTTCTACTAATGTGAATTTGAAATTCTAAATCAATAATCTCTCTACTAGTATCACCTCATGTTTAATACATTACATATCCTTCATTTTAAATCAAATGACTCATGCATGGGTGAAACATAGTTTCTCTTTGAATTAAGTTTTTCCTTCCTGAATATAGTCTACCTTTGTATGACTTATTCATTTATTTAGCTACACTTTTGTTCTTCTTTTATAAACTAGTTTGTTGTTCTATAGAGACTTAGAATCCAAAGGCAGTAAGGATGAATGTATTAAACTTATTAATAAAGGTATACATTCCATGCTCTCAATTATATCATAACCCTCATTCCTTAATCAAGCTCATTATTTCCAACATTTCTCTTTGTTTTAACTAAGTTTCTTATCCTAGTTTTATGATTTACATGCTCATCTAGTTCTCTTCACTTTAACTCTTCTGAAGACTCTTCACTTCTATGTACTTATCATATACTTAACTCTTTTCTTCTATTTTCCCTTTACTTTGGAGTACATAAAAACATTGTACTTGGTTATATAATCCATTCCTCATGATTGATTCTTACTATCTTGGCCCCTTACATACTTTTCTCATATCTTTTCCATATTTCATATTTAAAGTTCATATAATACTAATAATTAAAGTTAATCTGAACCTTATGTTGTGTTCCTTTATTCCTAATTAAGGGTTTCTCATATGAGGCCCCAAAGTTTGATACTAACTGATTCTTAGTTATCCCAGTCTTTCCATTATACTTCAAAATCTTAGAGTATATGCATTCATACTAGAATTTGGATCTAATTTATCTAGAATTTACTCTTGTTATGTTACTAATAGGAGTCATTAGATCCCAGTAATGCATCCTGCCAGCCAGACCAGGCCGAACCTACAGTCCTAAAACCAAGAGCTACTCAGGATTACTCAACTCCTATTCATCTCAAATGTGTGGAAGAAAACTTATCCACTTAGGAAAGCTCATTCAAAGATCATTTCTAGTCTACTTGATACAAAGAATTTAATCAATAAATTCTACAACTGCATAGTGTACAATAAATCTTAAAGACCCATATATATTTTAGAAAACTAAATATCTGAATTCAAACATATGAGAGCTTTTCTATTCATCTCCAATAAAACAACAATATGAAATGAAAGGTCTATCTCATTTTATATTTATGATCTTAATTCATGTTACTTAACTTGTTCCTAACCCTAATATTTCTAAGGTTCCTCTCTAGACCATCCTTCCACTATATACCTAGCCAGGGTATACATGAAAGAATAGACAGAGTAGCTTGATACTGGTTGATCCAAGTACTCAGATACCGGGCCAGGATATCCAAATACTCAAATCCCCAGAGCTAACATCATAACAACTCCTATCTACCACACTTATGACTCTAACTTACTAAATTAATGGTCCCTGACAACTCATCCTAAGCTCTAATACCAAATTGTTACACCCCAATCTCACAATTACCATTAATCATGAGATTAGGGCATAAATTGAGGATTTAACGTAGTACACAGATCACCCTTAACTTTTTCTTCTTTTTCAAACTCTTTGTTTTCTCGCATTGAACCACATAAACTAACTTTACAAGGGAATCTAAACATTGATTTCTCTAATCTAATTTCAATAGTAAAAATGCATGTATGAACATTCATTATGTTTCTCATACTTTTAAGCACATACGACTTACTGATTCGCATAGATTGCTAAAAGAGGAATAATGTTATACATCATCATTTACAACTCTCTCTTATTTCTTTACAAGGACCTAGAGTGGCAACGATCGACTGAACTTAACTATACTCAGACTTAACTCTTGTGGCAGATCTACATTGATGCAATGATATCTTCAATCCCCACAGTTTCCCTAAATATTTTGAGTAGAGGGGTGAGCCTACTCGCTCAGTGAATGAGTACTTCAAAAAAATAGTCTAAAGCACTGATATAATTACAGATATACTTTTGAGCAACTGATATCAATTATAACAATAGTAAGCTTTAAAGAGATTGATCATTGACAATCATAAATATGGCAGGATACTCTAGATATCAACAAAAATAAATCAATATATGAGCATGCTTGATTAATTTCAACGAGAACTAATAATTCAAAAACATACAAAGAATAATTGTTGGGAAAGTGTACTCGAATCTTTCTTAGCCTTTCTTACTTATAAGAAACTCTTTAATCTTATATAACATATTTTACCTTATACCCTGATCATATGCAGTGTACTCTACATATGAAGACTCGTAGAGAACTACGATCTCACTGTACAAGACTTAGTTGACACACCCGGGAATGCTAAGCCTAACTACGTCACTGGTCTGCAATAGGAAAATGGCTCTCTAGCCTCGGCACACCTATTATGCCGTAAAAACTGGACTTCTCTAACTTGAGCACACAGGCAGAGAGTCAAGCCACCTATTAGCTTTTCTGTACTCTAGTGCCACCAGGACCTCTGGTTGATGTTGGACACTACATGTTGTATATTAAGGAGACTTCCACTAGGGCTTCATCCCCCGTACCACCTATTAGTACGTTATGACCCCCGTATACTGGACACTGCCAGGGTTAGGTCATTTCATCCCTACGGCGCAGACCTCCCATAGGGAATCTATAGTGTTCAAGGCTCTTAAGTCTATTATTTTATTTTTCTTGGAAAGCTCTTACTATATTGTATCTTTTCCCTTACTTATACTTGACTCTGGTATCTCTATGGTACCATGTCTATTTATTTGAAGTTTATAATACTACATGCATATCATCCTTAACTTGGCAGAGCAGTATATTCAAACACTGTAATATACTGAGAAATCAACATACTATACATGTAGGCAGACTGAAATACTTAAATAAACATAATGCATGTCCATTTGGCACTTATACACTAGAATCATGCAATTAAACATCTTAATATACTGATAAGAGCTAATTACTTGGCATACGAGTAATCGTCAGTTACACCCATAAATTATTTGCACTTTCTTGGAAAACGTGCACATCGACCCAAATCCTGGGTTGTGCATCTCATACTGAGAACATGGTAATCAAAATGCTTAATTCATTGAACACCCTATCCTTAGGGTGTCATCTACCGCATTCACTTATCACATGGCTCTCATAAGGATTTAATATGTCATAAACATCCACTAAATACAGATTGCTTTAAACAAGTCATATACAATCAACATATGTATGAAATCCTCGAATTGAGCTAAATTAGGGTTTTCCATGCCATTCATTGAGATATTATGAATCAAGAATAATATTGCATAAATAGAGTCTATGATGCCAATAAAAACACTTCAAATGGATTTCACTATATTTATTCACAAATT
The DNA here is from genome assembly GCA_963693085.1 of Alisma plantago-aquatica. Classification (NCBI taxonomy): domain Eukaryota; kingdom Viridiplantae; phylum Streptophyta; class Magnoliopsida; order Alismatales; family Alismataceae; genus Alisma; species Alisma plantago-aquatica. The sequence goes on along the minus strand of OY856414.1, from coordinate 124,844,424 downwards.
TCCAACTTTCCACCCATATAGGGCTTCATCCTCTTTATGAAGATATCAAGCAATCACTATTCACATCACATGAAATCCAAAATAGTATCTGACATATGTGTACTATGCATTCAGATAAACAATCATTTGTAACCAAGGAGATCCAGATAAACAAGTTTCTCTATTTAATTATACAGCAATTTCAAACACAGACAAATTCCCTATATTTCAGTTTACTGTTATAACCTTTGCAAATACTTAGGGAATTCTCATTAGGATGTATTGTATACATTTATAATAGGAATTTATCATCTGAAATTCAAACAAATAGAGGAAGAATCCATTTCATATCATTTTGCAACAACTTAGATCAAACAGACAATTTAGGGTTTGTAGTCACATACTAAGCAATTAGAGATTATGGATGATTTAACCAATTTTCATGCAATATACTTTTTAAAGAAAGTTCCCACTCACCCTAAGGTGTGAAAACACCTTAAAAACGCATCTCATCCCTGAAAATCTCAATCTCATATCAAATCCCTAGCAATTCACCCGATTCTTCTTCCTTTCAACTCGAAAACCCTAGAAATGAGGGATTATGAAGAAAGAGTGAGAAAAGGAAAAGTTTTGACATTATTTTGGATCAAATCAGATGAGGGACAGAATCTTGACATGTGAGATAAGATTCACCATGAAAGTCTATGCAAAGAAGCTAAACTTACATGCTTTCATCATTCCTCGGACCGCAAAATCCTAGGTCAGCATCTACATCACTTTCTCCTCGCAAACCCTAACTCTCCCTCTCTCTCTAGGATTTCATTTCTTTGGATTGAATCACGAATTATGAGAGATCCTTGTGTGTTAGGTTTACCATATAGATCAATTGAGCTGCTTGGGTCAATTGCACATTGACCCCTCACCATACTTTTTCTTATTTCAGCTGAATTTTCTGTCATAAAAATATTACTGTAATTCATCTATTGATAAGTTTTAAACGCATATAAAATTATGATAATTTTACGTGTTGTTTATGATTGAGTTTTAGATCTCCAGTTAAAATTTTAGATCATTTGGAGTTGCCAATAAATAAATAAAAATACAACACTACACTACTGAAAAGCACTATATCAGCATTTTGGTCGAAGTATAGTTCGACCGAGAACCACATTCAAAGAACACTCAAATATTCTGAAATTTTTCTCCAACATGAATTATTGAGTTATCCATATCATATCCAAAATTCAATTAAATAAAAAAATTGAAAATATGAAAAATCATTTACCACACTGTTGTCCTGATCAAATTCCATATTCATGTACTATCAAAACCCTAATTTTTGCCGATTAGGGTTTACATTTCTCAAACCCTAATTCTTCAAACTAAAATCATTGTTGGAGTTTCTTCTTAGGTTTGAAACATCACAATTGATCTACTATCATTAATCAAGTCTAAACGATGTTCAATCTAATCAAGCATGTAATCATATAGGTAAACCCTAGTTTACCAATTAAGCACAAATGTGGTCATTACAGGTGTTGGGGCACATCTCGGATAAAACATTATTAACGGTGCGGAAGTGATTAATTAGCAGCGGAATTATTGAAAATCATTAAAAATTAAAACTTTTCATAAAGGTCCACAAACTGTAGGACTCTTTCATAAATAAATAAGACAAGTTATTTACAAGCTGATACATCAACATATCTCTGTATCATCACATATCGAGAGTCACAAGCATCAACTGCCCTATTAAACTATACATAAGTAGTGTACAAAAATTCTCGAGGCATTACTCCAAATCAGATCTATGTCAAACCATCTACTGACTCCTAGGACCTGAGAGTACAGAGACGACACATAGGACACTCTATATACAAGACTTGACAAACAGTGTCTTCACCGGAGGATCACTGTTGTCCCTGATGTTGTTGTTGCTGTTGTTGTTCTAGCTCACCCACTGAAGGGTTTCTTCCTCTTCTTCGGTGATTACTTAAAAACTTAATCCCACGGGGGTGAGACAATTGAATAATTGCCCCATCGAGAGTTATAACCCTTTTCCAGAAACATTGTTATTGCAATTTGAAGAATAATACTGAGCAGTACAATTATAAATATTCAACAGTAGGCAATTCAATAAATAAACTAAGTAGAGCAGTATTCTCTATGCAATCATTTCAATTATAACTTGATTGAGTAACAAGTCATTCAATCAATAAGGAATATGAAGAACATGTATATTATCTATCCAACTAGGACATATTAAACAATGTATCATAAATCATTGTTTCTCGTAGCTCAACCTTAAGCAAATATGCTATACGGCTGATTACATTTTACAAACATACTTATGCATTGAGGAGATGAGGTATACCTCTCATACTCCAACTGCCATTACAAAATCGCAATCGGTACCATACATAGGTCATCAGAAGAGTCTGATTCCTATGACCTCATCCTCCTCAGTCAGTGTGAGGAACAACATGCAGGACCTCTTGTGTCTCTGCCATAATAGTTATCCAGGGTATTCTGGCACTTCTCTATTAGAGTTATAGTGGCATGCTGTACTCTCTTCACAATTGAGGGATTTCAAGTTATCTCACATCGATTCGGCATTAACATCATCATCGGGAGATTAGTGATACATCTTCCCGGCATATGCATATAATGAAGGATTGAGAGATTAAAGGTTTATCTCACATCGATAACTTCATTATGACGTAAGGATGTTCGCGTCCATGACCCCCACATACTCAAAAGTATGCTCTCCGGGAGTTCCCTTAGGAAAACCTATTTCACCATCATTTAACTTCTGACAATGATGGATCTATGGTCAGGGCTCTACATGTTATCATTATACTTGATTATTTAAGTACGTTATGGAATTCTTTTAGCATCAGGCATGTTTTCAAACATAAACCATTAAAACAATTGCTATAAAGAAATAGTACTATTTGTATCAAGTTCATTTCACATCTTGTTAACATTGGGATCTCAATCCCTAACCATCTCATCATTATGACTCAATAATATGGGTGTTCAAACCCTCAAATCATCAAAACATTTGTTACCAAGTAACATATTACCATCAAGTCATTTGACAGTGTAAACATGATAGTAGCAGATATTTCTTATGGCTTATACAGCCCATCAATCTCTTATGTTACCTCTCACTAGGCAACATAGCATATCATTGCTTTCAAAATCATTAAGTACTTTTAATAAGAAAAGCTTCATAGCTCATACCTGGCTATGTTCAATATCCCATAAAACCTGCATGATTAATACAGATGAATACAGATACATCTATTTTAGATCAGCATAATGCAAAACATTAATAGCATCACTATTTAAGATTTGCACCACTATACCCTTACTAGGGTTAAGGTTTCCCTTTTCAATTCAATTAGGGTTAATCATCCCCTTAGCTCAAAATAGTATTAGTGACTCATCATTTCATTATCCAATCATAGAGCTTCATGCTTAAAAGCATAACCCATAATTAGGGTTTACCGTTCACGTCATCACATTACCCTAGATTAGGGTTTACTATTCACATTACATCACATTACAATGAATTAAGATCATACCATCATCATGTATTAGGATTACTTCCATTAATGCCCTCAATTAGGGTTGTGATTCATTAGCTTTCATAACTAGGGTTTCATGATCTCACTATCATGGAGCATACCCTAATTAGGTATTCATTCATATTGGGAGTCCATTACTTGATTAACATTCATATAAGAAGCCTTTTCTCTCTCATCCTCTATAGGATAAAATTAGCATCACCCTTGATAAGCTAAGTCAATTCAACATTGACATCATGGGTTATGTCATTTCTATTGTGATCATTAAGGCTTACTCATTCGAAGAGTACTAATAACTATCCCATCAAGGATACCTTTATTATAATCACCATTGATTACATCATGCTTTAATAAACTCATTACTTGGTTCTTTAACCACTTTAACTACCCAAGGGGTTTAGGTTAATCAACCATCAAACCGTCTTGACCACTAAGGCATCAAACGATATTAACCTTCTCAGACCTCAAACGGTCTTGCACACTAAACCTCCAAATGGTCTAAAACCGTTTGGACCTTCATGCGGTCTTGGTCTGCCCTTGAGACTGTTTGGTAAAGTAGACCTCCAAGACCATTTGCCCAAGAAGGAGGTGAAGACCGTTTGGTCAAGTTTGACTTTTGAAACTGCATGGACACAACTGAGCTTGAAACCGCATGAGCCTAAATGGTTTGGGATCATTTGGTCCCAAACGGTCTTGAGACTGTTTGGTCCAAACCACCTCCAAACCGCAAGGACCAAAAAGTGTCTCAACCACTTCAATTGAATTAGGGTTTCCAATGTTGAACCCCTCAATCGATCATGTATATGTTAGACAATCATTAATTGAGTTAATTAGGTCAACCTTCAACTAATTTGTCCCTCAATTGACCCTCAATTGATCATCAATTAGGGCTTGAATTGATTGAATTAGGGTTTGGAAGTGATGACCCTTCAACATAATTCAATGTGAGTCTAATTGATTTGACCCCATTGAACCATCATCCAATTTGGTCATGACCTGACCCCAAATGGTCTTGGGATCAATTGGATGTCCTCCAAACGGTCTTGAGACCATTTTCTCAAGTCAGCATCAAAAACCAACTCAACCAATTAAGGTTTGACTCATTGGATTGATCACTAGGTCAACAATTGATTGCACTTTAACTTAGAACCTTTGGATCTTCAACCACTTAACCATAGTCAACCCTAGACCTCCAAATGGTCTTGGGTGACCCCCAAACGGTCTTGGGATCATTTGGATATTCTCCAAATGGTCTTGAGACCGTTTGCCCATTATTTCATCAATAACCAAGTCATTCATTTAGGGCTTGAATCCTAGAATTGGTCACCAAATCAGCAATCGATTACACATCAACTTGATACCATTGGATCCTCAATTGGTCAACCATGCTTAACCCTAGACCTCCAAATGGTCTTGGGTAATAACCAAACGGTCTTGAGACCGTTTGGTAGATCCCCAAATGGTTTTGAAACCGTTTGGGTCACTCAACCCAAACTTCAACTTTATTCACTCAAGAAATCAACACTTCAACCCGATTAGGGTTTTGATGATTGTTAGACCTTCAATTGGTGAACCACTTGGAATTAACTGATGATTATTTGTAGATTTTTTATCTAAAAGATTTTCAACAGTCCTCCAAATGGTCAACAGTCCTCCAAATGGTCAACACCTCCAAATGGTCTTGGACCGTTTGCTTCTATGCGGTTTAGTTGAAATTGTTTACAATCAAACAGTTTGAAATCGTTTGCTCCCAAACGGTTTGGTAAACCGTTCGAGCAAGAAAAGGAGACTATTTTCTAAAGAAAATTTCTTGGATAAACATAAAAATTAATTCCACCTTCGTCTACCTCTGTTCAACCAAGAACAGGGGTTGTTCTTCACGGAATTTATAGCAAGAACACAAGAGTATCTAAAGAAGAAGAATTAACCAATGATTTTAGGAGAGAAGGATGCATTAGCAAAGCTTAAGGGTTAGAGTTATAAAACCCACCTCTAGGACTGATCCAGAGCTCCAAGATCCGTAGCTTTAATGGTGGTTTGAGCTCTAGTAGTTTTCCAAGGTCTGTCCTTCAATCTTTGGATGAACAAGATGGCTAGAAAAGGAAATCGTGTAAAGGAAACCATGAATCTAACCTTATATTATGGTTTCCACCATGAATTCGAGTTAGATGATGATCCAAACTTTCCAACAGGTTTGATCATCCTCCCTATGCTCCAGAGATCCTCCTTGGTCGGTCAAATCAAGGTGAAGAAGAAAAGAACTAAGGGAAACGATCCTTTGGTGTTTTAGAAAAAGAGATACATATATATATTTATGGGTTTTTCAAGGAAAATGGAAAAAGATAGTTATTTCCTTTTATCTCCCAAATATATCCACCAACTTCCTCCATCCTTTGGATACGTGGCCACATTCTATTACCATGCAAAACAATTCCATTATCCAAGGTTTAAAGGAAAAAGGTACCAAACATCTTAAAGAGCTATGTGTTAATATCCATCCTTTAATTGGATATTGATATATATATATATATATTATTAATGTGAGTAGCTTCCACTTCAATCAAGATCTTTTTGGTGCCCAAGGATGGCACAAGCTCTTCCAAACTATTACAAACACATACTCCAAATTTTGATTGAAGGGCTCCATAATTAATATATTTCCTTTTTGCATTAAGTTATATTAAAGAGCCATTTGTGCTTAAATCTTGATTATTTAATATCAAGATTCTCTCTCTTCCATGATAATTCAAATGAGGTGCCCCTCTCATTTTATTTGCTATACTTGATGCCAAGAAACATGAGAGACCCTCAAGAGGTGATATTTTACATATTGAACCCTATATTTTGGGTAAATTGCACATTACACCAAAACTAGGTTTTAATGCACAAGGTTTGCTCTACAAACTTTATCTTGATGTCCAAGCTTGTGAAAACTGTATCACTTCATCATATTCATTCTTATGATGTATCAACATCAGAGGAACATCTTAGCATGTGCAATTTGCAAGTTAACCCCTCTACTTGGGTAATTTTCACTTTAGTCCATTATTAACAAAACAATGTTTCAACATTATTCAAAAAGGACTGAAAATGAAATATAAGTTCCTCAAAAGCCTTAATTACTTTTCAAGAAATGAAAGCAAGCATCTAATCAACTTAATTAGGCAAAAAATCTAGGGTTAGTACATAACCCAGGTCAGGGATGTTACAAATTATCCACTCTTACTAGGATTTTGTCCCCAAAATCATCTACAAAACATATTAAGAGAAAAGAGCAGGGTATTTCCTCCTCATCTCTTCCTCTAGTTCCCATGTAGCTTCTTCAATGCCACAGTGATCCCAGAGGACTTTCACAAGACTTATGTCCTTCTTTTTCAGCTTTTTAATTCTTCTGTCAAGGATTGTCACAGGTCCTTCAACATAAGATATATCATCGTTCAATTCTACTTCTGTAGGTTGCAGAACTGATTATGTGTCAGGATGACATTTCCTTAGCATGGAAATGTGGAACACTGGGTGTAGCTTTTGTAACTCAGGTGGTAACTCCAACTTATAATTTACCTTTCCAATCCATTCAATGATTGGATAAGGCCCCATAAACCTAGGAGCTAACTTTCCTTTCCTTCCAAATATAAGAACTCCCTTCCAAGGTGAGACCTTAAGGTATACTCTATCTCCAACTTGGAATTCTAAAGGTCTACGACGCTTATCAGCATAATATTTCTGCCTATCCTGTGCAGTCTTCAACTGTTGTTGTATTATTTTAATTTTCTCGGTGGTCTGCTGCACAAGATCAGGACCTAAAAGTTGATATTCACCAGTTTCATACCAACATAGGGGAGATCTACAACGTCTACCATAAAAAGCTTCATAAGGTGCCATATCAATGCTATGTTGATAGCTATTGTTGTAGGCAAACTCTATCAAACTTAGGTGCAGATCCCAACTTCCTGTAAACTGAAGGACACATGCTCTGAGCAAGTCCTCCAAAGTTTGTATGGTCCTTTCTAATTGTCCATCAGTCTGGGGATGAAAGGTTGTACTAAACCTTAATTGTGTGCCTAAAGCCTTATGAAGTCGCTCCCAAAAATGACTCGTAAATTGGGGACCTCTGTCAGAAACAATGGTAATTGGGACCCCATGCAGCCGTACTATCTCATATATATATAACTGTGCCAGCTTCTCAGCAGAATAGGTTGTTTTGACAGGTAAGAAATGTGTTGTCTTTGTCAACCTATTAACTATTACCCAAATGGAATCATGTCCTTTGGCTGTTCTGGGTAAACCAACCACAAAATCCATGGTCACATGATCCCACTTCCATTGTGGTATGGGTAAAGGTTGTAGTGTTCATGTAGGCTTCTGGTGTTCAGCTTTAACTTGCTGACACATAGGACACCGCATAACGAACTCAGCAATGTCCTTCTTCAAACCAGGCCACCAATACATATCTTTCGAGTTACGATACATCTTGGTGCTTCCTGGATGCATAGCATACATTGAAGAATGAGCTTCTTTCAGGACTATCTTCCTCAAGTTATCCGCATCTGGCACTATCATCCTATCATGATAACAAGCTACCTGATCATCTGAGTCATGGAAACCTTCTCATTTCTCACTACCATACTCTGATCTAATCTGTTGAACTACTGCATTACTTTGTTGTGCCTCCTTGATCTGTTGTCTCAGAGTAGGTTTTATGTGCATCTCAGCTAACAATCCTGATAACAACGATACTTTTAATTGTACAATATCCTGCCTTAAAGAGATAAGCATATCCCTCCTAGAGCACACCAAGGAATTCAGCTGTGCTCCGTCTAAGGCTGGTGTTGCTGATTTTCTACTTAAAGCATCAGCAACTACATTGGCCTTCCCTAGATGGTAATCAATCGTACAATCATAGTCCTTGATTAATTCCATCCAGCAGCATTGTCTCATGTTAAGCTCATGCTAAGAAAAGATATACTTTAGGTTCTTATGGTCTGTGAAAATCTAGAATGTTTCTCCATAAAGATAATGTCTCCAGATCTTCAAGGCATGGACAACAGCAGCTAGTTCTAAATCATGTGTCGGATAGTTCTCCTCGTGTTTCTTAAGTTGTCGTGAAGAAAATGAAATCACTTGTTTATCCTGCATCAACACACATCCGAGTCCATTTTTAGAGGCATCACAGAAAACTATATATCATTTCCCTTGCTCAGGTAACACAAGTATAGGTGCACTTGTCAACCTTTCCTTTAACAACTAGAATGATTGTTGACACTTATCACTCCAGGTAAAAGGAACATCCTTCCTGGTCAACTTGGTCAAGGGTAAAGCTATAGAACTGAAGTTCTTAATGAACCTCATGTAATAGCCTGCCAACCCTAAGAAACTTCAAATCTCCGTCAGTGTCTTCGGCTGCTCCCATTATAGGATAGATTCTACCTTTTTAGGGTCAACACGAATACCCAAAGCAGATATTACGTGCCCAAGAAAAGAAACTTCTGGTAACCAGAACTCACACTTGCTAAACTTAGCATATAACTCATGCTCTCTTAGCAAAGTTAGAGCCTGACAAAGATGTTGTTCATGCTACTGAGCATCTCTACTGTAGATCAGAATGTCATCTATAAAGACGACTACACACTGATCGAGAAAAGGTCGAAAGATTCTATTCATGAGTTCCATAAATGCAATTGGTGCATTAGTTAGTCCAAATGAAATAACTGTGAACTCATAGCGACCGTACCTTGTCCTGAAGGCAGACTTAGGTATGTCACCCTCCTTAATACGCAGCTGATGATATCCCGACCTCAAATCTATCTTTGAAAAGACAGTTGCACCACGCAACTGGTCAAATAGATCATCAATCCTCAGCAAAGGATACTTATTCTTTATGGTTACTTTATTTAATTTTCTATAATCAATGCACAACCACATTGATCCATCTTTCTTTTTAACAAAGAGGATCGGAGCACCCCAAGGTGAAGTACTCAGTCAAATGAAACCCTTCTCAAGCAACTCTTGCAGCTATTTCTTGAGTTCTGCCATCTCAGCAGGTGCCATCCTATATGGTGTTTGTGTTATAGGTTGCATGTATGGGATTAGATTAATCTCAAAATCAATCTCTCGGGGTGGTGGGACACCTGGAAGTTCTTCAGGAAATACATCTTCAAATTCCCTGACTATCAGAACTTCAACAGGGTTAAGACTCTCCATGGTGGTATCTACCACATGGGCCAAGAATGCATAACATCCTTGCCTCATCAGCTTCTCAGCAACCATAGCCGAAACAAGATAGGTTGGTAGAATCTTTCTATCTCCTTGAAAGATACATGTGTCACTATAATTAGTGAACATAGCATGCTTGGACTCACAATCCAAGACAACCTTATACCTTTCTAAGGTATCCATCCCAAGGATTACATCGAATCCATGCATCTCAAGTGGTATAAGAACCACTTGAATGCGATGTTCAGAAAAGAAGAGGAAGCAGGGAGAACACACCTCCTGCAACATAGTAAATCCCATTAAAGGAGTTTCTAACAACAAACTATCTGCTCTATGACTTGTAGTCAGATTGCAGTCAAGAATCACTCTTCGAGTGATAAAGGAATGTGTATCACTCGGATCAATTAAAACAGCTACGATGCAAGATGTAGACATATCTGAATAAAACAATTCCATCTGACCTGCCACAACCCGAGGGTTGATCACTGCATCAGGTGGATTCATCGTGTAGAATCTTGTCGCCGCCTGTGGTTGATTCGGTGCTCGATGACTTGGTGTCGATGATCCAGCTTGGGACGCTTGTCCACGTCCTCTAGTGTTACCTAGAAAATATCACCTTTGAGATCCTTTCTAACTCTGTCTTTGAGGTTGAGTCACACTCACTTCTCTCGCTCTGCAATCCTTCATCAGATGTCCCACCTTTCCACATATATAACAGCTTATGTTCCCTTGCTATGGTTTGGTTGGTCCTGTAACTGACATAGATGTTGAGCTACGAGCTCCTTCTTGAGGTAAACTTCACCCTCTACCCCTATTTGACGTCCACTCCATCTGGGTACTGAATCTAGGTGGTGGTGTAGGCACAGAAAACCTTGGTTTCTTGAAACCTTTGGATGAGGATCCTTGAAACTGGGAGTACATCTTATTGGTATTGGTCTGTCTCTTCTTTGAAACAGACCTCTCTACCCTTCTGACAGACTCCACAAAGGAAGCAAACCTTTCCCTGTTCTCCAGAGCAGACACAGGAGTGGTCAAATCAGTGTTTAACCCCTTCTCAAAATGTCTAATCCTTTCTTCATCTGTAGCTTCCATATGCAGATAGAACCGCAACAGCTCCATGAACTTAGCCTCGTATTCACTAATGTTCATCGGTCCTTGTCTAAACCTCTCGAACTAAGAGATTCTCTCATCCAAGAACGTCTTAGGAAAATATCTGTTGATAAATTCCCGTCGGAAAACTTCCCATTCGATCTCCACACCTGGCCTTTTCCCTTCCTCCATGGTCCACCAGTGACCAGCACTCCCCTTGAGAAGATACATAGCATGTATGACCTTCTCAACTTCTGGGATGTTCAGGATTCTAAAGGCCTTCTCTAGTTCAGTTAGCCACAAGTCAGCATCTGCTAGGTCAGCTGTTCTAGCATACTCCGTGGCTCCAACTCGGTGAAGTCATTCAAATGTCTTGTCGGATCCTGGCCCTTCTGGATGGGTAGGTGCCCTAGGTACAGGTATAGGCATCCTATCAGTCATGTGTGTCATGGAAGTCATGAACTGTCCAAACATGGCTTGGAAGGTTGGGTTCCCCATGTCAGCTGGGTTGAACTGGGTGGTTCTCCCTTTCTTGGTTTCTTGCACCTCCTCTGGGTGCAGCAACACTACTCTCAGCAACGTGTTCCTCATGTGATCCAGACATCTTGTAGTTTTATCTTCTCCTCCTATATGAGTAGAAGACAATATCAGATATATTGGAAGACACTAGAACAGACTCAACAACCCTAGTCCTATGTCTCTGTAGACTCAGCAAACCTAGAGCTCTGATACCACTAATTGTTGGGGCATGTCTCGGATAAAACATTATTAACGGTGCGGAAGTGATTAATTAGCAGCAGAATTATTGAAAATCATTAAAAATTAAAACTTTTTCATAAAGGTCCACAAACTATAGGACTCTTTCATAAAGAAACAAGATAAGTTATTTACAAGCTGATACATCAGCATATCTCTATATCATCACATCTCGAGAGTCACAAGCATCAACTGTCCTGTTAAACTGTACATAAGTAGTGTACAAAAATTCTTGAGGCATTACACCAAAAACCTCAGATCTATATCAAACCATCTACTGACTCCTAGGACCTGAGAGTATAGAGACGACACATAGGATACTCTATATACAAGACTTGACAAATGGTGTCTTCATCGGAGGATCACTGCTATCCCGGATGTTGTTGTTGTTGCTGCTGTTGCTCACCCACTAAAGAGTTTATTCCTCTTCTTTGGCGATTACCTAAAAATTTAATCCCACGGGGGTGAGACAATTGAATAATTGCCCCAGCGAGAGTTATAACCCTTCACCAGAAACATTGTTATTGCAATTAGAGGAATAATACTGATCAGTATAATTATAAATATTCAACAGCAGGCAATTCAATAAATAAACTAAGTAGAGCAGTATTCTCTATGCAATCATTTAAATTATAACTTGATTGAGTAACAAGTCATTCAATCAATATGGAATATGAAGAACATGTATATTATGTATCCAACTAGGACATATTAAACAATGTATCATCAATCATTGTTTCTCGTAGTCCAACCTTAAGAAAATATGCTACACGGCTGATTACATTTTACAAACATACTTATGCCCTGAGGAGATGAGGTATACCTCTCATATTCCAACCGACCATTACGAAATCACAATCGGTACCATACATAGGTCATCAGAAGAGTTGGATTCCTATGACATCATCCTCCTCAGTCAGTGTGAGGAACAACATGTAGGACCTCTTGTGTCTCTGCCATAATAGCTATCCAGGGTATTCTGGCACTTCTCTATTAGAGTTACAATGGCATGTTGTACTCTCTTCGCAATCGAGGGATTTCAAGTTATCTCACATCGATTCGGCATTAACATCATCATCGGGAGATTAGTGGTACATCTTCCCGGCATATACATATAATGAAGGATTGAGAGATTAAAGGTTTATCTCGCATCAATTACTTCATTAGGACGTAAGGATGTTTGCGTCCATAACCCCCACATACTCAAAAGTACGCTCTCCAGGAGTTCCCTTAGGAAAACTTGTTTCACCATCATTTAACTTCTGACAATGATGGATCTATGGTCAGGGCTCTTCATGTTATCATTATACTTGATTATTTAAGTACATTATGGCATTCTTTTAGCATCAGGCATGTTTTCAAACATAAACCATTAAAACAATTGCTATAAAGAAATAGTAATGTTTGTATCAAGTTCATTTCACATCTTGTTAACATTGGGATCTCAATCCCTAACCATCTCATCATTATGACTCAATAATATGGGTGTTCAAACCCTCAAATCATCAAAACATTTGTTACCAAGTAACATATTACCATTAAGCCATTTGACAGTGTAAACATGATAGTAGCAGATATTTCTTATGGCTTATACAGCCCATCAATCTCTTATGTTACCTCTCACTAGGCAACATAGCATATCATTGCTTTCAAACTCATTAAGTACTTTTAATAAGCAAAGCTTCATAGCTTATACCTGGCTATGTTCAATATCCCATAAAACATGCATGATTAATATAGATGAATACAGATACATCTATTTTAGATCAGCATAATGCAAAACATTAATAGCATCACTATTTAAGAGTTGCACCACTATACCCTTACTAGGGTTAAGGTTTCCATTTTCAATTCAATTAGGGTTAATCATCCCCTTAGCTCAAAATAGTATTAGTGACTCATCATTTCATTATCCAATCATAGAGCTTCATGCTTAAAAGCATAACCTAGAATTAGGGTTTACCGTTCACGTCATCACATTACCCTAGATTAGGGTTTACTATTCACATTACATCACATTACCCTAGATTAGGGTTTACTATTCACATTACATCATATTACAATGAATTAAGATCATACCATCATCATGTATTAGGATTACTTCCATTAATGCCCTCAATTAGGGTTATGATTCATTAGCTTTCATAACTAGGGTTTCATGATCTCACTATCATGGATCATACCCTAATTAGGTATTCATTCATATTGGGAGTCCATTACTTGATTAACATTCATATAAGAAGTCTTTTATCTCTCATCCTCTATAGGATAAAATTAGCATCACCCTTGATAGGCTAAGTCAATTCAACATTGACATCATGGGTTATGTCATTTCTATTGTGATCATTAAGGCTTACTCATTCAAAGAGGACTAATCACTATCCCATCAAGGATACCTTTATTATAATCACCATTGATTACATCATGCTTTAATCAACTAATTACTTGGTTCTTTAACCACTTTAACTACCCAAGGGGTTTAGGTTGATCAACCACCAAACCATCTTGACCACTAAGGCATCAAACGATCTTAACCTTCTCAGACCTCAAACGATCTTAACCTTTATGCGGTCTTGGTCTGCCCTTGAGACCATTTGGTAAAGTAGACCTCCAAGACCATTTTCCCAAGAAGGAGGTGAAGACCGTTTGGTCACGTTTGACTTTTGAAACAGCATGGACACAACCGACCTTGAAACCGCATGAGCCTAAACAGTTTGGGATCGTTTGGTCCCAAACGGTCTTGAGACCGTTTGGTCCCAAATGTTCTTGAGACCATTTGGACCCAAACGGTCTTGAGACCGTTTGGACGCAAACGGTCTTGAGACCATTTGGTGTAAACCACCTCAAAACCACAAGGACCAAAAAGTTTCTCAACCACTTCAATTGAATTAGGGTTTCCAATGTTGAACCCCTCAATCGATCATGTATATGTTAGCCAATCATTAATTGAGTTAATTAGGTCAACCTTCAACTGATTTGTCCCTCAATTGATCATCAATTAGGGCTTGAATCGATTGGATTAGGGTTTGGAAGTGATGACCCTTCAACATAATTCAATGTGAGTCTAATTGTTTTGAACCCATTGAACCATCATCCAATTTGGTCATGACCTGACCCCAAACGGTCTTGGGATCATTTGGATGTCCTCCAAACGGTCTTGAGACCGTTTTCTCAAGTCAACATCAAAAACCAACTCAACCAATTAAGGTTTAACTCATTGGATTGATCACTAGGTCAACAATTGATTGCACTTTAACTTAGAACCTTTGGATCTTCAACCACTTAACCATAGTCAACCCTAGACCTCCAAATGGTCTTGGGTAACCCCCAAACGGTCTTGGGATAATTTGGATATTCTCCAAACGGTCTTGAGACCGTTTTCCCATTATTTCACCAATAACCAAGTCATTCATTTAGGGTTTGAATCCTAGAATTGGTCACCAAATTAGTAATCGATTACACATCAACTTGATACCATTGGATCCTCAATTGGTCAACCATTCTTAACCCTAGTCCTCCAAATGGTCTTGGGTGATCACCAAATGGTCTTGAGACCGTTTGGGTGATCCCCAAATGGTTTTGAAACCGTTTGGGTCACTCAACCCAAACTTCAACTTTATTCACTCAAGAAATCAACACTTCGACCCGTTTAGGGTTTTGATGATTGTTAGACCTTCAATTGGTGAACCACTTGGAATTAATTGATTATTATTTGTAGATTTTTGATCTAAAAGATTTTCAACAGTCCTCCAAATGGTCAATGCCTGGTCAATGCCTCCAAATGGTCTTGGACCATTTGCTTCTATGCGGTTTGGTTGAAACTGTTTGCAATCAAACGGTTTGAAACCGTTTACTCCCAAACGGTTTGGTAAACCGTTTGAGCAAGAAAAGGAGACCGTTTTCTAAAGAAAATTTCTTGGATAAACATAAAAATTTATGCCACCTTCGTCTACCTCTTTTCAACCAAGAACAGGGGTTGTTCTTCACAGAATTTATAGCAAGAACACAAGAGTATCTAAAGAAGAAGAATTAACCAACGATTTTAGGAGAGAAGGATGCATTAGCAAAGCTTAAGGGTTAGAGTTATAAAACCCGCCTCTAGGACTGATCCAGAGCTCCAAGCTCCATAGCTTTAATGGTGGTTTGAGCTCCAGCAGTTGTCCAAGGTCTGTCCTTCAATCATTGGATGAACAAGATGGCTAGAAAAGGAAATCGTGTAAAGAAAACCATGAATCTAACCTTATATTATGGTTTCCACCATGAATTCGAGTTAGATGATGATCCAAACTTACCAACAGGTTTGATCATCCTCCCTCTTCTCCAGAGCTCCTCCTTGGTCGGTCAAAGCAAGGTGAAGAAGAAAAGAACTAAGGGAAACGATCCTTTGGTGTTTTGGAAAAAGAGATACATACATATATATATATATATATATATATATATATATATATATATATATATTTATGGGTTTTTCAAGGAAAATGGAAAAAGATAATTATTTCCTTTTATCTCCCAAATATATCCACCAACTTCCTCCATCCTTTGGATACGTGTCCACCTTCTATTACCATGCAAAACTCTTCCATTATCCAAGGTTTAAAGGGAAAAGGTAACAAACATCTTAAAGAGTTATGTGTTAATATCCATCCTTTAATTGGATATTGATATATATTATTATTATTAATGTGAGTAGCTTCCACTTCAATCAAGATCTTTTTGGTGCCCAATCATGGCACAAGCTCGTCCAAACTATTACAAACACATCCTACAACTTTTGATTGAAGGGCTCCATAATTAATATATTTCATTTTTGCATTAAGTTATATTAAAGAGCCATTTGTGCTTAAATCTTGAATATTTAATATCAAGATTCTCTCTCTTCCATGATAATTCAAATGAGGCACCCCTCTCATTTTCTTTGCTTTTCTTGATTCCAAGAAACATGAGAGACCCTCAAGAGGTGATAGTTTATATATTGAACCCTAGATTTTGGGTAAATTGCACATTACACCAAAACTAGGTTTTAATGCACAAGGTTTGCTCTACAAGCTTTATCTTGATGCCCAAGCTTGTGAAAATTGTATCACTTCATCATATTCATTCTTATGATGTCTCAATATCATAGGAACATCTTAGCATGTGCAATTTGCAAGTTAACCTCTCTACTTGGGTAATTTGCACTTTAGTCCATTATTAACAAAACAATGTTTCAACATTATGCAAAAAGGACTAATAATGAAATATAAGTTCCTCAAAAGCCTTAATTACTTTTCAAGAAATGAAAGCAAGCATCTAATCAGCTTAATTAGGCAAAACACCTAGGGTTAGTACATAACCAAGGTCAGGGATGTTACAACAGGCACCTCCTGAATACTCAGACTCCTCACATCAGTATTCAACACATATGCTAAGAACACCTCACAACCCTTCCTCAATAGTTTCTCTTCCACCATTGTTGATACCAGATATGGCAGAAGAATCTTTCTATCTCCTTGTAAGATCCACACCATACCACCATCTACAAATGTTGTCTGCTTGGAACTAAAATCCAAGACTACCTTATACTTCTCTAAGGTGTCCATCCCAAGGATGACATTAAATCCATGCATATCAAGTGGTATGAGATCCACTTGTATGTTGTGCCCTAGGAAAGAAAGGACACAGGAAGGACACACCTCCTGGAGCACTACAAAACCCACCAACGGGGTTTCTAACAACAAACTATCTTTCCTATGACTAACAATAAAAAGGCAACTGTTAAGAACTTCATGAGTGATAAAAGTGTGTGTTGCACCTGGGTCAACCAAAATAGATACAAAGCAAGAAGAAGACAAATCATAATGAAAAAACTCATTCTGGCATGTCACTACTCATGGGTTGACCATTGCCTCTGCCTGACTCATGGTGTAGAATCTATTCGTTGCTTGTTGTCACCCCCATCCTCTACTTCCTTGAGCAAACAATCCGACCTATGACACTTGACCATGTCCTTGTCCTCCTACACCATTGAATTGCTACCTCTATGAGCAATGACCTCATCAACCCTTTTTGGGCATTCTTGCCTCAGATGTCCTACTTGTCCACATTTATGGCATGCCTGAGTCTCATATTGTGGCCTAGATGGCCCTGTCACTGATACTGAAGATGTGTTGTGAGCTTCAGTAGGTGGAAGGCTACGACCTCTGCCTTTACTCGATGACCACTGTGTCTATTCAATGAACCTCTATGATGCTGGTGATGTAGAAAACCTTGGCTTATTAAAGCTTCCTGACAATTTTCCTTGGGACTATACAGGCCTCTTCCTGGCACTTGCCTCTCGCTTCTCTATCATAGATCTCTCTATCCTATGAACATACTCCACAAACGTGGAAAACCTCTCCCAATTCTCCAGAGCGGCCACTAGGGTAGACAACTCAACATTCAACCCCTTCTCAAAACATTGTATCCTCTCATCATCCATAGCAGCCATGTGAGGAAAAAATCGAAGAAGCTCCATAAACTTAGCCTCATACTTGTTTATTGTCATGGATCCTTGCATGATGCCCTCAAATTGAATGATCTTCTCATCAATATATGTACGTGGAAAGTACTGATTGACAAAATCACATCGAAACTCTTCCCAACCTACCTTAGCACCATGCCTCTTCTCCTCTTCTATGGCCCACTAGTGTCCATGAGTCCATTTTAGAAGGTACACTGCATGCTTCACCTTGTCAGCATCAGGGATACTAAGGATCTTGAAAGCTTTTTCAAGCTTAGTAAGCCACATATTAGCATCCACTCAATCCGTCATCCCAGCATACTCTACTGCCCCAACACGGTGAAGCCGCTTGAAAGTATTCCCAGTACCTGAAGATTCTACATTGGGAACAGGAGCCCTAGGTTGAGTTAGGCATCTTATCCACCATATGTGTCATGGAAGCCATGAACTACCTAAAAAGAGATTGAAAGATAGGATTTTCAAGCATGGTTGGGTCAAACTAGGGGACCCCATGCACCTGATCTTCTTTTGCCTGGTTCCTTGCACCACCACCTGGTTCAACAACACTACTTTCAACAGGATGTTCTTCAAGTTTTCCAAACATCTTTAAGCTTTTCTACTTCTTCTGCATAAGCAAAAATTACAATAAGATAGATTGGAGGACACAAGAATAGACACAAACCCTATTCCTAGGTCCCTATAGAATTAGTGAACCTAAAGCTCTGATACAAACCAAATTGTGATACCCCACACCACACAAAGTGAGATTACACAAAACTTAAATGCGGAAACAAAATTAAATAGAAGGATTATCGGAAGAACATTGAAAATTTAAAATCGATTTCATTAAACACCAAGATAGCAAAAACCTTTACATATAGGACCTCGAAAAACACCTATATCAGACATCATAGATCACAAGATGCTTACATCAACATGTTCTTGTTGTGTATGCCATTAACTTGTTACAAGGAACACATGTCCATATCTATACAAAGATATGATTTAACATCTATCAGGACAGGATATCAAAAGGGCATATAAGCCAAAATACTCCCAAAACCATCCTAAGGATCTAAGTGTACAGGGATGACTCTAGGACTCTATGCCAAGAGACTAGAAGCAACACCCCCAACCTTATCAGCTACCGGCCTTCCTATTCCTGCTCTACCTCAGCTGCACGGTGTTTGCCTCCTCGTGCACGTCCACCTAAAAGATGTAAGGAACCCACGGGGTGAGATCCAAATCTCCGTGGGAGATATAAATCTCCACTGACACTATTATTAAAACATATACGGATAACTTAAGTAACAGAATTAAAGCTAAAATTATAATAAGCAGATTCAATTACATGATATTTTTAAAGCATAACTATATAAGCAACTGCAATTTGATTGTGGAACATCTTATCATCATAAAAGGAATATGAAGCACATGTATATCCATTTCCAACTATACTATACTAAAACAAGCAAGGCCTCATCCAATGTTCTTGTATTTGATCCTAAGCAAGTGTATTGCATGACTGGTTACATATTTTATTATGCCCTGAGGATTTGAGTCATACCACCCAAATCCAACTGACCACTACTAAGTCGAAATCAGTGCTAGACAAGGTCAATGGAAGAGTCAGAATCTACAACCTCACCAAACCTCATGGTCAGTACATGAGTACACCATAGAGACATACCAGTCAACTGCAACCAGTGACATAGAGTCAAGTTGTTAAAAATCTAGCCCGCCTTGGTACAGGTCATGACGCTAGTGAAACTGAGCTACGTCCCATAGTCGCACTCCTTCCAGGGCATGGCCCATATCCAATCCTATGAAACCTCATAAACATCAAGTCACTAAACTATGGCCCACAGCCACACTCCTACCAGGGTATGGCCCGCAGCTAATCATGTGTATGCATGTACTCAACTCCAAGCCTACTCTAGGGAAAGCTTGTTTCACCATCCAGCAAGTGCTGACACTGAGATGGATCTATGGCACAGGGCAAAACTACATGGATTTAATTCCACTATATTAGTTTAGTCCATTAAGTGTCTTTTAGCATCAATCAAGTTAAAATGTACAAAGGCATAGCAAACTCTACAAAGATAAGGGTATAGTATAGTTCTTGAATATAAAAGCATGTAAGGTGTGATATTATCACATTATCATCACATAATGTCCATATCACTTCCATAGGATATCAATCCTCAGCTCATCATAGGGAAAGTAACCTCATACTGAGAAATAAGTCATTGCCCGGTCATAGAACCTATTTACATGATTCTTGAAGTACCAATGCCTCATCTTGCCTTATGGAGGCTCATTCAACCTGTGCCATATCATAATTACAATAGCTTTCACCTAGATATGCATATCAACTTGCAACACTTGCATGGTTAGGAATTCATAATAATAGAGATAACCATTATATCATCATGGCCATTCCATAAAAGTAAAACAAGTAAGTTGCATCATACATCATTAGGATTAAGGCCCTTTCTTAGTTGATCAAGGTTCAACAAGATAGGTTCAATAACCAACCCCCAAGTTCATTGTCTCCCATTATCTTGGAGTACATTATGTTTAAGGATTAAATAATATTTCAAACAACACATTACACAACCTATTTGTTGCTTCTACAAGCACATCCTTGAGTATTCAAGCATGCCCTATAACTATCATCATCACCATGTATCAGTCACTTATCAACATGGTGTCTCAGTTTGCCATCAGCATAGGATGTCAGTTTAACATTTATATGATGTGTCAACTTAAAACCTTCATGGGGTGTCGACCTATCATCAACATGATGTATTGACCTAGCACCATTAAGGTGTGTCGGCTAACCATCATCATGACGTCTCAGTCTATCACCATCATGGTGTATCGACTAACCATCAACATGGTGTATGCATCATCATAGGGTACCAGTTTAACATCAACAAGGTGTGATGATTCTATCATCCTGATAGGGTATCAGCCTAGCATTAACACAAGGTGTGTCAACCACTAACCAATCAAGTGTTGCCACTAAAGTATAACTATGGGATTGGCACAAGCCTTCATGGTCAATTTAGCCTCAACATGGTATATCGGTTCTTCAGCAACATAGGTGTAACGGACGCTAACCATCACAAGATATCAATAAGGCATCACTAGTGTATCGTCTACAGGTTGTCCCGAGTTACAACTCATGTTAGGATAATGACCTAAAAGTCATGTAAGGTGTCATCTCTACACCAGCATGCGTATCGGCCACTAGCATCACGGAACACTAAGGCTAGGTGCAAGCCATAATGGGTTACTTCTTGTGATAGGGCATCGGCTATAAGCTAATATGGGTTGTAAACATGGCTTGGTTAGGGTGTCGAGCATAACACTACATGGCTAAGATCATCACTAGAATGAGCAAGGTTGAAACAAGGAAAGGCCAGATCTAAAATAGCAAGGGACTCCACCATCATCATGGTGAAAACTCCACAAGATAGGCACTTAAACTTGCTTCTAGAAGGTACCACATTCAAGAGTAAAGATCATACTTCACAAATCCCAAAACACAAGCTAAGAACATCATTAAGTACTAGCATGTTGGGAGAATAGTTTTAGAGAGAAGAAACAATTACATGCATAAGTTAAGAGTGCAATAATAGAGAGGCTAAGAGTTATGTAACCCACCTTTGAGAATTCTTCCACTAGAGATGCAAGCTCCAAGATCAAAGATCCTTGGACCCGGTCCAAAGGTTGAAGATGATCCGCTAAAGGTCCCAAACTTGGTCACAACACCACCTCTAAGAGAAAAGAAGACACCAAGGTCAAAAAGGAGAAGAAAGGCAACCCTAACCGGTCCAAAGAAGAATAAGAAAGAAATGGATGAGAGAACTTCATCCTGACATGCCTCAAGAACAACCTTCATGCCAAGGCATTTTCCATGGCCAAAAGAGAGGAGGAGTATGCAGAAGAGATACTAAGGATATTGTCATAAAGGAAGCACAACTCACCAAGGTATGAAGATGAGCAAGAACCACCACGAGCTAAGGATCCGATCACCAAGATCTTAAGGAGGCTCCTTCTTGCTCCTCTAAGATCCAAGATCATCGAAAAGGAAGGGGAAATAAAAATGGACAAAAGGTTTAATAGAGTGAATAGGAAAGGAGCTATATACTTTTGGGATGAGAGGAGTAGAGGTGAGGTGTCATCTTCTTAAGCCATCTAGGAGACACTTGTCCATGCAAAAATATCCACATGCAAGCACTCGTGCATAGCATGAAAAACATGGTGATGCACTCTATGTGGAGGTCTCGGCCTCTTGGAAACCCACCAAGGGTGCGGCCCATCTAGCCCAAGGCAACACACCATATACATTCCAAGGTTAAATCCCACATAACCCATAGAAGCCATATACATCACTAAGGATGCCACCACTCATTTAAGATGCAAAAAAGGCACCCACTTCTCTCTCTATCCTCTAGATGATGTCAAGAGATGAAAGGTTCACTCTCTATGTGGAAAATTTCACATTAACCCCCCCCCACACACACACACACTTTGGGTAAATTGCAATTTACACCAAAATGGTCATACAAAGCACAAACAACATCCAAACAAGCTCAAACTTGGAGCTTATGCTCTCCACAAGTCCTAATTTCATTTAAAAAGATTTGAGAAAGGTTCTAAACTTCTTATTTAAGCAAAACAAATAGGGTCACCCCAAAACTCACGTTAGGGGTCTTATAGAATACCAATGTGATTTAGAATAGAAAACTGCATGAACTGATCGGTCAGGCATGTGAATTGATTGGTTTGTCATGCACAGCTTCCATTTTTTTTTTGAATTTGACTCCTGCATAGACTGGAAACCCTAACCCTAGCCTCTCTAATAAATAGAGGGGTATTGGGGGCTTCCCAGAAGTGACAATTAGCTGTGACAATTGTTGTCCTCTCTGGTTGTGGTAACTAATAGAGAGATCAAGCAAGTCCTACTCAATAAAGGGAGGGATAGAAAGGGAGAGGCAATTGTGGGAGAGTGAATCAACTCTAATAGGTTGACATTCAAAAGGGACAACTCCTTCTCATTGGCTCTGGTAGCGCAGTGTGGAGTTCCCAGTTGTCTATGTGGACAATTCTAGAGGCAAGGATATTTTTCCTACTAGGAGAACACCATCAACTTCCATTTGCGGTGTCAGACCAGGAAGCCATTGATGATGATTGTTTGAGTGTTGTTGAAAAAGAAGCAAGTTATTGCCTAAAGAAGAAGTGTGTTGCTTGGAGAAGAAGCACGATACTACATCAAGAGTTGTCACTAGACTTTCTCTAGGACCATGTATAACTCTTATTACTTTCCTTCCTAGATATATTGTGGTTGCATGATCTTGCTATTAAGGGGAATCAAGTTTTAAATTTTTGTTTCTGCTGCCTTTTTTCGCCCCAATTTTCCTATATGTGTTTCTTTGCATCATCTATATCCATTATGTTTTCATCCCAAACTGTGGTGTTATCATGGCCGGTGGAACCACATGGTGGTGGAAATTTGTGGCCATTGGGATACAGAACTTATAAGGTGTAGGAACCAATATGGGATCCACTCACTTACTTTAAGGGAATAATAGAAAACCATCCAATGTCAAACTTGATAATATTTTTTGCAAAGGATAGTGAACTAAAATTCAAGTATGTATTCTGTAATTCACCATAAAATGTAGCAATAGATTATAAGAATCTAACTATTACAATATTTATGTATGACATTATTCATCTTGATGTAGAATGTGCATAAAAGGAGACTACAGGAAATATGAGGTAGAGGGTTAACCAACTACTTCAATCTTCCAAGAAAGATTAGCTAACACTTGGATAAGTCCTAGTCAACTTTGGTCCATACCTCCTTGTTATATACCTAACGAGTTGGAAGCATACCCCATAAGAGAAGACAAAGTGGATGTTGTTAGCATAATAATGTCAGTATGTACATATTAATAGAGATTGAGCAATTATATGGGAACATCAAATATAACAAGGCTTCTCAAACAAAGTGGAAAGTACCAACAAAGTGGATATCAAAATTCAACACTTCAATAAGATGAAATTAAATAGACATACTTTCCATAAATCAAAATATTATATGCCTCAAGAGCATACACAAAAAATAGGGCACATGACCCATAAAAAAGGAATAATCAGCATGCATGTTAGATAAGCATAGTACTAGTTTAATATAATAAAATAATAGTTGCTAGAGCACATAACCCAAAACCTAATAGAAAATGAAACATGGAAAAACTCCCAAATATATAAAGTTGAGCACAAAACCTAGGTATGCGGCACATAACCTCCATTTCAAAACAAAAAGGACACATAACCCAAAAGGCAAATCATATTATAAAACCATGATACCACTGAATCAACAAGCATGCAATGTAGAGTCAGGTAACATTGAGTCATGGTATTGATTAAATAAAATTGTCCAACCAAAAGTAGAACATCATAACATAAGAATCCATAATGTGCAAATTAGGATTTCAGTATGTAAAAAGCACAATATAATTCAAATCCACCAAATTGGGGCTCAACTGAAAATAGAGCAATCAAGACTATGAGTCTTAGTGCCAAAGTGTAATATCAACTAAGCATCATCAATGTGCAACCAGTATCAATATTTGAGACTTGGAAGAACTCAAATAGATCTCAAAGTATTAATTTCACATACATTTGTCAATTAGGTCAAAAGAGAGGGGAAAAGTAGACTAATTTCTCAATATGACTATGGAGATTCAACATATCTCAAAGATGCTTGTAAAAGGTCTAGGTCCAAACCTGAGATATAGATTATGCACTTTTACGTGATAATTTATTAGGTATATAAATCATTAATTAAGGTGTATGATATAAACCCTAAAATTTTGACTTATTATTACATTGGGCTTAGGTTATAAAACCTAGACCATAAGATATGGTTTATTTTTTTTATTCTTGGACATATTTTTACAAATGTTTATTATAACTAAATAATTAATTATGAATTTTATAAGACTATATCATTTATTGGAATTTCTTGAGAAATAAACAAAACCAAAAATTGTAATACACTCGCATCATGCATCAAAGAATTGATGCATGAAAGGGCATCAGGGAGTCATTTTCCTTTGATCATAACAATAAACAAGGAAAACAAAATTAGGGGGGGGATATGATATTACCCATAGTCAGCATGACGAAATCATAATCGTAGTCAGGGAGAATTAGTAATGAAACAAGTTGTCATTTTCCTCATTGATACCTCTCATGCAATGATGATATAGAAGCCATTGATCCCAAATCCAGAAACAGAACTTCCAATGCAGTTAAGAATTTCACACAATATTGAGTCATGTCTTCTTCCTGATATCAAGACAAACTTGGTGACCTCCAATATTAGGGTGTGCAACTGAAAAGAACCTAAAATAGACCCCCACCATGGCTTCCACTGTGTGAAGCTCGACAATCCCATAAGTCAAAGGATGGAACATGTTCAAAAGAGAAATCAAAGGCTCAAAAACTTCAAGTCCAAACAAAGTCAAAGGTGATGAAGTCAAAGGGGAAACACATGCACTGAGAAAGAATTCATGACAAGTTCCAATAGTAGCCAAAAAGGTGAAATAGGGAGGAATACTTGTGAAGAGAAATTGGATAGTTAAGAGCTTTGCCTAGATGCAAGGAGGTGATGCACGAAGCCTAGCCATTGTATCGAGGTCTAAGAACACTAACCAAATTAAGATAGCAAGAGGACATAATTGGAGCTAGGGAGACCGGTTGGAGAGAGACTGGGTACCAAACGGAACCTGAGATACATTCATTGTGGTTGGGTGGAGATCATAGAAGGTTTATTTATAGGCATTGAGTCTTGTGGTTTCTAGACATTGTAGAGTGGACCGGAACAGGGGGTCAGATGGGTCTAATACTAGCTGGGAAATTGGGAAGGAGAAACCTATTTGAAATAGGGCTCTGTGAGTTCGCAAGGCAAGTAGAAATTGAAAGGATGTAGATAAGGAAAAGAAAGAGAGAAGAATAAAGAGAGCAGGAGGAGTCTGCATGGACTTTTAGAGTTCAAGTGTAAAGTGACACAAGGTAGGATATGGTTTGGATGTTCATAAGATGCTGATCTGATGGTTCGTAAGGAACCCGTATACAAGTAAAGATAGAGCCCAACGTGATAATAAAAAGCTTAGGCAAGATCGAGAAAATAAAAATGTGACATTTAAATATGATAAACAAAGAGATAAATCAAAGTTTGAATAAGATTGGAATTGTGTAATTAAAGATTATCATTTCTAAGAATATTAGGATAACAAAACTTATTCAAATAAGTTGAAAGATTACACCTAGACTAATTAGGGCCCAGAGAACTCAATTTTGGGTTCAAATTTTACTTTTTAGGATTATCTTCTATGAGTTTCAATACAAATAGGATTTAACATAATTATCTCAGTAATTATCATCACATATCACCATTATTCTTAATATTTTAGATAAAGTTTATTATTCTCATGTTATCACCATCATGGGTTATATTTGATTATCTTGCACGAAATAGGACATTTTATTCAATTTCCCATTATGTTCATTAATATCAAGATTAACTTAAATTATGGCACATTAATTTTTACACTTACATTAAACATCCACCTATGGTTGCATTACATTTATTAATCATTCACTTGTGCTTATTCACATTGGATTACCAATTAAACAAAATGAGTTACTATGTGTGTACTAGTGGTGAACCATGTGACATGTTTACATGTATCTGTATCAACTTACTTATTAAGGCATATCTAACTCATTAGGTTTCTATTAGTTGTATTAAGATATGTTATGTAGTTAGAAGTACCTAATGTTACTAATGCATTCATATATGGTACAAGACATGTCTAGATTAGGGTTAGTCAGTCCAACTTAGGCTTTATGATCAATCATGATCACTATACATTACATACACCTAAACAACAAGTATGAAGTCCAAGGTTAGGTTCCCTATGTCAAAAACACCGCCTTAGTAGGGTTCACTTATCCAAAGGATGGTAAGGGTCACTTGTATCCATGGTTAAGGTCATACTAGAGTTATTCAAGTTATTTGCATTAAATGTTCATCAGGGTACAAGCATGAGCATTAGGTTTAAGATATATCCTTGTTTGGATAATTCTAAACATCCAAGCACGCTAATCCCATAATCATGTAACTAGGGTTTCTAGATTCAGGATAGGTAGATTTTAGTATGTTATAGGACTCCATTCCTCAATAGAATTGTGTCCTCAAAATCATCATATCCACTCTATCAGGTACTACTCCTCCACCCCTCAAAAAGGTTTGACCTAACAAGTCAAACAAAACTAGGGGTATAAGGGTGAGTATGAATCGTGTATAAAATATATCACCTCATCACTTACTCTTCAATATCACCATACATCAAAGTTTAGGTTCCAAGGGTAGTCTACCCAATAGTGGTTCTACTTTGGGTAGATAAACTTACTACATACTTCATCATCTTCCATAGATGATTGTACTCTTAAGTTAGGTCGCATAGCCTCAAAACATGAACATGAGTATCACACTCAATACATTGGGAAAAGGAACAAGGTGTCCAAACCTAAACTCAGAAGTGTTAAGTCACTAGATCATCACAATACTTCCTCAAATTCAATATCCTTCTATCATCCTAACAAAGGTAGATACTAGTATTGTTATCTCATCTAGAGAGTTTTTGTATAAGATAAGGCTCCTATAAGGAATTTATAGAAGAGGTAAAACCTAAGGGAGATAAGATTGAACTACTCAAATAACTGAATGCCTTGGGTCTGATACCATACTTGTAAGGAGTGGGACCCGATAGGGGAGCCACTCACTTACTTTGAGGGAATAATATAAAAATATGCAATGTCAAACTTGATAGAAATTTTTCACAAAGGATGATGAACTAAAATTCAAGTATGTATTGTATCATTCACCATAAAGTGTAGTAGTGAAAGAGAAAAACCTAACTATTAGATTATTCTTGTCTAATATTGCTCTTCACCATGCAAGGTGTACATAAAAGGAGACAATAGGAAACATATCACGGAGGGTAAACCAAATACTTCAATCTACCTCCCAAAAAATATCAGCCACACCTAGATACATCCTGGTCCACTTTGGTCTACATTGCCTTGCTCTCTATCTAAGGGGTTGGAAGCATACCCCACAAGAGAAAACAAAGTGGAAGTTGTCAGCATAAAAATGCTAGTATGTGCATATTAATATAATTGAGAAATTATATGGGAAATAGGACATCAAATGTAGTAATGCTTCTCATACAAAGGGGAAAGTACAATCCAAGTGGATATCAAAAGAAAACATTTCAATAAGATGAAAATAAATAGATGTACTTTGCATAAATGAAAATAAAGTATGCCATAAGAGCATACATAGAAAAATTAGGGCACATGACCCATCAACAATAAAGAATAGTCAATATGCAGGGGAGATGAGCATACTACTAGTGAAATATAATAAAACATGGGTGTCCAGAGCATTCAACTCGAAACTTGATGGAACATGACACATGACCAAACTTCAAAATGCATAAAGGTGGGAAAAAAACCTGGGTATGGGGCACATAAAATCCATCCCCAAACACAAAGGGCACATAATCAAAAAAGTAAAGCATACGATAAAACCATGGTACCATTGATTCAACAAACATACAATGTAGAGGTAAGGGAATTTGAGTCATGGTATTGATTAAATAAGATTGTCCAACAAAAAGTGGAACATCGGACCATAAATATCCATCATGTGCAAATTAGGATTTCATTTTGCAATAAGTATAATATAGTCTAAATACACCAATTAAATGTGACGACCGTTGTCACAATAATTGAGATTACTCAAAACAATCACGGAGTTATCACTAACCACAAACTTATTACAAATTAGGATAAATTAAAACCAATTGCAGTTTAATATTTCAAGCGGAAATATTTTGTAAACAAGCCTTCATCATAGACCATATGTATTTCACATATACCAAAAGATGTTACATATCAAGTTTATAGGCTATCAAGCCATATCTGTTACATATGTACATGCCATTTATATACAAACATGGCACATTCCAAAATCTATGTGTTAGTATACAAAATGCAAAATATCCTCAAAGACATGAGAGTACAGGGATGACACAAAGGACTACTACTACAAGACTCGAACTAGTATCATGTCCAACCTTTGACAGTTATTGTTCACTCTACTCCTCTGCACCTGCACCACGACCTCAACCTCCTCGTCCATGACCACCTAAAAAGTTATGGAACCCATAGAGTGAGACCAAACATCCCAGTTAGAGTTATAACTCTTCGTCAGTGTCTATTATAAGCATTGTAATACAAAGGAACAATAATTAGAGCTTGTATACTATTTGAGCATCTTAAGCAAATACAACTAAATGGTAGAATATTTTAAACTTTTAAAATGAATATGAAGAACATGTATAACAGTTGATTTCTCTTATCACATTATAATTCAAGAGATCGGTATAAAGCTAAGGCATGGGGTCATCAAATGTGATTCGTATTTGACCCTAAGAAATATATACTATATAGTTGTTTAACTAATTTTATGGCCTTAGGATTTGAGGTGTACCACTCAAATCCAACTGACCACTGCTAAGTCAAAATTAGTACCATACAAGATCAATGGATGAGCTGGACTCCATGCTCATCACCAACACTACTTGGTCAGTCCAAGTCTACAATATAGTGACGTATAGTCATACTGCTAAAAGACAACAACTTGTAGTCATAGCTACAATCCTATAGAGACAACAACTCATTAATAAGCTATGGTCCTATAAACAACTAGTCTGTCTTGGTACCTGACACAACACTAGAGAACTGGCTCATACTTGTTCGTTCAATAATAACCAATATATCACTATTCCACAATTTAAGGACACAAGAAAATATATAACTTGCACCCCACACATTCAACAATATGCACTTTGAGTTTACTCGTAGGAGTCACTCATTTCACCATCCAACTCGATACTAACATTGTAGATGGATCTATGGTATAGGGAAACTACATGATTAGGATTTTACTTGTTTAGACATGCCAATTAAGTATATTTTAATGCATCAATCAAGTTACAACATATCAACCCTAAACAAAATCTACAAAAATAGAGAGAGAATGCACTTTATAAGATATCAAACATATAAAGTGAAAACTTGTCTCATCTCCATTTTCAATATTATCATTAACAACACAACACTATGAGATTTCAATCTCTCATTTTTACACAAAGAACTTGTTGGATCATTAGACTAATTCATATGATCATGCATATTCAATATCACAAAAGAGCCTCAACATTACTCATAATCATTGCTTTGTATTTTATAGGGGTTACCATGGCATTCACTTAGCTATGTCATTCATATCACCTGCAAGTTAATGTTGCACAAGTAGGAGAGAGAAAATACTATCTACGAATAATAGTTCTTCAAATATAGTGAACACACTTATCTTAATATCATCATATTAGGGTTAGGGTTTATATGTACTCAATTAGGGTTTAGTATCATCACCACTTCTCAACCTTAATTCTTACTTCCCTTTTTGTTGGATAATCAAGTATCATTGTTAATGGTTAGCCATATATACTCTCATCCCTTACTAAATAAACCTTTACTCTAAGTATTGATCATGTTCAAACTTACTTGTGTGTACCTTAACCACCTTTAAAACATGAGTTTTGATCATCCTTGACAAATGAGTGACAACTTGTTCAGTAACAAAGTGTCGCAACCTGACCATATATGGGGTGTGTTGCGACTGAAACACAACCCATGTGTTACAACCATAACACATTCCAAGGTTTGTACCTATAGTTACACCTAGTTACAATTGGAACACCATCAAAACACAACGTCGCAATTGCAACACAAGAGGATACCAGTGTTGGGTTTTAGGGGAATCAGAGAAGGCAGCGGAAACAAAAATGTCTCCCCAAACCCAGAACAAGGAAACGCGTCAATGTCTATATAATAGGAAAGGATGGTTTGTGGAATCATACCTTATCCCGAGGCTTGCTCGGCGACAATACCTTGCGCCTTGCACGGTCTTCAACTCCGGTCTTAGACGGTGTCTGTGCAGCTCCTGGTCACACCGGGACTGACGACTCCTCCTCTCACCGGGACTGTCGGGGTTGACAGTTGTCCTCCTAAGCGACAGAAACCTCCCGCCTCTGAAGTAGTCCACACGGACCACCTGGAACTCCACACTCCTTATCCCACAAGGAGTTGGAAGGAGTCGCTCCCTCGTGTTGACATACTAGTCGCCAACACACTCTCCTACTGCCAGTTGCAACTGCAGTTGTCTTTCCCTTACTGCGCCTCCCTTTGCGGGTAGCACTTGCTCGGGCTCTCTCTTGGTTACCAAAACCAGAGAGAAGGACAACTTTCCAGAGCAACTGGTTGCACTGATTTGTCCTTTGAGAAGCCACCAATACCCCTATATATAAGAGGGTCTAGGGACAGGGTTCTCCATCCCGGGCAATGTGGGACTAAAAGAAGGAGTAGAAGGGTTCGAGATTTTCCACAAAAACAACCAACTCGCAAGATGAACTGATCGTTTCATTTCTGAAATGGTCGGTTGGGGATCTGAGCCGGTCAGTTGACACTCAACCGATCGGTTGGGACCCTTGAGCCGGTCGGTTCACTTTCTAAACCGGTCGGTTCGTGGTCCTGACCAGTTCCCGATTGACTTTCCAACTTTTGTTTCTAATTGGTATCAAATACCAATCCTTGTTCCAATCAAATTGGGAAAGTGAAATGAAAGGAAAATTCTCACCAATCCTACTCTCCCAACTTGCCCGGTTGCAACAGTTGAACTGATTGTTTCAACACTTGAAGCAATCGTTCACCCTGTCCATGAGTCGATCGACTCACCACTTGAGCTGATCGGTTCACCAAGCTGAGCCGATCGGTTCATCACATGTGCCGATCAGTTGGGAGTGCAGATTGTGCAGAATCAGTCAATTGCGATTTCAATCAATCTGATACTCTAATCAATATGTCCAACACCTTGAACACTATGATTTTGAGCTATCAATCAATTGACTGTTTAATTGAACTACTAAACTCCTTTATTAATCAATCTAAACATTGCTTGTGGACAAAACTCCTCTTCCAGGTTAAATCCTATGTGTGTGACCCTGCAGGTCCATTTCACGTTGGCAGTGAAAGTCCATAACACTTATGAGTTCACAAGCAAAGAGTGGTGCCTAGTCACACATTAGTGCTACCCAAGTAAAAGTAGAAAGTTGGAGAACAACTTTCAATCCTACAATCCGTGAATGGTGTTACAGTGAATGTATAATTCCTTTGTCGATGATATCCCAAATGAACTCGAGGCATGGAACAATCATCCTGTCAACGTTCATTCACTTTCTTGATCTTAGAGTAGATTGAACGAGATATGTATGACATCAATATCACATACTGATTCACACATGTGTGCGCATGTCTATTTCAATCCTACTCATCAATTGGCCTTGGATATCAAACTCCCTTAGGAGGGACAAATCCCATATCTATCACTCACCCCTCAAAAGCCCCATGTGTCAAAGCCACCCAATCATCACCTTTATAACAACCCATGTTTCAGGACTGCGTTTGATGATGTCAAAGTGTGCCCAACGACATGTGTTGAGTGTAGTGATTTCAGGTCAAAGAATCACACTCACCACCATCATTGTGAGTACTGACTGTGACTACCATGTCATGGTTCCATGTGTCAAACTCACAGTGGGTCTGTCTGGTACACTTGTTATCTAACAAGTACCTATGTGTTTGGTTTGATATCTCTATATCATGACTAATGAGATTCTGTCATCAACCAACACCACAATCTAGTCTTGTGTGTCAGTGTTGTCTATCTACCTTCCACAATGACATCCGACTAGGGACATAACAAGAATGTACAAACTCTTAGCATCCGTATGATCTCATCGTTCAGGTCCTCAACCTAAAAGCATAAGTTATTGAGTATTGTCATTCTCTAGACATTCAATATGTTCTATCACTATCTCATATGACTGAACCAAAAAGAATTGGAAGCTTGCCTTTGATGTTTATCAAATCAATATTAATGTATCCCACCAATCATCTCATGATTGTCTCTCAGGACATACATACCAACAAACTCCCACTTGCACTGTGAGTCAATCACCCTTGAATCATATTCATAGTGATCTTCAAACATGTCCCACATGTTACTGTGCTCTAGTGCGAACATAGTGAGTTATGGCAACACCTTGCCAAAGTCAGTATAAATTGCATGTCTCTCATCTCTTCGGTGTACATCACACGTATGAGATGGAGATGTCGTAATATGCGATCTACTATTCCTTTGCTAACCTTTAGCCACATTGCATGATCATGGATTCCATACTTGTCATCAATGAGTGGAATATAAGTTCATCTCATGAACTTCCATATCCATATAGTATCCACTGCTATTCTCTAACACACAGATACTCAGCATTTCCTTTTAAATGGCTTTATTGGAACACTTCCAATTATCAACAAACTTTCACTTTTATATATCCTATATATATTTTGCGATTAATTTTTTGTCCTTTCGGAAGTTCGCATCAATGTAACTCTTTACATCGAACTCTTCCTTATCTCCATAGAACTAGTACTTCTCAAGTACTTATCAAGTTCTTATGGTTTCCAGTAACCCTTACTGGAAGTAGACAGCCATCCACTCGTCATGTCCCACATACGAGTTATCAGGATGAGCACATCATATTGTCATGTCCTACATACAAGATGATGAATGCATTTTATTCTTGCCATGTCGATACATGCAAGATAATTGGATGATTACATACATGATAGATCCATATCTATTCTTAGTGTTCCCATTCTTCATAAGAATTGGACACTTGGCCTTGGGATACTAACTCCATGTAACATGGATGAGTTTTCTCCCACTAAATCTGTGTACATTGAACCCTTCAGTACAGATTGCCAATGTATGCTCTCTCTTTTCCAGGTCAAGAGGTTTTCGAGAACTATCTCTATAGATCTCTATTCCTATCACATAAGAAACATCTCTATCTTCCTTAAAGATAATTTCCACTTTTGGATTTCCATTCTAGAACATTTCCATTTTACATCAACATGTGGAATGTGAACACGCTCCCACTAAATCACAGATCCCTTCTTTATCTTTGGCATATCAGTCAAACCCTTTGACTATATCATCAAAGTAAAGATCCAATTCTGAGTTGCTTGTACTCAATCAATCACACTGATTAGTCCATTGTAACGTATAGACTTTATTTGCATTAGTGGATTCATAAACCTTATAGGTTGTGTCACGTACACATCCTTGTTTTATTCCTCATAGGAATGCAGTTTTAGTATCCATATGCCAAATGTCTTAGTCATTAAGTTGCAATCAACAAGCATCATCCTTCTCAAAATGTTATCCATGTGTCTTAACACTTAAGACTTATTTGCACTTATGGATTTCATCCAATGAGTGCTACCATCAAGGCCATACCTTATGGTTGACATGGATGTCATTTAGGATGTAATGGTCATAAACCATAACTCAAAATTCGGTTACTCATATTCATCTAGATAGTTGACTCATCACATGAACAACTCATCACATAGATAATTGAGGTGTATCTGTTAAGGATATAAGAACTCACAACCCTTGTGATTCTTAATTTCCTTTATTTGTGTGGGGTATTCTTTATTTAAGAAGAATTCAGTTATTTGATAATCATTCTCTAACTCCTTAGAGTATGACTCCCTTTTGATTTAGACATCATTATGCCTTAATCATGAGTTCACTATGATACACTATCATAATCACTCATAAGGATCTCAAACATTTGGTCTAAGTATCTTATTCATTGATCTCATCAATAATTAACACTTTACCAAATTTGTACTTCATCTATGATAATCTTGAACACTTCAAGATATTCATATTGGTATTTCTCTAAACACCATTTGAAGTATTAGCATTTTCTCCAATAGGTATGTAAATACATCATATGTATCATACCTAATAGGATAATCATTCTCCCATTACCATTAGTGAAGATTGATTAATCATGTCCAAGATATTCATGTCTCTTACTAGTTCTCTAACCAAAAGACTCTAGATATATCCATCATATGGATACTAGAAATGAATTTCTCATTATTGATGTTAATTTGATTGTTTGAGTTATATATAACTTTTAGGTATCATTTTATCTCATGCATATCAAATACCACAAGATAAACAAAGCATTTCCACAAAGATCATATCTTTAAAAGATTGAAACATCAACTTTATTGATTGCCATCATTGTCATACAATAAGCAAAAATAAATGGTTTCTATCTATTGGCAAATATGAAATAGCATTTCATAACTGTATTACATGCCTTATAGGCTGAAAATAAACTAAAGTACTCCTATCTATGGCGGCAACACTTGCCCCAATTATGAGTGCTTTACACTTTACATCTTGGTATCATATACCTCAAAAAGTGTTACAAGTTTACTTTCATGACACCTTTAAGTAGAGACATCAGTCGCCTCCTTCTTCTTTTGTTCTTCTAGATAGAGAGGACAATTCCTTTACCAATGTCCTGGCTTTTGACAATGGTGGAAATTTCCTTTCTTGGTCACGCCTCCCTTGGCCTTGAGAGTTGAAGACGTCTTGGGCTCCTGGATAGCATCAGAACCTTTCTTAGCTTTGCCCTTGCCCTTGTGCTTGGACTTGCCTTTCTTGCCCATGATCACCATCACAGACTTAGGCTTGTCCTTCTTCATCTGTATCTCGGCTGTCCTCAACATGCCCAACAACTCTGAAAGTGGCCTATCAAAGTTGTTCATGTTTTAGTTCATCACAAACTGACTGTAGGATTCTGGCAATGATTGCAGTATCACGTCAGTAGCCAACTCTTGGCTCAGTGGAAATCCCAGTCTCTGCAGGTTCTCCACAAACCCAATCATCTTGAGTGTGTGAGGACCAACTGGATCTCCTTCTGTCATGACGCACTTGAACAGCGCCCTTGAGACATTGTATCTCTCTTGTCATTCCTGATCTTCATACATGTTCCTAAGATGCTTAATCATCTCAATGACACCCATGTTCTCATGTTGTCTCTACAACTCATGGTTCATAGAATACAACATCAAGCACTTTGCATCAATGGCATCATCAGAATGCTTCTTGTAAGCATCCCTTTCTATCTTTGGTGCATTAGGAGTGGGTTCCTATGGAATTGGAGTATCCAGGACATAGAGCTTACGCTCTTGAGTGAGAACAATTCT
Organism: Alisma plantago-aquatica; assembly: GCA_963693085.1. Lineage (NCBI taxonomy): Eukaryota > Viridiplantae > Streptophyta > Magnoliopsida > Alismatales > Alismataceae > Alisma > Alisma plantago-aquatica. The sequence goes on along the minus strand of OY856414.1, from coordinate 124,807,956 downwards.
CAATGTCCGATACCAGTCGTGGAATTTTGTCCCATTTAGCTTGTCCTTGTCAAGGACTGATCGCAAAGAAAAGTGATTGTTGTTTGTTGCCATTTTTACTACAAAAGGAAAATATGCAATTTTAGTCCAAAAACTCATTTTTGACTTATTTGATTGATTTGAAAATTTGACGATATAATTAGGCCTTTAATTGATTATCGCTCCCACTATTTTACTTCAAATTGATAGCCCTCACCATCAATTTGGAAGATTGCAGCGTACAACCTTCTAGTGGGCAAGATCTTGAAATCCTCTAAGTCATGGACCAGCTTGGGCTGTCACCCACAACTTAGATCTCTCAGGTAGGCAACACTTGCCAATTGCATCATATGCAACTCTTGATAAGATGTCATATGCAACTCCTTTCCATGAGCATCTCCATGTCATATGCAACTCTTGGGCAGACCCACACATTCATCCTTCACGCTTCCACGAGATAGACTGTGCACCACGCTTGGGCGTGCTCACACTTGGTCGGTCAAGCTTTTCACGTGTGTCGCATTTGGAAGGCATCTAAAACTTAATATTTAATGAGGGATTTGGTTTTATATACATATACATATCCAATCACCACAATACATAGTATGTATCATATACATGCTATATCCCACAGAAAACAAGCAAAACGATAAAAGCGATGATTATGGCCATCCTAATGTGATTCCTCGAGCCAAGAGGAATCACGGTCATCTAGGTCTACATCACATGCAACCTGTACAAGATGAACTCTGTGCCTTGGCTTCTGAGTTGATCAACTCATCATATGAATGATCTGCTCTCTCTGGCCGGTCGTCTGGGTGCCACCAGCCGATTGGTTGGCTCCTCCAACCGATCGGTTCGCCTAGTCGTCGTGCATCTCCTTCTGGCCGCCACCCACTCGTCTCACTCCTTGAACCGGTCATCAACCGATCGGCTCACTCCTTGAACTGATCGTCTGGAACGTCAACCGATCGGTTCACGCCTTGAACCGATCGTCTCAGCTTTCTTCATATGTCCTCCGTTCTTCGACATAACGGGAAATAAAATCTATCCTATTTTACATTGTAAAAAGAGAAACCCCGAGTTACATTCGGGGGGAGCAAAGGTAGGAAAAAATCTTGAATTATTTCGAGTTACATCAGGAATAGGAGAGGGAAGATCGGCACGCAGACCGAGATGCAAGCAACCACATACAACCATACACAGATAGGGTTTATTAGCCATAACCACGCTATACATCCACCACAAAACCCGTTTAAGGGCGACGCGTATCGAGTGCATTAATAATACATATCATATATGTAATTGGGATTTGTGGATTTAGGATTGGACATGAATAAAGCCAATTTTATTCGCATCGTATGCAATAAATAAAGGCGACAAACCAAAATCAATCATATCGATATTCCTAAAATATAGAGCAGTTGACGTGGCTCTGATACCACTATTGGGTTTTAGGGGAATCAGAGAAGGCAGCAGAAACAAAAATTTCTCTCCAAACCTGGAACAAGGAAATGCGTCAATGTCTATATAATAGGAAAGGATGGTTTGTGGAATCATACCTTGTCCCGAGGCTTGCTCGGCGACAATACCTTGCGCCTTGTGCAGTTTTCAACTCTGGTCTTGGACGGTGTCTGTGCAGCTCCTGGTCACACTGGGACTGACAACTCCTCCTCTCAACGGGACTATCGGGGTTTACAGTTGTCCTCCTAAGCGGCATAAACCTCCCTCCTCTGAAGTAGTCCACACGGACCACCTGAAACTCCACACTCTTTGTCCCATAAGGAGTTGGAAGGAGTCGCACCCTGCTGTTGACGTACTAGTCGCCAACACACTCTCCCGGTGCCAGTTGCAACTGCAGCTGTCTTTCCCTTGTTGCGCCTCCCTTTGCGGGTAGCACTTGCTCGGGCTCTCTCTCGGTTACCAAAACCAGAGAGAACGACAACTTTCCAGAGAAACTCGTTGCACTGAGTTGTCCTTTGAGAAGCCCCCAATACCCCTATATATAGGAGGGTCATGGGACAGGGTTCTCCATCCCGGGCAATGCGGGACTAAAAGCAGGAGTAGAAGGGTTCAAGATTTTTCACAAAAACAACCAACTCGCAAGCTGAACCGATCGTTTCATTTCTGAAACGGTCGGTTGGGGATCTAAGCCGGTCGGTTGACACTCAACCGGTCGGTTGGGACCCTTGAGCCGGTCGGTTCACTTTCTGAACCGGTCGGTTCGTGGTCCTGACCAGTTCCCGATTGACTTTCCAACTTTTGTTTCTAATTGGTATCAAATACCAATCCTTGTTCCAATCAAATTGGGCAAGTGAAACGAAAGGAAAATTCTCACCAATCCTACTCTCCCAACTTGCCCAGTTGCAACAGTTGAACTGATCGTTTCAACACTTGAAGCAATCGTTCACCCTGTCCATGAGCCGATCAACTCACCACTTGAGTCGATCGGTTCACCAAGCTGAGCCGATCGGTTCATCACATGAGCCGATCGGTTGGGAGTGCAGATTGTGCAGAATCAGTCAATTGCGATTTCAATCAATCCGATACTCTAATCAATCTGTCCAACACCTTGAACACAATGATTTTGAGCTATCAATCAATTGAGTGTTTAATTGAACTACTAAACTCCTTTAGTGTAACGTCTATCTCGAGAAAACAAGATTAACTAATGCGGAAACGTTCACTAAGCAGCGGATTACCAAAAATCACTAAAAATTTAAAACTTTATGTGAAGAGATCTTTAAATGGTAAAGCTTTTTCATAAAGAAACATGATAAGTTATTTACAAACTGATCCATCAGTACATCTCTGTATGGTCGTATCTCGAGATTACAATCATCAACTACCATGTTAACTATATAAGGCAAGATACAAAAATCTCGAGGTACTGGATCAAAAACTCGAAAGCACTAACTATTACTCCGAGGACCTGAGAGTACAGAGACGACAAATAGGACTCTAACTACATCTATACATGGCATAATAGCCAATGTCTCCACCTGAAACTTCACTGTTGTCCCTGGTACTGTTGATGTTGCCCTTCACCTATTGAAGGATTTCTGCCTCCTCGCCCACGTCCACCTAAAAATATGTTTCCCATGGGGTGAGACAATTATAAAATTATCCCACTGAGAGATATAACTCTTCTCCAAAAACATAATTATTGCAGATTAAGAGAGTAAATGTACACAAAGAAGTTATATATGTCTGGGAGTAGTGAAAACAATGTTTAACATATTAAACCATTCTTCCAATTAAAGCAATACAACTATAATTTGATAAACCCATATGTCATTTATCTTTTAAGAAATAGAAGAACATGTATGGCATTTATTTACTATAAAACCATCATTACAACATTAACTCTTTTCAGACTTAGATCATATATCTAATGTATGACATTATTATTGGGGAGTCATGGCCTGTAGCCATACATTTTCTCACAAAGTGTTAGGATCTCAATTCCTCAACTTATCAAGTACCTTTCTAAATTTATCATCATGATTATAGAATATAGGTACTTTAACTCATAATTTACCATTCACTAGGTATCATAGCATATCATTATACTTGAAGCATGTAAAGTAATTTCAATACATAAGATATCATAATCCTTACTTGGATATGATCACCTCTTTATGAAAACCTGCATGATCAATATTTACTAATAACATGCATATTGTATCATAACATCACAATACAGGTTCTTCTCAAATTATATATGTGATACCACGGCCGTGCTACTTTGCACGATCATGCAACAAAGGACTCACCACGACCGTGTCATAATACCACGGCTGGTTTCTAGGGTTAGGATTCTCATTTAATCCAAAAAGAGTTATTCCACCTCTTAATTAGATTAGGAATAGTGATTCCTATCTCATTTCTCAATCATGGAGTTTCATGCTTAAAAGCATAACTCATAATTAGGGTTACTTGTTCATATCATCACATCTCCCTAGATTAGGGTTTACTATTCACATAGCATCACATTACCCTAGATTAGGGTTTACTATTCACATAGCATCACATTACCCTAGATTAGGGTTACTATTCACATAGCATCACATTACCCTATATTAGGGTTTACTATTCACATAGCATCACATTACCCTAGATTAGGGTTTACTATTCACATAGTAGTGAATTGATATCATACCATCATTATGTATTAAGATTACTTCCATTCATGTCTTCACTTAGGTTAAGATTCATTGATCATCATAATTAGGGTTTCCATGATCCCATTGTAAAGGATCATACCCTAATTATGTGTATTCATACATGTTGGGAGTATATTACTTGATTCTCATTCATATTAGGTGTTACGACCCCATTTAAGCTTAATTGGTAAACTAGGGTTTACCTAGACAATTGCAAAGATTAATTGGAATAATCATTCTTGAAATCTAATTAATGATGATAACACAATTAGGATGTTTTAACTATGATAAGAAGTCTAAATGTTCTTTTGTCTTGAGAATTAGGGTTTGAGAAGCATAAACCCTAATCGGCCCAAAATAGGGTTTTGATGATACATGAATACAGAATTTGATAAGTAGAATGTCTCACTAAATGATTTTTATTATTTTATGTGTAACTCTGATTTACTTCAAATTTGGATATGAATTGGATATATAAAATGTGAATAACATTGGAAAATATCAGAATTTTTGAAGAATGTTCTGACCTGTTCATCGGTCGAGTTTCAAACTCGACCGATCACATTTTCAGATTTATACAGCAGTGTGGTAATTGAATTTTATCTTTTTATTGGTATATCCAATTGATCTCAAATTTTAACTGTGCTTGAAAAACACAGTTTTAGTCACTCTGTTATATTGGCATAATTTTTGGATGACTTTTTGATCTCTACAGTAAGGGTGTCGGTCGAGTTCTGTGCAGGACAAACTCTGCCGAATATTCTGCAGACTGCAATATAGCAGTGCACTGTTCAATTTTTAATTAATTATTGGTTACTAGAAATGATCTCAAATTTTTACTGGAGGTCTGAAACTCCATTATGCATAACATATAAAATTTCCATAATTTTTGGAGCTTCTGTTAGCTATTCAGTAGGCGTATTACAGAAGCTATTGTGAAACTGAATATTCAGCCAATATAATTAAAGTTGAGTGTTGGGTCAATATGCAATTGACCCAAGCAGCTCAAATTGACTTATATGATCGACCACACACACACACAGATCTCATTCTTCGTCATTCATTCCAGAGAAACGAGCTCCTAGAGAGAGAGGGAGAGTTAGGGTTTGAGAGAAGAAAGTGGGGGAATTGCTGAATTAGGGTTTTGCAATTCCAGGAAGGGTGAAATCAAGTAAGTTTGGATCCTTTGCATAGACTTTTATGGTGGATCTTCTCTCTCATGTTAAGATTCCATCCATGTTCTGATTTGATCCAAGATGATGTCGAAATTCCCTCTTTTCTCACCCTTTCTTCATAATCCCTCATTTTCAAGGTTCCCGAGTTGAATGGAAGAAGAATTGGGAGATTTGCTAGGGATTTGATATGAGTTCGAGATCCCCTGAGTTGAGCTGCAGTTTTGAGGTGTTTTCACACCTTAGGGTGAGTGGGTTCTTCCTTTAAACAGTATAATGCACGAAATTTGATTATAGCATCCAAATCCCTAATTGCTTGGTATGTGATTCTAAACCCTGAAATGTCCGTTTAATTTAAGTTGTTGCAATTTGATATGATATGGATTTCTTCTCTGTTTGAATGACTCCTCGATGGTAGATTCACATCAGAAACGTATACAACACATCCTAGAAAGAATGTTTTTTTCAGATTTATACCATATGATGTAATTAGGGTTTAACCTAATTGAGATATCTCTAGAGTTTCAACCTTATTGAAAAGGACTAGTAATCTTATAAGTGGTTAGGATGTACCTCATGGATTACCTTATTTAAATTTTATCCTTGGTGCATGATATCTCAGTGAATAGCATGGAAACCTAAATTTAGTTCAATTTCCATGGTTTCATACATATATCGATTGTATATGATTTGTTGAAAACAATCTTTATTTAGTGAATGCTTATATCCTATGAAATCCTTATGAGAGCCATGTGACAAGTGAATGAGGTAAATGAAAAGGTGAATGAGGCAAATGAAACCCTAAGGATAGGGTGTTCAATGAATCATGTTATGGTTACATGAAAGGTCTCGATATGAGATGTGGTGATACTTAACTGTTGAATTGTATGTTTCTAGTGCATTTAACTTTATATGCTTGTTCTTTCTGAGTTGATATCTACATACTGCAGGGCTTCTTATTTTCAATACATATCTCGTAAATTGCAGGTGATGAGATATGACATGCCCTAGAAAGGGATGTTATTGAGTCATGTTTAAAGATGACAAATGATGTATATGTGTTTTCAAGTGATGTTCAGAATGTGAAATAAGTATGAAATGTGATATTCCTGTTTAAGTGTTTATATGTTAATCAGTTAATAGACTTAGGTGCTCCAACACCGTAGAACCCCATTGCGCGGTCTGTACCTTTGGGGTGAAACGACCGATCTAGCCCTGAGTCTAGATGGTCGGCGACCAGTGTTCAACAATAATCTGTGCGTGTGTCACGGTGGCACTGGAGTAATATAGGGGTTATTCAACAATAATCCGTGCGTGTGTCACGGTGGTAACCCAGACCCTCCGACTGTGCACTACAGGTTGTGGGAGGAGTCTAGAGCACTCAGAGTTAGTGCAGTGAGGCCCTTGAGTGCCTAAGAAATGCAGTGAGGCCCTTGAGAGCCTGAGAGTGCTGTGAGGCCCTTGAGTGCCTGAGGCCCTTGAGAGCCTGAGAGTCCTGTGCAGACCAGGACGGGAAGTCAGACTTAGCATTTCCCGGGTGTGTCGCTAAGTCTTGTACGGTGGGATTGTAGTTTGCTACAGATCTTCATATGTAGAGTGCGCTGCATATGTTTGGGGCATAAGTTAAAATATGATCATATAGGTTCACAGAGTTCCTTATGAATGAATGAGCTAAGGAAGACTAGAGCATAGTCTTCTAGTAGTTATTCTTTGGATGCAATATTTACATTCCTTGTTATTTCAATTATATTGTTTTAGAATTGCTCAGTGTAGTATTTATTATTGTTAAATTTCATAACGTTTACTCAAAGTTATATCTGTAATCACATTAGTGCCTTATATTGTTTCCTTGAAGTACTCATTCACTGAGCGAGTAGGCTCACCCCTCTACTCAAACATTTTATGGTTAACCGCGTGGACTTAAAGATGGTCAGAGCTCAGTGTAGATCTTCTACAAGAGTTAAGTACAAGATTAGTTGAGTCAGTCGGTCCTTGTCACTCTAGGTCCTCAGTAAGAGATAAGAGAGAGAGTTGTAATCACGATGTATAATATTGTTCCTCTTTTGATATGTATGCTAATTAGCAAGTTTTATGTGCATAAGGTGTGTGAGACATCATGAATGTTTATACATGTATCTTTACTATTGAAGTCTGTTTAGTAAAAGAAATGTTCATATTCCCTTGTTAAAATGATTTATGTGGTTCAATGCGAAGAAACAAGAGTTTTAAAGAAAGAAGAAAATAGAAAAGGTTAAGGGTGTTCTTTGTTTTACATATAAATCATATCTTATGCCCTAATCTCATGATTTGAGGAAATTGTGAGATCGGGGTGTAACATCTTGGTATCAGAGCCTAGGGTGAGTTGTCAAGGACCATTAAGTTAGTAAGTTAGAGTCCTAAGTGTGGCAGATAGGAGATGTTTGATGTTAGCTTTGGGGATTTGAGTATTTGGATATCCTGGCCCGATATCTAAGTACTTGGATCAGCCAGTACAAGCTACTCTGTCTATTCTCTCACGTATACCCTGGCCAGGTATACAGTGGAAGAATGGGCTAGAGAGGAACCCTAGAAATGTTAGGGTTAGAAAACGAGAAAAGAAACAAGAATTAAGAGCATAAATGTAAAAGGAGATAGAACTTACATTTCATAATGTTGTTTTTGTTGGAAATGTATAGAAATGCTCTTATATGTTTGAATTGAAATATTCAATACTTTGAAATATGGGTCTTTAATATCTGTTGTACACTATGCAATTGTAGCATTTATTGATTTCATTCCTTGTAACAAGTAGACTAGAATTGGCCTTTGAATGAGCTTTTGTTTCTATGGTTTTGCCCGCTGATTCGAGTGAAATTGACATCAGCAGGTCTGTTTAGGTTTTCAGTCTGTACGCGATTCGGCCGAGTTGTATGTGATTCGGCCGAGTTTCCTTAATAGGCAATCGAACAGCAAACTGATCGGGCGAGTTGTATGTAATACGGCCGAGTTTCTTTTTTAGGAAATCAAACAGCAAGTTGATCGGTCGAGTTTCAAGCGGATCGGCCGAGTTGTGAAGCAATCGGCCGAGATTCTGACCAATCGGCCGAGTTCTGAGCTGTGAGTGGCAGTTCAGGAAGAATGTAATCCTTTGTAGTTCTTGGCTTTAGGACTTCAGGTTTGGCCTGGTCCGGTTGGCAGGATGCGTTACTAGGATCTAATGAATCCTATCAATAGTATAATAAGAATAGAATTTGAATAATTAGACCCACATCAGAGTAAGAATGTACATACAGTAAGATGTTGAAACATATGGGCAAGATCAGAACAACTAAGAATTAGTTGAAACTGATATCTGATGTTCAACTTTGGGGTCTCAAAGGTGAAACCCTTAATTGGGAATAATAGAACATGATATGAAGCTCATAATCAGTTTATTGATTAATATTATATGAACTATACATATGAAATATAGAAAAGATATGTGAAATGTATGTATGGTTCAAGATATCAAGAATCAATCATGAAGAATGAATCATAGAATAGAGTATAATGCTTTTATGAACTCTAAAGCAAAGGCTAAGTAGAGAATAGGGTTGAGCATTCAATAGGTCCACAGAAGTGAAGAGTCTTCAAAAGAGTAAAAGTGAAGGGGATCGTATGAACATGTAATTCATAAGACTAGAACAACAAACTAGTTTCTAAGCAAAGAACATAGGTGTAGTTTAACGAATGAATAAGTCATACAAAGGTAGACTGTATTCAGGAGAGAAAAACTTGATTGAAAGAGAAACTATGTTTGACCCATGCATGATCCACTTGATTTAAAAATGAAGAATATGTATTGTATTCAACATGAGGAAAAACTAATAGAAGGGCTATTAATTTAGAATGTTAACTTTGCAATAGTATAAAGATAAAGGAGGAAATATGTGCAACATGGTATACATGACCATACATATGAATAAGCAACATGGACATAAGAGAAAAATTTAGAATTAAAGATGACGGGTTAAAGAGTAGTATATGGTAAGAGGACTATGAAACGTAAGATAGGGTTTGAAATATGATGGAGAAGTTATAAAATAAAGAGGTTGTGAGATTCAAGCAAGTGCTAATTAATCAAATATCTCTGTTGACAACTAAGTAAATCTACATACGAGAATGTATTAAGGGAATGTTTGAATACAAGTATTCCAAGTCTTAAAATCATCTTCTCTTTCATATATTCCTTAATGAGAGCAAGGTGGGAATGAAATGATAAGAGAAAATGAATCATATATGGTGCATAACTACCTTGGTGGGGTCATCTAGTGAATGTAATAGTGACATACATTACGATGAAGTACGATAAGAAATAAATTCTTGTGTGATAGCAAGAATGATGAATAATCTATTCCTATCTTAAATACTTCAATGTTAATGATGTTTATTGTATATAATCATATGAAAAGGATAGGTAGCAAAAGGTAAAGAAGTAATGAATGAGCAGAGAGATATGGGAAAACACTAGCTTTGTGTAATATGTGAATTTGTTTTTACATGTATGATTTGTTGAAGGCATATTAAGGTATGAAAGTTGGTTCTACATATGATTTCAGTGTATTTGTGCAAGCTATGTGTTAATTAAAGGCGTATGATAGTCGTAGTAATTCATACATGATATGCATCTTACTATTGTGTATTTGTGATATGGTGATACGGTTTGGATGATGTCAGAACACATGGAGAGATACCCTGAACAAGGTAGTCATACTTATCCACTCATATTAATAGAAAGGGATGATAATCAGATTGTCTGGACAAGTAACCCTAATGAGGTGTATCTTGTTATACCTAGCTCTAATATAACTGAGTGATGGTAATTGAGTATGATTAATGCTTGAATGACTGATACAATTGTGGATTTCTTTATTACTGTAGTTGAAACCCTAAAATGATATAATACGATGGTTACACTTTGAATTGTGTGTGGGCCCATAACCCACAGGTCCCAGGATCGAAACAGGATAGTATGGAATGAGGTGGTAATGCTTCACCTCATGCATCCATGACCCAATGGGGATGCCAAGAGTAGTATTGTGCAATTGATTGTTGAATCTAGCCTTTTAATTCAAGACTGTTTTGCTATTTGAATAGCACTTTATTAAAGTTTAAAACAGCATGGTGAACTCGCTTTTGTCACTTAAAGGTGATACAGAACAATAGAACTTTCTGAGCCGCATAAGTTGAGATAGTTGTATCAGAGTATCAGAGTTGCGCAGTGAAAGCGTGGTGGTTTATCTTTGCATTCTATGTTTGACTGCGGCATAAAGAATTTGCTTGAGATCATTGAGAACTATTTGAAATATGTTGTGATGTAGTAAAGAATTAAAAGATCTAATGTTGAAAACTACATTTAGGTATGAAATACAAGAATATAATGACATGGAAGGCTTTAGAAGCTTAGAATAACCTTGAATGTATCTTTCTTGTAGGTTTATGTTTCGAGGACAAAACATTCTAAGGGGGGAAGAGTTGTTACGACCCCATTTGAGCTTAATTGGTAAACAAGGGTTTACCTAGACAATTGCAAAGATTAATTAGAATAATCATTCTTGAAATCTAATTAATGATGATAACACAATTAGGATGTTTTAACTATGATAAGAAGTCTAAATGTTCTTTTGTCTTGAGAATTAGGTGTTTGAGAAGCATAAACCCTAATCGGCCCAAAATAGGGTTTTGATGATACATGAATACAGAATTTGATAAGTAGAATGTCTCACTAAATGATTTTTAGTATTTTATGTGTAACTCTGATTTACTTCAATTTTGTATATGATTTGGATATATAAAATGTGAATAACATTGGAAAATATCAGAATTTTTGAAGAATGTTCTGACCTGTTCATCGGTCGAGTTTCAAACTCGACCGATCACATTTTCAGATTTATACAGCAGTGTGGTAATTGAATTTTATCTTTTTATTGGTATATCCAATTGATCTCAAATTTTAACTGTGCTTGAAAAAAACAGTTTTAGACACTCTGTTATATTGGCATAATTTTTGGATGACTTTTTGATCTCTACAGTAAGGGTGTCGGTCGAGTTCTGTGCAGGACAAACTCTGCCGAATATTCTGCAGACTGCAATATAGCAGTGCACTGTTCGATTTTTAATTAATTATTGGTAACTAGAAATGATCTCAAATTTTTACTGGAGGTCTGAAACTCCATTATTCATAACATATAAAATTTCCATAATTTTGGAGCTTCGGTTAGCTATTCAGTAGGCGAATTACAGAAGCTATTCTGAAACTGAATATTCAGCCAATATAATTAAAGTTGAGTGTTGGGTCAATATGCAATTGACCCAAGCAGCTCAAATTGACTTATATGATCGACCACACACACACACAGATATCATTCTTCGTCATTCATTCCAGAGAAACGAGCTCCTAGAGAGAGAGGGAGAGTTAGGGTTTGAGAGAAGAAAGTGGGGGAATTGCTGAATTAGGGTTTTGCAATTCCAGGAAGGGTGAAATCAAGTAAGTTTGGATCCTTTGCATAGACTTTTATGGCGGATATTCTCTCTCATGTTAAGATTCCATCCATGTTCTGATTTGATCCAAGATGATGTCGAAATTCCCTCTTTTCTCACCCTTTCTTCATAATCCCTCATTTTCAAGGTTCCCGAGTTGAATGGAAGAAGAATTGGGAGATTTGCTAGGGATTTGATATGAGTTCGAGATCCCCTGAGTTGAGCTGCAGTTTTGAGGTGTTTTCACACCTTAGGGTGAGTGGGTTCTTCCTTTAAACAGTATAATGCACGAAATTTGATTATAGCATCCAAATCCCTAATTGCTTGGTATGCGATTCTAAACCCTGAAATGTCCGTTTAATTTAAGTTGTTGCAATTTGATATGATATGGATTTCTTCTCTGTTTGAATGACTCCTCGATGGTAGATTCACATCAGAAACGTATACAACACATCCTAGAAAGAATGTTTTTTTCAGATTTATACCATATGATGTAATTAGGGTTTAACCTAATTGAGATATCTCTAGAGTTTCAACCTTATTGAAAAGGACTAGTAATCTTATAAGTGGTTAGGATGTACCTCATGGATTACCTTATTTGAATTTTATCCTTGGTGCATGATATCTCAGTGAATAGCATGGAAACCTAAATTTAGTTCAATTTCCATGGTTTCATACATATATCGATTGTATATGATTTGTTGAAAACAATCTTTATTTAGTGAATGCTTATATCCTATGAAATCCTTATGAGAGCCATGTGACAAGTGAATGAGGTAAATGAAAAGGTGAATGAGGCAAATGAAACCCTAAGGATAGGGTGTTCAATGAATCATGTTATGGTGACATGAAAGGTCTCGATATGAGATGTGGTGATACTTAACTATTGAATTGTATGTTTCTAGTGCATTTAACTTTATATGCTTGTTCTTTCTGAGTTGATATCTACATATTGCAGGGCTTCTTATTTTCAATACATATCTCATAAATTGCAGGTGATGATATATGACATGCCCTAGAAAGGGATGTTACTGAGTCATGTTTAAAGATGACAAATGATGTATATGTGTTTTCAAGTGATGTTCAGAATGTGAAATAAGTATGAAATGTGATATTCCTGTTTAAGTGTTTATATGTTAATCAGTTAATAGACTTAGGTGCTCCAACACCGTAGAACCCCATTGCGCGGTCTGTACCTTTGGGGTGAAACGACCGATCTAGCCCTGAGTCTAGATGGTCGGCGACCAGTGTTCAACAATAATTTGTGCGTGTGTCATGGTGGCACTGGAGTAATATAGGGGTTATTCAACAATAATCCATGCGTGTGTCACGGTGGTAACCCAGACCCTCCGACTGTGCACTACAGGTTGTGGGAGGAGTCTAGAGCACTCAGAGTTAGTGCAGTGAGGCCCTTGAGTGCCTAAGAAATGCAGTGAGGCCCTTGAGAGCCTGAGAGTGCTGTGAGGCCCTTGAGTGCCTGAGGCCCTTGAGAGCCTGAGAGTCCTGTGCAGACCAGGACGGGAAGTCAGACTTAGCATTTCCCGGGTGTGTCGCTAAGTCTTGTACGGTGGGATTGTAGTTTGCTACAGATCTTCATATGTAGAGTGCGCTGCATATGTTTGGGGCATAAGTTAAAATATGATCATATAGGTTCACAGAGTTCCTTATGAATGAATGAGCTAAGGAAGACTAGAGCATAGTCTTCTAGTAGTTATTCTTTGGATGCAATATTTACACTCCTTGTTATTTCAATTATATTGTTTTAGAATTGCTCAGTGTAGTATTTATTATTGTTAAATTTCATAACGTTTACTCAAAGTTATATCTGTAATCACATTAGTGCCTTATATTGTTTCCTTGAAGTACTCATTCACTGAGCGAGTAGGCTCACCCCTCTACTCAAACATTTTATGGTTAACCGCGTGGACTTAAAGATGGTCAGAGCTCAGTGTAGATCTTCTACAAGAGTTAAGTACAAGATTAGTTGAGTCAGTCGGTCCTTGTCACTCTAGGTCCTCAGTAAGAGATAAGAGAGAGAGTTGTAATCACGATGTATAATATTGTTCCTCTTTTGATATGTATGCTAATTAGCAAGTTTTATGTGCATAAGGTGTGTGAGACATCATGAATGTTTATACATGTATCTTTACTATTGAAGTCTGTTTAGTAAAAGAAATGTTCATATTCCCTTGTTAAAATGATTTATGTGGTTCAATGCGAAGAAACAAGAGTTTTAAAGAAAGAAGAAAATAGAAAAGGTTAAGGGTGTTCTTTATTTTACATATAAATCATATCTTATGCCCTAATCTCATGATTTGAGGAAATTGTGAGATCGGGGTGTAACATCTTGGTATCAGAGCCTAGGGTGAGTTGTCAAGGACCATTAAGTTAGTAAGTTAGAG